>OX421493.1:23253877-23776377 GCA_949126835.1 Anisus vortex
GGGTTCTATCCCTTTCACCGACCGATCCCTGTTATCAAATAAACGTAAGCTAAAAGTAACGCTTGATTGTCTGGTAGCGTGGACTCATCCAGTTATAAAGAAAATTGTGATGTCTTTGGGTGCTAATATTAATTATATTTTGATATAATTTTTTTACAGATATATTTAAATGCGTTTCATTTTATTGAGAGGAACTCACATTATCGTTAAGAGGAATAGATACGTAGTAATCATACAGACTGGGTAGTTAATGTAATGTTTGAAAATATAGGCCTACATATAAATTATTTAGTCATATAATATTTAGTTATTTTTCCAATACTTTTTACACTTTGATCATTTCAAAGTTATAAATTGTAAGCCATTTATTTTTTATAAAAGAAAAAAAAAACATTAGAAATCTTAGCTCAAATGAAACGGGTTAATTATCTCCAATAATAAAAAAAAATGTTTCCACGCTTGATTCAATAGTGATGCCAAACAGGTTCTGTTTTGTAATATAACAAATATTACTGAATAATTAGTCTTTCTTTTTATAAATTTAACATAATGGTATTTGTAGCGTGGCGGGCACTCTACGTGGTTATTTGGCTCGTGTAGAGGCTGATAATTGCGATGTCACAGTGAAGTTTGGGCCTTAGAATTATTTATATTTTAGTCCGTTATCCCGCTTGGCTGGCGCGGGTGCTGTAAGCCTATTGGTTAGAGTAATTTCTACTACTACAAGAAACGAGTGCTAATACATGAGCAGACACAAGAACAATGATTGATTCAATGCCGGGATGAATTTCAAATACTGTTTATTTAGGCATAAGCGATAGATGGCAGAAGTAATCCACAATACAAATTTACAGTGTAACACTAGATAATTGGACCGGCCGACAGACACTACTGGTAAATGTTATCTACAAGACCTGGCCGGTGGCCGTTGAAGTTGGGGGTATCAAAGGAGGGGTTACTCTTTGACGAGGGGAGGGGCCGGGAAGTACAGACATGGGGGAGGGGTCAATGGAAGCATTTTGAATTAGGCAAGACAGATAACTATGTTTTGTGTAATAATGTATAATGTATATATCTATACATGTAGAAACAGTTATTAAAAAGAAAGTAGGCCTAAATGCATTCATATATAAGCATCACTGCAAGTTACAAATACAATCATACATCCTTTATTCATTTGTGAGCACCGCAATGAGCCAGGATTAATTGCAGTTTATAGGTTGGAGCCATTGTGAGTAAGTGCCATGGCACTAGACTGAGCGGTTGCGCCTCTAGTGAATTTATCACAGTATTCATAACAAGATTTAATTATTAGATGATTAAAGTAATTAACGTTAAACAGTTGTAAAAAAACATTTCCTGCATTAGTCTAATTGTTTGTCAATTTAATAAGGAGTTTATATTTTAAACATTAATAGCCTAATTACAGAAATTACATTAAATAAGTCTCTTATATTACTAAATTAATACCGTAATACAAATACATTTGTTTTAGAGTGAATTATATTTATGTTTATGTTTAATAAAAGAAAATGAGCATAAAGACTCGTTTAAATGTAATTAGTCTATATCAATTAATGAGCGGTCAAGTGTAGGTGACCTCTTTGTATGCTTCAAACAGCTTTGATTTGCGATACAACCTGTTCACAGTTGTAAGTTGAAACAAAAGCTGAAAGTAAAGGAGCGAGTGCCAATTAGTTGAGAATAGCAGATGACTTTCCTAAGCAGCTTCCTTCCTGATTTTTCCGCAAATGATCACATTTGGATGCCCATTTTTAAAATGTTGAAAATTCAACTTGCTCCATTTTAAAATCGCCAATATTCCTCCACTTAAAAAAACATCTACATCTAAGAAGGTTGTAGTAATATCATACCAATTAGGCTTGGTGTGGTATTAAAGAAATAAGTCCATCAATTTGAAAGTTTTGCCTTTGATTAGAAAACCCCGCTTTGAGTGCTTCGATGTACTTCTGAAAAAGCCCAACTATCTATCTTAATAAACTCTTTAACATATGAATGTACATAGAGTTAAATGTTTTGAAATTGTTTATAGGGCACGATAGGTTCAATGCAAATCCATTCCAGTGGTCCTTGTAAATGCAATTTCAACTCCCTGAAATGTGTAGGAAAATAGGCTTCAACAGTCAGTTTTCCTCATTCAGAACCGGAAAATGTTGCTGTTGTTTTTATAAAAAATAAACATCACTCGGAAGTCTCTCCATGCCATTGAAAATCGCTTTTACACGCATGCCTTTGGTTGCCGACCCCCGATTTAGAGTATATTGTGAGATTACCTAAAGACATCACAATTTTCTTTATAACAGGATGAGTCCACGTTGTCAGACAATCAAGCTTTACTTTTAGCTTACGTTTATTTGAGTAAAAAAAAAAAAAAGAGAAACTTTGCCCATTTCGAAAAAATACATAAATATAAAAATCTAGAAGACTAATTGTACTAGAAGACTTTTTAGTGTAAAAGAAATTCCCCCAGCGGCCATGATATGGCGTATCGTGGATTGATGTTGTAGTTTTAAAAAGTAGTTTGTTTCAGATATATTGTGTGACAACATTTAGTTACTAAAGGTCTTGGTGATTCTCTGCATCGTTCGCTACAACATTACAGCATTTAACAAATAAGTATACATTCAATGATTTTTTAGACAGGTTTGAATTAAATTAATTTATTATTATTTGTATTATTATTATTATTAATATCTGTACTACCATTATTGTCTCGATATAATTTTATATTGTTAGCCAATGTTAATATTTTCTTGTTATATCTTTGGCTATGCCTTTATTCTACTTATATAGGCTGGTATGTGGCAAATAAAATATTGTCCATTGTTTATCGACGAAGACTACTAGCGATGGCTACTGCACACAGTGGTGCGTTGGTTAGCAGAAGATGACTTTTTAAATTTAATGTATGAGACTTGGATTCGGTGCTCGAGTTTTTGAAAAGCGAATGCGATTCTTTGGGAGAAAATCAAACAGTTTCTCTAGGTCTGTGAGTTTTGGCAACAATTTTGTATTGCATTCTTATCACCCTCTTTTGTGATAAGTGGATTTTATGCTAATACCATTTCGTTGTCAAAAAGAAAAACAAGATGCAAATAGTGAAGCTTGGAGACTTTAAGGCTTTTGCAACCAAAATTAAACAAATATAGACAAACTACTAGCAACACACCCGGCAAACGATTCACTTTAATATTTTTTTTTTTAAGCCTCTTGTTTAGGTAATTATTTTTTTTATCTATTTATTCTTACAATATGTTTCCTTTTCAGTTTGTTTTTTAAATATAATAAAAAAGCACAAAAATGTTGTCGGCCTAAAAAAAATTGCGGAAACTATATTGAGCTTTAACTTCCAGGGGGGGGGGGGGGGGGGGAATGGGTAATAAAAAAATTTGGAAGGGGGGGGCGGTGAGCGGAACAAAATTGTAAAAGGGGTCGTTGAGCCGAAAAAAAGTTCAAAACCTTTGCTTTAACCAATAGACTCCACGACAAGAAAACTCCACTAAGTCTGTAGGAGAGATAATTGTGTTATATATAGCGCTCTATCACCCCCTAGAATTGGGGGAAGGGTCAGGGGCCACAGGATACAATTATATCTTAAGCTCACTTGAAAATACAATGGCAGAATTAACATCTTAAAAATATAATCGTAAATCTTTTAAGTAAAAGTAAAGTATCCCGTCGGACCAAATTGATCCATAGGGCCGGTGAAGCAGCGTTTAACATTATCTTTGGCTACGGCATACTAGGTGATTGCGTGGCCAGCACTATGCACAGCCGCCTTTACTTTACCCCAACTAAGGTCTGGTAGGCTACCCATCAGAGTTGGGTAGATTCAGGGGCACCCTCCAAATCCTCAATTCCCCCCCCCCCCCCACCAACACAACCACCACCCTCAGTTTTGACACTTTGTTTCGCCCAATTACGTAATTCTTTTTGGTATTCAATCTCCGCCGCTGATGCGGTAAAAGGGAGGGAGGAATGGAGGGTGGAAAACATTTCGATCTACCCATGGACGGTAATTCACAAAGATAGACAACTCCTAACAACACTACACGGGAAGCGCCAAATTTTTGAATAATTGCTAAAAGGAGACAACGCAGAAATTCAGTGAAACTGAAAGTACTGGAGGGGAGAGCACTCTATATTTACTGAATGGGCGGGAAAGACGTCTCGGGACTCTCCGTAAAGTGGTTCTGTGCAGAAAGTGTGTGTGTGGAAGGGGACATGGGGGGGGGGGGGGGGGTAAATGAAATGAGATGTTCATTTCCGGATAGTAATTTAGAGGCTTCGGCCCTAATCACCATATCGAGGGCCGAGTGGCTATTGCTGGTCATACTTCTTGCGGTCCTCCTGGTCAATCAATGGTCTCTGAAATAACAGCCCTCTACGAAACATCATGAAAAGTTATAGGCCTATATCTTTAATTCTGTTTTAATGGAGGGTGGTGTTTGTCGAACATTAAATTTCATTAAGGAAGTAAACTTTGAGGGGTTGGGTGGGGGGATATACTTAGGTGTTGGTATTAGGGTGAAAGATAGATGTGAGATGATAGAATGGTGATATGGACACATCACGTTTGAGATATGATACAAAAGCAGCGGTGCTAAGTCTATGATTCTTCCTCAGATCTGCCATCACAGCGACATGGGCCGGATTTAAACCATTAGAGGCCCTAAGAAAGTAAAATGATTTTAGTGCCTCCTTGATATGTGTAATGTAGGCACAAAATTTCTAAAAATAATAAACGATAAAAACCAACTTTCTGTTTTAAACCGAAATAAACAATAATATAAAAAACAATGTTGCTTTTAAAAATAAACAAATTCACTTCAGTTTTATGTAAAAGCTTTTTTCAATTTTTTTTCCAAATGCTAAGTTTTAAACCGCATTTTCAAAAGTAATATCATATGAAATATCTATATTATATATTTATAAATTCCCACCAGAATAACTAAGCGAGAAAACAGGTTGGATGTCTTAAACAGGTTGGATGTCTTAAACAGGTTGGATGTCTTAAACAGGTTGGATGTCTTAAACAGATTGGATGTTTTAAACAGGTTGGATGTCTTAAACAGGTTGGATGTCTTAACTTAATTCAGTATAAACTGATATTATACGTTTATTTATTTATAGAAAGAGAAAGAGGCCGAACAAAGATAGATAGATAAATACATGTAGATTGATAGATATGGTTCAATTGATGTATTTGGTAATCTAGACTCTAGACTATTGATAGATTAGATAAATATTTAGACAAAAATGTTATAAGTGAAGAAAGAAAGATAGGTAAATATATAGATAGACAGCGATAATGATAATTAGATAGATAGATAGATAGATAGATAGATAGATAGATAGATAAATAGATACATTGATAGATAGATAGATAGATAGATTATTATTATTATTATTTCAATAATCAAGAACCACCTACATACATGCTAGAGGAAACTTTTACTGTTAAAGTTTGTAAGTCAGATAATAAAAAGAAAACCTCACAGGAAGTGAGAGAAAGTGACCACTCTATCATTAACGGTCGAACATCATGATGAAGATGAATCACTGATAGAATGACCAGAGAGAAATGGGCACACGCGGCAAAGAGACGGGTCCTTTAATTGGTGAGAATAAAATGGACACATCGCGGGCCTTGGTGCTGAAGCCGACCAGTGCTATCTCGTACTGACCATCTGACTGCCCTGCCCCCCCCCGGCCACCCCTTTCATTTTCTCTACCCTTTAACCCCATCAATCTGAGATTGCTTTTCAAGCGGTTTTTCCAACCATTTAGAATACTTTGGTATATATAATTAAAACTTTATGTTGACTTTAAACAGCAACAACTAGAAACGCCTATATATGAAAACATTAACCCAGACACGAGAATTTTAAAACCTTATGCTTTTTATTCTACGTATTGTACCCACGTGTCAATTTATCTAAATTATTGAGACAATAACTTATAGGCCTTGTTCTTTTTTTTTTTACTTACATGATGATTTATATTATAGATCTAGATCTATTTATATTTACTTACATTTTACTTACATGATCATATATATTATAGATCTAGATCTATTATATTTACTTACATTTTACTTACATGATCATATATATTATAGATCTAGATCTATACATTTAGCATGCTTTAGAAACTTACTGTCTTATTTATGGGTTGGGTCGGTTATACTACATTTATTTGTGTTTTGTCTTTTTTAATCATCAATTTAGTTCTGTCACCTGGCCTAGGGTAATATTCGTATTCTTAGTTGTATGTTAAACGCGCTCTGAGCTTACATTATGTTTGTTGGCAGCGCTATACAAATATTATTATTATTATTATTATTATTAAGGGGGGAGGTACTTATAGACTATATTACGATATCATATCAATAACACTATATTATAATCTTTAACGCTTTTATTCCTCGACTTGAAAGATGAACTATTGAATTAATATGTGACGAACATTAAACCATAAATACACTTTATCCTTTCCTTAGTGTGTTAATTATTAAAAAAATTAAGCTTATAATTCAATTAATCGGGTAGGTATTATATCTAAAGGACTTCTATTAACGATTCAAGCGGACACGTAGATAACATATTTTCATTTTACGAGTCTCAGAAATACCGTCATAATATGGAGTCAATTCAGTCACACACACAGACATACTGATAGACATAAACACATAGATATAAACACATACAAAAAATATCATATGACACAAACACGTGAATGAACACACTTGCATACATATAAAACACATAAAAACACATACATGTAAATACTTTCAGTAAAAAACACACATACAAACACATGCATACACAACGAACTAACGCACATACAAACACATGCATACACAACGAACTAACGCACATACAAACACATGCATACACAACGAACTAACGCACATACAAACACATGCATACACAACGAACAAACACACATACAAACACATAGGCATACACAACGAACTAACGCACATACAAACACATGCATGCACAACGAACTAACGCACATACAAACACATAGGCATACACAACGAACTAACGCACATACAAACACATAGGCATACACAACGAACTAACGTACATACAAACACATGCATATACAAAGTGTTATGTGTTTAGATTATATCTTGTTTCCCTCCTATGTAACTAACTACACCACTGCCAGGGCCTTAGTCCTGACCTCTAGTTGAACTCTGCTACTGTCGCGTCAAGAATTGTTGTTTACTAGAGTGTACCTAGATCATTCTTTCACCGTCTGGAACATGTTAGAAAGAGATGTTGACAATTTTTGTGAGTTATTCTTAGCCTACTTTTATTCCAGAAATCTCTAACATGTATAGTATAAATATAGGAGATTCGCGTGATGGAAGGGAAGTTTTTACATCGATGTAGTATTCTTGAGTCTTGGTTTAAGCATATTGTAAGCGCATCAGTGGCAGAGCTGTATTGTATCTTTTATGTACCTGTACGCATTATTACATTGTTGTTTTATTCTGTTGTAAGGATATTCGTGAGTTGATTTTTCTTTTCTATTTTTCTTTTGATATTAATTTGACTTAGTAAATAAATTGTTTTAAAATTGGTATCGTCTGCAGGGTTGTTTTATTAAATAAATTATTTTAATTTTTATTAATTAAGTTAGCTACAAATAATTAATATTGTTTGTTATTTATTACAACCTCTTTAACGAGACCACTTAATTTAAATTTAATACTACAGGAGGTCTGTAATAAAATTGGGGGCTCTTCCTACGGATATAAATATTATATAATATTTATTCATAGAAAAGAAATTGAAAAAAAAATTTTCTTTTACTTTTCTTTAGACGATACCAAGTTTTATACATTATAAGTGCTGACCAAAAATTATTTTTCTCTCTTAGTTGATTGTTTAAATTAAGGTTATACATTAACATGGATTACCAGGCTTTCATTGCTAATCCATCTTTACCAGAACTCGACCAATGCAGCAGAAAGGATCTGTTGGCTATTTCTAAACTTTTAGGACTCAAAATCAAATCTAGTGCTGTAAAACAAGTTATTAGAGATAGTATAGTCCTACATTTTGTCAACGAAGAATTTTTGCCAGAAGAGGCGTTATCCACAATTAGTAGAGAAGGAAACGAAAACACACCCAATGTTGTAGATTTAGAAATACAGCTAAAAATTAAACAGTTGGAAATTGAAGCACAAAAAGAAGTACAGTTAGCACAGTTAGCTTTAAAAGAGAAACAAATGAATCTAGATAAAGAAAAAGAAATAGAATTAAAGAAATTAGAGATAAGTTCTAAATCTTCAACAGATCCTCCTACCACCAGTCAGAATGTGGACCCAGCTAAATACTTAAAACTTATTCCACGTTTTGTGGGAAATGTGGATAATTATTTTGTTCAATTTGAACTTGTTGCCAAAAATTTTGCTATTCCTGAAACGCTGTGGTCCTCGCTGTTACAAACTGTTCTGACTGGTAGGGCTGCAGAGGTGTTCTGCTCACTCACTGGGGAACAACAAAGGGACTACCAAGTTGCTAAGCAACTAATTTTGAAATCTTTTGAACTTGTCCCTGAGGCTTATCGAAAACAGTTCCGTGAACTGCGTAAACTGGATGGCCAGACCCATGTTGAGTTCTTACGAGAAAAGCGGAGAAGGCTAGATCGCTGGCTGACATCTAAAGAGATTGGTTCTGACTATGCAAAGCTCAAGAACTTGATTCTGATGGAGGAGTTTAAGAATTGTGTCCGGCTGGACGTCCGAACACATATGGCAGACCGTGGCGAAGATGATGTGTACAAGGCAGCAGTGTTGGCCGACGACTTCGTCATCTCCCATCAGTTCGCAAAGTCCACAGCCGATGTTAGGCCGAAGCAGCCGAAACTGCCCGAAGAAACGAACAACACTTCAATGAAAAACACTCATGAAAAGAAGGTGACACAACCAAAAGCCTCATGCACATACTGCAAGAAAGAAGGACATAAAGTGGAAGAATGCTATAAATTGAAAAGGAAAAACGAAAAGGCTTCTCCGAAACCTACTTTATGTGCCGTGTCCTATACAACAGAACAATTTTTACTCACTCAAGCTAATGATACTAAGCCTGCCACACCAAGCTCTACTGACTCTACTACATCGTCAACATACTCATCAAAGAGTTCTTCTACATCGTCAAGATGTTCTACACTTTCATCAAAGTGTTCTACTACATCGTCAAGATGTCCTAAATACTCGTCAAAGAGTTCTACTACATCGTCAAGATGTCCTCAATACACGTCAAAGTGTTCCACTACATCGTCAAGATGTCCTCAATACACGTCAAAGTGTTCCACTACATCGTCAAGATGTCCTCAATACACATCAAAGTGTTCTACTACATCATCAAGATGTTCTCACGACTCCAAAGAGAGTTTATCAACTACATCATCAAGATGTTCTCATGACTCCGAATCGAGTTTATCAACTACATCACCCAGATGTTCACAAGACTACAACACAAGTTTGTCAACTACATCACCAAGATGTTCTCAAGACTCCATCGAGAGTTCTAACAAAGTCCAGATGTCTACATCAGTCACCCCTGATGTTTTAGAGGAGTTCAAGCCTTTCATTTCGGAAGGATTTATATCACTACCAGGTGATCATACCAGTCTGCGACCTGTAACAATTTTGAGAGACACAGGTGCCTCGCAATCGCTACTGCTTGAAGGCATTCTTCCCTTATCAAACGCAACTGCAACGGGGAAAAGCATACTCTTAAGAGGCGTAGAACTGGGTTGCCTAGATGTACCTCTCCATCTCATTGATCTCAAGTCAGATCTTGTTTCTGGACCTGTGGTTGTAGGTGTCCGACCAACATTACCATTGGAAGGCATCTCGTTGTTGCTAGGCAATGACTTAGCTGGTGGGAAGGTTATCGCCGAACCCATTGTCACTCATAAACCTCAACTATCTGCACCTGAAGAAGAAGATGATCCAGAATTATATCCAGCATGTGCGGTAACTAGAGCCATGAGTTCACAAATCTCCAAAGAAAGGAGTACTTCCAAAAATAAATCAAACATTGAAGTGGACCTTGAGACCACATTCTTCTCCAAACTCGACGAAGATCCGAAATCAATCTCAGAAAAGCCGGTATCAACTCGAGAACAGTTGATCGAGGAACAGAAAAGGGATCCTGAGTTAGACAAACTCCGAGAAAACGCTTTGTCACCACAAGAAGCTGAAGAAGTACCTATATGTTACTACGTCAAAGATGATGTACTTCTAAGAAAGTTTCGACCACCAGACGCATCTGCAGATGAAGACTGGAGAGTTGTCCATCAAATTGTTGTGCCTGAGAAATATCGTGCTGACGTTCTGAATATGGCACACGATTCTCCACTGTCGGGTCATCTAGGCGTCAACAAGACGTATCAGAAGATAACAAGTCACTTCTTTTGGCCTGGATTAAAGAAGCACGTCATTGAATACTGCAGATCGTGTCACCCTTGTCAAATGGTTGGCAAGCCAAATCAAACGATTCCTGTAGCTCCTCTCAAGCCGATTCCAGCATTCGAAGAACCTTTCAGTCGAGTCATCATTGACTGCGTTGGACCTCTTCCAAAAACTAAAGCAGGTCATCAATACCTACTAACCATTATGTGTGCTTCGACAAGATTTCCGGAGGCAGTTCCTTTGAGAAACATTAAAGCTCCTAACGTTGTCAGGGCACTCACAAAATTCTTCACTCTATTTGGTCTACCTAAGTCCATACAGTCGGATCAAGGATCTAATTTCAAAGCCACTCTTTTCAAACAAGTAA
Source organism: Anisus vortex (assembly GCA_949126835.1). Lineage (NCBI taxonomy): Eukaryota > Metazoa > Mollusca > Gastropoda > Planorbidae > Anisus > Anisus vortex. The sequence goes on from OX421493.1 coordinate 23,264,707, forward strand.
TGGACCAATTGGGCATTAAACACTGCATGTCAAGTGCATATCATCCTGAGTCGCAGGGAGCCCTTGAACGCTTCCATCAGACCCTGAAGAACATGATAAGAACCTATTGCCATGAACATGAGAAGGACTGGGATGAAGGAATACACATGCTACTGTTTGCAGCCCGTGAAGCCGTCCAGGAGTCTTTAGGCTTCAGTCCGTTTGAATTGGTGTTTGGCCATACGGTTCGCGGTCCTTTAAAATATCTCAAAGAAATGTGGATGTCTCCGACACCCACTGAGGGACTTTTAGACCATGTCTTAAAAATTAAAAGTAGACTTTATGATGCCTGTAATTTAGCCAAAACAAATTTAAAGGAAAGCCAGTCTAAAATGAAAAACTGGTATGATAAAAAGGCCAGATTTAGATTGTTTGCCCCAGGGGACAAGGTTTTGGTATTTTTACCTTTACCTGGTCAACCATTACAAGCTAGATACTTTGGTCCATATGAGATAGAATCAAAAGTCAATGATTTAAATTATATTATAAAAACTCCAGACAGGAGAAAGAAAAGGCAACTTTGCCATGTAAATATGTTAAAGAAGTATGTCAGTAGAAATTCAGAAACAGATAGCAAGAATGTATCTGACCAGGTACAGTGTAATTTAAATGTAACCCCTGTTGTTCCTCCTGATATTGTAAAGGAGAAATTTGGTCAGTACAAATTGCCAAATTCTTTTATACTTAAAAATTTGGATCAAAAGCTGTCACATCTGCCACTGAAAGAGAAGATTGTAATTGAAAATGTAATTAAGGATTTTTGTAATATATTTCCTGATGTGCCAAATAAGACTAATTTAATTGTACATGATGTTGGTGTTGGTGATGCAACTCCGGTCAAGCAACACCCATATAGAGTTAATCCTGAAAAGTTAGAAGTTCTTAGATCTGAAATCAAGTATATGCTTGATAATGACATTATTGAACCAAGCTCAAGCAATTGGAGCTCACCTTGTGTTTTGATCCCTAAACCAGACAAAACATTTAGATTCTGTACAGATTATAGGAAAGTAAATACTTTTACAAAATCTGATTCCTTTCCAATTCCTAGAATTGATGATCTTATTGATCGTATTGGTGATGCCACCTACATTACCAAGATTGATTTATTATCAGGATATTGGCAGGTACCTCTATCAGACCGTGCCAAAGAAATATCAGCATTTGTTACACCAGATGGGTTGTATCAATATAAGGTTATGCCTTTTGGGATGAAAAATGCCCCTGCTACTTTTCAAAGAATGATTAATAACCTCATTGCTGACCAGGAGAATTGCAATGCCTATATTGATGATGTAATTATTTACAGCAAAGATTTTTTACATCATGTTAAGCAGTTAGGATATCTTTTTGAAAAATTGTCAAAAGCCAATTTAACTGTTAATTTGAATAAGAGTGAATTTTGTCATGCTCATGTAGAATACTTGGGTCATGTTGTGGGACAGGGTCATATAAAACCTGTTACTGCTAAAGTTGAAGCTATTAAAGCATTCCCTACTCCCACTGATAGAAAACAACTCAGAAGATTTTTGGGAATGGCTGGTTATTATAGAAAGTTTTGCCAAAACTTTTCCATAATTGCCAATCCTTTAACAAATCTGTTGAAAAAGAATGTTAAATTTCTATGGACAGATTCTTGTCAAAAAGCCTTTGAACAACTTAAAGTTGTATTATCTCAATCTCCCATTCTATTGGCTCCTAATTTTCAAAAACAATTTAAATTAGCAGTAGATGCCAGTGACATTGGGATAGGTGCTGTTCTTTTTCAGGAAGACAATCTTCATATAGACCATCCAATATGTTTCTTTTCTAAGAAGTTTAATACTCATCAAAGAAATTACTCTACTGTAGAAAAAAAATGTTTAGGACTTATCCTATCCCTTCAACAATTTGAATTCTATGTTAAGGGCTCAAATATACCTGTACTGGTTTTCACAGACCATAATCCTTTAACATTTTTACACAAAATGAGTTGTAAAAATCAACGATTGTTAAGATGGAGTTTATTTTTACAGGAATATAATCTAAATATTCAACATATCAAAGGCATTGATAATGTTATTGCTGACACATTATCCCGCTGTTAAAAAAATAATTTATTATTATGTCTATTATTGTACATCCGGTAACATCCTGTTTAATGTACTACTACAGTATATTTAGTGTATCTTATACATTTTTAATTAAGCTGTAAAAAGATTTACATTTCTTACTAAATGTAAACTTTTTATTTTTAGGAGGGAGGTGTTATGTGTTTAGATTATATCTTGTTTCCCTCCTATGTAACTAACTACACCACTGCCAGGGCCTTAGTCCTGACCTCTAGTTGAACTCTGCTACTGTCGCGTCAAGAATTGTTGTTTACTAGAGTGTACCTAGATCATTCTTTCACCGTCTGGAACATGTTAGAAAGAGATGTTGACAATTTTTGTGAGTTATTCTTAGCCTACTTTTATTCCAGAAATCTCTAACATGTATAGTATAAATATAGGAGATTCGCGTGATGGAAGGGAAGTTTTTACATCGATGTAGTATTCTTGAGTCTTGGTTTAAGCATATTGTAAGCGCATCAGTGGCAGAGCTGTATTGTATCTTTTATGTACCTGTACGCATTATTACATTGTTGTTTTATTCTGTTGTAAGGATATTCGTGAGTTGATTTTTCTTTTCTATTTTTCTTTTGATATTAATTTGACTTAGTAAATAAATTGTTTTAAAATTGGTATCGTCTGAAGGGTTGTTTTATTAAATAAATTATTTTAATTTTTATTAATTAAGTTAGCTACAAATAATTAATATTGTTTGTTATTTATTACAACCTCTTTAACGAGACCACTTAATTTAAATTTAATACTACAGGAGGTCTGTAATAAAAGAACTAACGCACATACAAACACATGCATACACAACGAACAAACGCACATACAAACACATAGGCATACACAACGAACTAACGCACATACAAACACATGCATACACAACGAACTAACGCACATACAAACACATGTATACACAACGAACTAACGCACATACAAACACATGCATACACAACGAACAAACGCACAAACAAACACATGCATACACAACGAACTAACGCACATACAAACACATGCATACACAACGAACTAACACACATACAAACACATGCATTCACAACGAACAAACACACATACAAACACATGCATACACAACGAACTAACACACATACAAACACATGCATACACAACGAACTAACACACATACAAACACATGCATACACAACGAACTAACACACATACAAACACATGCATACACAACGAACTAACACACATGTACAAACACATGCATACACAACGAACTAACACAAATTTACAAATTAATGATTCTCTCAGTCTCCTTTTTAACTTATATTTTCAGTCGCTAATAGTCAACAGCAGTTCTCTGGAGACTGTGCGAATCGTGTCACGGAACATCTGGCACTGTCACATTCGGTACCGGTGCAACGTCACTACTGTCACACGCACGGCTGTCAACCCGATGTCCCAGACATGCCGTGGTGGCGTCTTCTACACAAGACCCCCCCCCCCCCGCCTTCCCCCCACCCAAAAAGAAAAAAAGACTCAACGGGAGGCTAACAAATGTGCGGAGACACACCGGAAATGCGCTGGCCTGCGCAGAAGTATCTGCTCCTCCCCCGCGAAAACAAAGGGGCCGGGAACATGTAAATCAAAGCCAAACGCATTTGGGTGTACACCCACGCATGCTAATCAAGGCCAGGGCATTCGGATGGGATTTTGTAGCCCCCCCCCCCCCCTTTGACCCATAAAGCTTATCCTGATGATAGCAGTGGTCAAGGGGTCAATTAATTTTAAAATCAGTCCCCCAACCTCTCTCTGCAAACCCCCCCCCCCCCATTCTTTCCCCAACTGCCCGTTTCCATAAGTCGTTCCTGATTAAAAACTTTTCCGCGAGCGACGCTCGAGACCTTAGCTCCGCACCCCCCGCGTGATAAAATTGTTAATTATAGAGCCACGCGGGAATAGAGAGTTAATTGGTGGGAGACCAATATAAAAAGAGATTAGTGTGAAGTAGCCTAAGGCAAAATCACCACCTGCTAATCCTAATCTTCTGAGCACAGATCGCAGGCAAAGCCTGGACCGCGGACCAGATAAAGCATTAGCTGATGACTTCTTCAAATGGTTTATTTTGTGTTTGAAAAAAATAACATGAAACGAACTAATGACAAACAACTAACAGGGCTCCGGTGCTCATGTATTCAGAAAGAAAACAACACATTATTATATTTATATGGTCAGGGGTCGGCAACATTTTGCAAATAGTTTACCAAACTAGGATTTCTAATTCAATTCAGAGTGCCAACAGCCTGAAAGTAAACCTGCTCTACTAAGGTTATATTTGTTTTTAACAATTTTTATCAGACAATTTATTTAGCGCCGTAGCAAGACCAATGGCGAAAGAAAATGCCGCTATTGAGAAAATCGTTAAGGCGTTTTGAAACTAACAAAATTATCGTCTTTCTGATTTTCCTTTTTTTTTTTTGCATTTATATCAAATACAACATTTTAATACCGGTACTCAGCTTGTACATTAATTAATGTACGTTGTCTAGAAAAAATCATGTCAAGTCTGGCAAGCGTGTCTTAGATGCCGACCCCCTGATATAGCACACCCTAGGCCTCTAGGCTTAGGCCTATATTCGCTCAACATTGGGCCAACATTACACTAATATTAAAATATAGGCACAATATTCTCACAGTATAGAGTAGGGGTATTAGCATTGCCGATCAGACTCGTGAAGCACAGTTAGGCAATAGTTTCAATCTATAGGCCTACACCTGACACGTGTAATTCACAGATGTAATTCTAGTTCCTTCTAGAATGTCTGTATACATTGGATCTTCATCTCAGAAATACTGAGAGTGCCTCTAATTATAAAATGATTCTTTTGATACCGAATATTTAGCTAAATATGTAGGTAGTAATCAAACAAACTGGGTAGTTAATGTAGCTTTTACAAATGTACATATAAATTGTTTAGTCATATAATATTTATATAATGTTTAACTTTTTTTAAAAGTTTGATCATTTTAATATTATAAGTTTAAGTTTTTTATTTTTTTTCTAAAGAACAAAATAAAGAAACATGTTAGAAATATTAACGTAAAGAAAACGGGTTTATTATATCCCTTTAAATAAATTTAATGCATCCAAATTGATGCTAGTAATGCCAAACAAGTTACATTTTGTAATATTTTTAATATTAGGCCTCCTACTTATTAATTATTATTTCTTATTACAAATCCAGCATTATGGTTCTCATTTCAACATGTAAATAGAGGTATAAGATAGTTTACGTCGTAAATAATAAATAAACATTTCCTGCATATATTAAGTTGATTTAAGGTTGTTTTTTTTTTAAACATTTATAATTACAACAGTTACACAATATAATGCTAGTATATTGTTACGTACTCGTGCAATAGTATGTATTTGGCTGTTGTCTAGGTGTAGGCTCAATATTCCAAGAGTTGTTTGTTTTTATATGGGCTTGATTACTTCAGTAATTATGATTCTATTTCAATGTTAATTCCATGTAATACATTGGATTTTAATTGAAATCAACACCAGTTGCACGACAATTGTGATTTTATTTAGTATAACACTTGAATACAAGACGAAGACACATAAGAAAAATACAAGTCCAAAACTAATTCTGATAAACACTATGTACAAGTAATGTTCCTACTACGGAGATAAACTCTCAACTCGGAACTCAACTGAAACTAAACTCAACTGAAGTCTGAAGGAGAAACATGGCTTTTTAAAGTCTATCTCTCATTACCCAGAAGTACTCATTGGTTAGGGTACAGCCAATCGTAACTAGGGGAAAAACTTCCACTCCCAAAAACACAGACACAAGTCTGGTTAGAATGTCGTTTAATTAAGGTCAGGGTTTAGCTTGAAAACATTAATCTTACTTAATTACAGTACATTGATTAAACTTCCCACAATATAACAATCATGCCAGACCTCAGGGTGTCCTTAAACCTTAGCAAAATAGACATTAAGGCGCTATTGGAGACGCTTCCAATTAAAGTATCTATGCAAGTGGGTGAGCGTATTGTGTTTTCTTCAGGGAAAAATGCGGAATGGGAGGAGAGAGGTAATCGAAGAAGGGGTGTAGGTGGGGCAGTTGTAGTTACGATTACAATTCAGTGTCACGACTTGTAGATGCCAGTGTAGTTTTATTACGATGGCTAAACAATTTGTAATGAATAGCAGGAAAGGAGGGTGGGAAATCTAATTAGGTTATAAAAACACAACGGGCTCAAACTTTCCTTTGGGATCTAGGTTAGTTTAAAAGGTCAGGGAGAGGGCGTTGGTGCAACTTTATAACAATATTATAAGTTTATTATATTTATTACATTTTAATTAATTACATTTATGCTTAATTAATGGACATAAGTAAGTCTTATACAAACTATTTTGACTGTAATTAGCATGTATCAATTAATCAGCGCCTATTTCTTGAATGCTCTTCGCTAATTGTAACTGTCTGGAATATATTTAGTCACATCTGAGTTGCCAAGTGTAAGTAACATCTTTGTATGCTTAAAAGGGGGCTTTCATGTGCGATGAACTCTGTTTACAAGTGTAAGATAAAACCAAAACTGAAAGTAGAGAACACGTGGGCACACCCCTTACGTATCGACGTGGAATAAAATGTGGAAACCACGAAAACACGTAGAATTCACGTTTTTCCCCCGTCGTTACGACGTGGTCTGCGCGCTGAGGCGAATGCCTATCAGTTGAGAATAGCAGGTGACTTTTGTAAGCAGCTTCTTTTCAGACTTTTTCCGCAAATGGGCACATTTTGATGTCCAATTTTTTTATGTTTAAAATTAAAAAATGTGCCAATATCCCTCCACTTAAAACAAAACATCCAGATCTAAGTAGGTTGTAGTAAGATCAAGCCAGTCATGCTTTATGTGGTATGAAAACACGTGAGTCCGTGATTCTGTAAGTCTTGCCTTTGTTTAGAAAACTCCGGCTTTAAATTAGGGAAGTAGTTAAATGTTTTGAAATTGATTTCACGGCAAGATATGTCCAGTTTCAATGCAATGTCCAGTTTCAATGCAATGTCCAGTTTCAATGCAATGTCCAGTTTCAATGCAATGTCCAGTTTCAATGCAATGTCCAGTTTCAATGCAATGTCCAGTTTCAATGCAATGTCCAGTTTCAATGCAATGTCCAGTTTCAATGCAATGTCCAGTTTCAATACAAAACCAACTCAGTGGTCTAAAACTCAAAGTGCTGTTTGATCCTTGTAAAAACTATGTACTAACTGAAATGTGTCGCAATGTCATTTAGAAAGATCGGCTTCAAAAGTCAGTTCTCCTCATTCAATACCGGAAATTATGTTTTTTCATCAAGATACACCTTAATTGCTTCCAGACGAGAAACGAATCAGTCCATTACTAAACTTCGCCTAAACCAACGAACACTGTGTGCAACAGCAGATCTCTCTCTATATTCCGTATCACTTTCTTGTAGTAGATACTACCATTGTGCCTGTAAATCAATAAAGGATGAACAACTATAAAATTGATTAGGCCTATCTCAACAATAGATTCAATCACAGATCGCAAGTTCAATGTTGAGGTATTTGCATACAAACTTTCCTGAACTTTAACACCCAACGTGCAGAGTTATTTTCGTGTAGTTTGCCATGCAGCAGCCATTAGGGCCGACGTTGTTTTGACGCATTTAAAAAAAAATTCTGGGAAGTCTCTCGCGTTCCACCAAAAATCGCCCTGCATGTCAAGTCTGACAAGCGTGTCTTAGATGCCGACCCCCTGATATAGCACACTCTAGGCCTCTAGGCTTAGGCCTATATTCGCTCAACATTGGGCCAACATTAGACTAATATTAAAATATAGGCACAATATTCTCAAAGTATAGAGTAGGGGTATTAGCATTGCCGATCTGACTCGTGAAGCACAGTTAGGCAATAGTTTCAATCTATAGGCCTACACCTGACACGTCCTCGCGTGAGACAACATTACGAGTAAAATAAAATTAGACCGAGATCGTGGAGAAAAAAAGAACTTCTGATATTATTTATTTTACCACCAACTCCAAACCTGTTGGTGCATACCGCATTCCCCCTATGCAAAATGTGGAATTACGAGATAGAGAATAGCGAATCGTAGATTACAGTTTATGGTTTGCATTTAACATGCTGGCCAGTCTTACAAGAATCTGGGAACCCACTTCCCATTGACTTCTTCGAGGATAGTCAATTTCCGATTAGTAGCCTACTATAAAATCTCACGATGTTATAGAAATTCTTGTCTAAAGATGCTCAAATCATTGAGCATATATAATTTCCAGGAACCATTGTCTGTAAAGCCAAAGTTTTTGGTCTGGCATGCAGGGCTGCTAGGGATTGTGTGATCAGCACAAAGCATAGCTCCTTTACTATACCTCAACTAATGTCAGTTATAACCCATCAGACTAACAGACACTCGGAAAAAGAACAAGTCTAGTGTTCCTCAGGATTCGAACTCCTAACCTTCGCTAAATCAGCCGAGAAAGAGAGTCGTCAGGAAACTTCGTAAAAATCAGTTCCATAATTCTGCGTTAGAACAGCTGGGTCTTAAATGGAACTGCATTAAACGTTAACATAGCGCATAGCATTGGAATTTGACAATAAATTCATGCTGATATTCACCATTAGTAAGCTTGTTAAAGTTTAGAAAAGTATCATTGTAGGCAAAGAACAAAGTAAAGATAAAAGTAACCTAATTATTAAATATAAAAAATAGTGTTCTGAGTTGTCCAAGTCAAGTTGTAGTAAAACTAGTAAAAGCAAAACAAATCATAATAAAGAAAAGATACCATGTGTGGCATCAGCTTTACTTGCTGTATTGGGTGTGGACAGACTGTTATAGAAAATAAACTGGATAAAAATGAAGACACTATAAAAAGTAATGTAAATGTAAGTATTGAAGTATTGTAAGTCGTCTATCGGCATCGAGATTCATTTCAAGTAGTACGAGTAGGCAAGTGGGCCTGGTAATAGTAACTAAGACACTAAGTATGGAGTAAGATCAATAGGCCTATATCACAAATCATCATTACATTTACATCATATTCATATCACTATCATGCCAGTCGAATGAGTCTGTAATATTAATATTAGGCTAAAAATGAATTAGACAAGTCATGAATTATCAATTGTCAAAATTTTGAATATTAAATTATTTTTATATGACCGGACTGTCAACTCACAACTGACACGTCGCGGGTTCTATCCCTGCCGCTGAATGATCCCTGTCGCCCTGCAGCAGTTTTGGGCCTAGTGGACGTAATAATCTTCGTTCTGGAAGGAACATCTCTGTAAACTGTAAAACGTATAAGTTACGGATCATACTAAAAATATATTGATAGGCCTATGGCTATGGGGCTATGCCCTATGCCTATCTAAACTATACTATATTTGGCTGTTTAGGCCTACATTATAAGAGATTTTCCTTCTAGATAGAAGATTATTACGTTCTAGTCCAAAGCCCAAAAAACATATGTACTAAAATTGCGAACAATTTGAATAATGACATGATTGTCACGCTAGAACCCAGGCCATTTTGTTGACAGTCCTGTGTACTAACCGCAGAACCAGCCGGCCTTTTTTGATATGTCACATGTTTTATCTTTTTTGATAAATTCATCTCATAATTTTATATTTATTATTTAATTGTCACTCTTTACAGCAGGCTTTTATGTTTGAGATAGAATAGGCGTTAAAAGTTAATAAAAGGTCTATAAATAACATTTTAATACATTTTAAAACTTATTTCATAGATTTCAAATTTACTATAAATCCAGGCTTATATTTAACACTTTGAATTCATGAATAAATTGAAAATTGTTTATTAGATTCTAGCTTCTATCATCATAGTCATCTTCCCAAGCGGAAGCCAGACATTCATCTATTGTTATAATTTATAAAGGTGATTAGATAGTAAAGGCATTTTCATCAATTTCTTGTGGAACTGATACACCAGACAAGTCCATTTTATCTTTTCCTAACCATTCTGTGTTTCAAATCTCCCTATGAGCAATAAAAAATTATACAGAAGCATAAACAACTTTGAATGATGACCCAAGTTAATAATAACATTTGTTGTTAGAAAAATATTTTAACAGGCTTAACGTTTATCTTTCTTGTCCATTTTTGGCAGGTTTCACAATAAGAATTTCAGGATTTCCCATTTTCTATGCTTTTTTTTAAAAAAATAATGTTAAGCTATAGTATAGTATTATATGTCATTTTAAAGCCTAAAAGCCCAGAAATCCAAATATGACACTTATAAAGTCAGCTGATATTTCAATATATTATAATTAATCATTTAAAAATCGGGAAATTCCCTCTATCAAAAAGTTCCTGGGGCTACAAAATGAGTTGGACTAAACATCATCAAACTAGCATTAAAACACACAATATTGTTGAAATTGATACTTTTATGACAAATAAACTCACAAAACGTAAATATATCAGTGTTTGTGTTGTGTTTTATTATTATTTTTACAATAAAACGTGATTTCGCACTCGGGCATCATAAAGGCTAGAACTACCGAAGTCGCCGCCATTTTGAAAAAAACGTGGCTTTATTGGACGTAAAAAAAGCGTGTGTGTTAAAAGCGAAAAAAGGATTTTTAACGTTTAAACCACAATAGTTTGCGTAAATTTAGTTTAAAACTATAAATAATAGTATTTTGTTGCCGTAGATAGTACACAAATAGTCGGAAATCGGAAAATAAATGTGTAAATAGTGTTTTAGAAAATACTTTTTCGACATCGATCGAACGTTCCAAAAAGCACGCGTTACTCACCGATAGGAGTTAAAAAATAAAAAAAATAAAAATCCTCCTTTTACGAACTCAAAAAGTGCATCAAATGGAATTTTTAAGCTATCCGATCGGATTTACGTTATAAAATTCGCACGTGTGCATTTAAGTTGACCGTAATCTCGAATCTTGTTTTGACAGCGAACGTTATCTTTGCTAGTCCGAAGCCTTTTTTGTACCAAACGATTTTCATTTATTTACTAATAAAATGAATTCTTCGGCTAAATATTTAAAACAAACTTTGTTTTTATGAAAAGAATTAAATTTCTGGTTAAAATTAAAAGAGTTTTACGAAATTACATAGATAAATCTTATTTTAGATCTAGTTTTAGACTTAGTCTCGGCGGCGGAAAAAATTCACCGATAGGCCGTAAAAATTAGGGCTTTTTAAAACACGTTTTATTCAAAAGATAAACATTTTTTTGTGCTTCTAATGGTGGCCTAGGGAAAATTAACATGTTTATGAATGTTGAACATTAAAAAAACGTTATATTTCGGCTTTATTTATTCCTGGTAAGTGATTTTCAAATGTATACAAAAAATCGGGAAATGGGATCGGTGGATTATGTAACGTTGGAGGGTGTTTAAATTAATATAAACAACACAAAAATATAATTAAAACATACAATACTGATGCAGCTGATACTTTATGGACATATAAACACATACAAGTAAAAAAAACAGCATTTTGTATCAACAATTTTTATTTTTTAAATAAACCATAAATCTCCATCATTTGGTGGCCATTTTGTGAAACCTGCCTTTTGCCAATTATATTTGGAAATTGAAACTAATCTGCTGGCTTGATGTTTACAAAGGCACTGTCATACAAATGCATGATAATCTCCATTTTTTATTTAATTTTGAAATGTACATAAAGTGACATTGTCACATGAGCTTGACCCACCCTCTCCTTGTCAATAATTCTCAAAATTTTTTACCCCCTACTCCAATTTACAGAATAAATGGGCAACCCCTAAAGCCATATTTGATTTTGTTAATTAAAAAGGTAGATATCTTATAATTATATACTTTTTTGAATTATAAACGACATGAACATTTTAATAAATTTTTAGATTGAAAAAAGGATAATTGAAAAACTTTTACATCGGTAGAAAGGCCAGTCTAATTGTATAAAATATTTATAAAGAAAATGTCTAATGTTGGATTCATACTAAACAAAGAATCAAATACCATGTGATCATTAATTAAGAAGAATATTACATCCTACCATATCCATGGTTCGAGTCTAGTTAAGTGTCTTAATAAAAATGAAGTTATGTTATCAAATTTCCTTAATAGTTCAAGACATGCACTGTAATACTGAATGCCATATGATCAATCTCATTGGCTAGTGTATTGTTTCAGAATATTTTCCTATGAAAATTTAAAAATAATTAAATACAAGCTCAATGATCTTTTGTTTTCAGAGTCGTTTGCAAAATCGTGGCCCAGACTCTTGCAATATACACACTATACATTTAACAGACACTTACCATGGCACCATGATTGGATGTGTTTTACATTTAAGAGGTAATTTGACACCCCAACCAGTGACTGATGACAAAGACAATGCACTACTTTGGAATGGAGAAATATTTGATGGGATTCAGGTATACACATTTTGTTTTTTGTTTCATATTCATTATTCATGTTACTCATCAAAGTAACATACATTTTAAAAGCTAATTGAATTGAATACAAAATATTTCTTGGTAAAGTGTTAGACCATTAATGTAGAGTCTCATTGTTGTTTAAGACTCTTTATATGTTATGGAATAAACTTTTGCACAAATTACCCATTTTTCAGTTTTACTTGTCGCTGGCAAGACTAACAGAATTTTCTTTTCTAGGTGAGTGAGGATGAAAATGACACTCAGATTCTCTTTGATGCCTTGACTGAGTGTACAACAGACCGAATGATTCTGAAGGTTCTAGAAACTATACATGGTCCATGGGCGTTTATATACTGGCAGGTGAGAGTCAAAGGAAATTTAGCTTGACGCTATTTCACATTTTTCATTAATGGCTTAACTTATGATTGAAACTTACCTATCTCTCATAAGCTGTTTGTGGTCATCCAGTCTTACTTAAAAAAAATTGTGGATGATTTTATATGAACATTCACAATGAGGTATTGGATTGACAAACTTCAGTACTCAATTTATTTAGAGGATTAGCTACCAGATAGTTCACTAACATAAAAGAAGTTGACTGAAATAAAACTTATGCAAATAATTTAAGAATGTTGCTGTGATGGAAAGTTTGGAAAGAGACAAATAATTGCCAACTAATAGTAGCTCATCAAAGTCACCTTTCTCATACAAGTTTTAACAAATTTTATAGTTGTTCTTTCTGTTTAGAAAATATTTGAATAAATTATATCAATTTTGTGTTGTATGTAAACAAGCCGGCTGGTCCAGCGGTTAGTTCACCGGACTGTCAACCAAAAACCAACTGACAGGTCGCGGGTTCTATCCCTGCCACCGACAGATCCCTGTTGCCCTGCAGGAGTTTTGGGCCTAGTGGACGTAATAATCTTCTATCTAGAAGGAACGTCTGTAAACTTATAAGATAAACTTATAAGATAAACATTTGATCGATTGTCTATTTCACAAATTTCAATCATAAAATGTACCTATATATTTTTAAGTAAGGTTTAAGTAAAACCTAGATGTATAAATGAATGCAAATTGCAATATTTCAGTTTGTTTGTTAAATTAGAAGTAGAGATTTATTTAGGGAATCAAGTAATATTTTATTGTAAAATAAGGCAGTGGCCCCCAAAAATACCATGGAATCTGTGGAATAGGGTTTGTTCCGACGGCCCAAGAATTTATTTAACAATATGATTATTGTTAAGAATGTTAATTGGTCTTTCTATTTATTTATACATTTATTAATTTTCTCTAACCTAGTAACAATATTACTGAGTAAACTCAATAAGATATGTCCAAGTATTTCTGACTTTACCATCCTCACTTTTAAGGCAGATGCTAAGAAATTGTGGTTTGGCAGAGACATGTATGGAAGACGGAGTTTGTTGTGGCACCTTCCATCATCCTCAGATAACCAGTTTATTTTAACTTCTGTAACTTCTGAGAACCAGGTAGGATGTTTGTTTTAATATTACAACCTAATTGTGAAATGGAAGAGTTAAAAACAGAATGATGTCATGCAGAGCTAGTCATTGAATTTTTAAAAGCACATGTTTATGTTACCCACCCAATATATGTTAACTAAACTTTATACAACTTACGCAGCAGAGATTAAGATAAAATTATTATTACCGGTACTTTGTTTATAAACTTTGCTATAAAATGGGGAAAATTAAAATTTGGAAATAATTTCACTAGTTATAAAACCACAATATAATTTTTAAATGCATTAAAATGTAAGAATTATGAAAACTTAAAAAAGGACAGTCTATTTGGTGTGTTGTTATCAATGAAGTTGGCAAAACATTGTTAATCAAATAGCGAAATCATAATGATCATATTAAGCTATCCAATAATGTAAACAATAGAATGGAACTACAAGCTAGATCATTCTCAGTAGAAAAACTCCCTTATATGAATTTTCAAAAACAGTTGTTTAAAAAATGGAAATATTTTGCTTGTATTATACAGGACTTTGCAGAGATTCCTTCAGTTGGAGTTTTTGTTCTTGATATGTCTGCACAAGCTGGTCCATCAATGACCTTGTATCCTTGGTTCAACTGCAGGTGGCCAGGAACAAGTTCCAGAGTAATAGACACTTCCGGTAGTGAACTGCCTGGATATCTCTACCCTATAGGTTCCACTAACCTACCAACAAGGCTGGATCTCACTGAGGGTTTAACTTCATGGATTCCGGAGATCAATAAGAAGTTAGACTTTGAGGCCTTTGTGAAAGAAAGTGAAATGGGCTCGGATAAGTTCGAAAGCCAAAGCGACCAGCTCCATCATATTTTAGCAAACGACAGTGATTTAAATATGTTGTCGGAAATGTTGATTGAAGTTTTACAGAAAGCTGTGGAGAAAAGGGTGACTACTCTGCCTCGTAACTACTGTAGAAGGACAAATGAAAGTAAATTTGAGACATTCCTTTTAATTTTTTTTTTGATTTTTCCTTTGTTCTTTAAAAAAATGTAATAATTTAATATTTTTAATATTATTATTTTCTGTGCGATTTTCTATAAACAAGTATTGAGATGGTTATGTAAATGTTTAATTTTTCTTACCATTTTTGGGTTCTTTTAAGTTTCCAGGGCAGTGCCCATTTGGAACTTGCTGATTTAGGCTCTTAAATTCGTGCTAACAAAATGGTGGAGGTTTAACCATCCTGTGTGAATCATGCCTCATGCTGCAAATCTTTAAGCCTTGTGGCTTAATAGGTCATATGGCTTGATAGATATGGTTAGCTCACTCCCCTCCCTGCGGCAAACGGATTGCATTTGTGCTTGCAATGTGGAATGGCACCAAACATTAACTAGAGGGGCGTGCCTCAGATACTTGCATATACCAAGTAATGATCAACCATGTTGCCCATCACGGGCAAGCAGGATAACCTCTTGGCCATTATTTGTACCAAAGATGTTTTAAACATTTTAGTGTACATTTCCTGCCACCCCCACTAAGTCCACAACGAGTTTGAGACATCACCACAGTCCTTGAGACACTGTTGTAATCGTCAATCATTTGTTAGTCAACCTGTGGACTCAGGGGCAGAGGTGATTTACTCACTTAATCTCTTAATCAGATTTGAGGCCCATTGGGTACTAAAGGGATTTTTTTCTCACCAGTAATAACTAATAACTTTACATTATTTCAAAAAATATAATTATTAATTTTTTAACATTTTTTTTAAACATATTTTCCACAGAAGGTTTAACCTCAGAAGCAAACATTGCTATATTATTTTCTGGTGGTCTGGATTCTACCATTCTTGCTGCTCTAGCAGACAGGTGAAATAAAATGTTGATTTTTGTTTTATTTCTTTATACTGTTTTATTTATGTTTAAAAAATCAAATTAGGTTTGATACATTTTGAAGCATATTAAAAGAACTCAGTGAAACTGAAATGTAGATGAAGGTTATGGGTTGTTTAACATTTTAAATAAAGGACGCCTTTTTAGTCCATTACTTTCTCCAACTAATGTCAGGTATTTGTTTGAGCTGGATGTTTGAGCTGGATGTTTGAGCTGGATAAACTCAGGAATACCCTCTTGAGAAATCTTGGCATTTTACCTGGATTCAAACCATTCACATGCGGAATAGTCATCTGATGCACTTTTGCTAGACCAGTTTGTCATGTTTAATGCAAAGAAATCTTTGAAGAAAAAAAAAGAAAATCAATTAATGTCATAAGAAAGATATAGTTTGTGAAAGATAGTGATGGATATGAAAGATAGACACCAAGGGAAAAGATCTATTAATATATATTAGCTTTACTGGTTCTTAAAAAATAAAATAAATAAAACCTACGTGAAAATATCATAAAAGATAAATTAGAAAATGTATTTGTACTTTACATTTTAAGAGAACATCTATGTTTATATCCCTTACATGTTTAGATGTATTCCTCCTGATGAGCCAATTGATCTGCTAAATGTAGCGTTTGAACAAAGACCAATGATGAATAGAAAAAATCTCAAAGAGAAAAAGCAAAAAAATAAACATGGACGTCAGATATTGAAAGAGAAATTGAAGAGTGCAGGAAAATTCGGAGAATGTTTACCAGCAGGTATGATTCATGATGTCTTTTTTTTACTTATAGAACATATTATAAATTGGAAATTATAACAAAGCCATCACCGTTTTTTTTTCTGTTTTAGATTCTGATCTAGATTCCATTAACTCTGCAAGTGTTTATACTCAGCAACAAGAGAATATAAGTTGTGATAAACTAGACTTTGAGACAACATCGTGTCAGCAGAATGCTGTGCACATAAATGGCAGCAGCTGTACTGTTTCCTGTGTGCCTGCTAAACTTGATGAAGTGAAACATGTTGAGGAGAAATTTGACCCGTTCGATGTACCGGACAGAGCAACTGGCAGAACTGCGCTGGCCGAGTTGAATCCCAACAGGAAATGGAACTTTATCGAGATCAATGTGACCCAAAAAGAAGTCCAGGAGATGAGGCAGTCTCATATAAGCAGTTTGATATATCCACTACAGACTGTTCTTGATGACAGTATAGGTTGTGCTGTGTGGTTCGCTTCCCGAGGGATCGGCATCTTAGGCAGTGACAGGAATCAAGAAATTAGCAGTAAAGCAAGGGTAGGTCGTTTTGTGTTAGATTTTAGTTAAAATATGCATTTTCTTAAACTTAAGAGATTCTACATGGGTGCAACTGAGAAAAGTATTTTTAAAAAAGGTCTATTATAAATCTTTGTATTTTAAATATTTTTGTGGTCTGGTGAGGATTGGCAAGATCAGCCTTCAATCTACTGAAACATGTTTGTAGGGCCTTATCAATAAAAACAAAAACAAAACTACAGTAAGAAACTTTTCCAGGACAAGGATACTTGGAGAACTTTTGTTAAAGTTCTATGCTGAGATAGTCATTTAGCCTGTCTTTCCCTAGACCTGTACAATTGATTCTGACAATCCAATGTCTATAAATCAGCTTGTTGACAATCCCATTAGTTATTCCGGTACGTGACGTTTTGGCCAGCCGTTTTGGCGCGACCGTTTTGGCGCGGGACGTTTTGGCGCGGGACGTTTTGGCGCGAGGAAATAATTGAGAAAAACATTTTTTTTTTGTTGTATAATAAATGAAACTAATAATAAATAATAATAATTTGAAACGATGTAGGCCTACTTTAATGCATTTATAGGACTATTAAACTTTAAAAACTTTGTTTTTTTATCTATGCATAAAGACTTAAGTATCTCTTTGTGGGCATAAAATGCTTATCTATTTATCTGTTTATGTAAATGTCGTCTTAATAAGGACGTTGTTTGTTGTTTTTTATTCAACCCCTAGAACTTTAGGCCTATATGCGAAAATTACGCGTGCTAGTCTTTCAACAAAATTCTAATAACTACACATGTTCATGAAGTAACTCAGTGGCCACACATTTCAAATAACTTGACTGTTGTAAAATAGTTGGGAGTGATTAAAACCAGGGTCAATCGTAGACAAGATGGTCAGAGAATTAATGCTAACAATGGATGTTTTAGAATACTGGGTGGGTAGTAAAAAGATAAAAAGAAACTTCTTTTGATTTGGAATGGTCAATGAGGAGTGGTCATAGCGTCCAGTCAACAACATGCGTACAAATCAGATATAATTATTTGGTTGTGGTTATCTCGATTGGGAGCGGCAAATAAGCAGTTTCTGTTGTCATTATTTAATATTATTACATTATTTGTCATTATTTACATTATTTATTATTCAATCAGTTTATAAAAGACTAAGTTATTAAAATTTAATAATCCAATATATAGGCCTACATGGTTTTAATATGTTTTTATTTCATATATGTTTCATTTATTATACAAAATATATTGTTTTCATCAAATGAAGTTTTAAGTTAATTTGATTAAATGATGTGATTTGTTTTCAGTCCATCGCGCCAAAAAGTCCTGCGCCAAAACGTCCGTCGCGCCAAAACGGTCGCGCCAAAACGGCTGCGCCCAAACGTCCTGCTTCGAGTTATTCTAATGTTGATTGATCACAGAAATAGTGAAGCAACATAAGCCAAACAATAGAAGTGAATGCACTAAAGACATTTTTTAAAGTATACACAATTTACACTAATTTACACAGATAATAAAGAAACATGGTTTTTGGGAAATTCAAGAGTGCAGAAAAATTTGGAGAATGTTTACCAGCATTTGATCTGTTCAATGTTCCAGCCAGAACAAGTGGCAGAATTGCAAATGTTTTTTCCCCCTAAAAACTTTTGTTTCTGAAAATTCAACTACAGGCCAATTGCTAATACAGTGTTTAATATTTTTGTATAAAATCCTACAACAGCTATTTTGTTTGCCAATATTTTCAGAAACCCACCAAAAATGGATTTTTCTGTTTTTTCTAAATATTAAAAAAATGGTTTGGCCACCATGTACTTGTATTATACATTTTACAGTATTTTATAGTAAATGTTGGCCTCATTTCTTTTCAAACACTTCAACTGTATTTTAATATATTTTGATGAATTGAAATAAAATTTTGCAGGTTATTTTATGTGGCATGGCTGCCGATGAACAATTTGCAGGCTACTCTCGTCATCGTGTGACATTCAAAACTAAAGGCTGGAAAGGTTTAATAGATCAAGTTGAGGATGAAATGTGGAGAATATCATCTCGGAACCTAGGGAGAGATGACAGGTTACGTTAATTTCCTTGTAACACCTTTTTTATGCACACAAAAAAATTAACTTTTTTAAACTAATGAAAATTAAAATGCTTTTTTAAAGGTTTTTATTTTATTCAGCATTGAGGCAAAATGAAATAATTCCTGTTATAATTTTGGCATAAACATTTACATCATTTTAAAATGAAAAATTGACTCCAGTTTAGAAGAAATAGCATGAGTGTTTGTAAGCATAAATGTGTGTGCCAATTTGTTATGCTTGTGGCTAACTTTAACCTTTTATTATTCTCACTCTACAGAATTATTACAGATCATGGAAAAGAATCCAGATTTCCTTTCTTGGATGAAACATTTACTCAATTTGTCAGCACAGTACCAATTTACAAAAAGGTAACAAAAAACAACAGTTTATTATATAGAAATGTAATCAAATCCATAAACTATCAAAATTACAATTTTTAGACTCCATTTTTAGTTCAATCCATTTTAAAGACAACTTTGAGTATTAAGTTAATTAAGTAAGTTTTTTAAAATCAATTTTTACTCCCTCTTAATTATTATGTTTTTTTTGGCTTTCCTACTGATAGTACTTATAAGTAATAATGAAAAAAATGCAACTGCGGGTTTAATTTATGTTCAATTCTTACATACTAGTGGTTATTCCTGTCAAAATGACGGAGTAAAGAATGACTACAATGTGTTTTGTTAATAGAGAAGAAAAAAAAAGCAATAAAAACTGCAGTGAGAAAGTTTCTTTCGGTATTTAGTTTTTGTTCTTGTTTTATCAAAAACTTAGAAACTGGAAGTAATACTAATATAAACAAACTAAAGAAACTCTCGCAACGCCGAAGTTTACCCACCTTCCCCCCCACACACACACATCCTCTGAAGGTGAAACCAATGAATCCCGTGAGCGGTGTTAAATAAACAACTTTTTGCAAGGGAAATTATTGGAACTATTGGGAAATAGTAAATGAACGTTCCAGGGGAGATCAGTTTAGAACCTTAACTTAACAAAGATTAGAAATAGGTCTAAGTTTATTTAAAAAAATAAATTAACAAATTAAGCAATATTGTTTATAAAATAAAATTATCTTTTGGAGGACGTTTCCAATTTATACATTTAACTTTTGACCCGATTGGTCAACTGACTTAGGAGCCTATAGCGAACAAACATCTAAATAAACAAATAAACGAACTCACAGCAATTATATATGTTGATTAAATGAATTCAATTACAGAATAACACTTCTGATTTTTTCTTTCATTTCCAGGCAGATTTGAGACTTCCCAGAGGTTTAGGAGAAAAACTTTTACTGAGACTGTGTGCTTACAAGCTTGGTTTATTTCAAACAGCCTTGCAGCCAAAACGGGCCATACAGTTTGGCTCAAAGATTGCAAAGATGGATAATAACAAAGAAAAAGGATCTGATACTTGTGACAGGCTTAGCCATAACTTATCTTGAATTGACTCTATGTATTATTGTAAATAAAGATATGTACGAATGATTAAAATATTTGTTGATATTCCTTTTTTTATTATTAACATTTATAGATAAAAATTGTTTGTCTTGCATAAAATTTCTAAAGTTTTAAAGAAACATTTTTAAAATCATTAACTGCAAAATCTACAATATTTGAATATTGTTCCCCACTCTATCAAGACTATATTTTATCAACGTCAAATGTAGAATATTTCAAATATTTTTGGTTTTTTTTTTCGACATTATTTTATTTTTTATTGCCAGTTTTGGCGGACTAGTACTAGACTCTTAAAGTATTAAGACTTATTTCTTAGGTTAATCAATTTTATACAAATAAAATAATAGTATTTGCATTCATCATCATCATCTGTCCTTTGGGTTCCTTGTGGAACAGAGGGCTTCTGTCAAAGCACGCCACTCTTCATGGTCTCTTGCTAGTCGCTTCAATTCTTCCCAGCTCTTTCCAGTTCTTTCGGTTTCATCCAGTATGCTTGGGTCTTCCTCTATGCCGTTTACCCTGGGGATTCCACTCTAAGGCCTGTCTAGCTCTGTTGTTGTTATCTTTCCTGAGGGTGTGTCCAATCCATCTCCACTTCCTTTCCATGATTTGTTGTTCTACTTTTCTTTGTCCACACCTCTCCCACAGCTTGGAGTTTTCTACCTTGTCAAACCATTTTATTTTGAGTATATTTCTTAAGCATCTGTTAACAAAGGTCTGGAGTCTATTTTTAGTTATCTCTGTCGTTCGCCATGTTTTGGACCCATAAAGTAGGACCATTTTAATGTTTGTGTTAAAGATCCTTACTTTAGTTTTGACAGAGATGTATGTAGATCTCCAGACCTGTTTCAAGTTGGCAAAGGCTTGTCGCGCCAAATTTATTTGACGTTCGATGTCCTCGTCTGCTCCTCCTGATGCACTGACCACACTTCCAAGGTATACAAAGTGATTCACTTGGTCTAAGCTTTGGTTTTCTACTTGTATGTCGCCATCTTGTTGGTGGTTTATTTTCAATAGTTTGGTTTTTGATAGTTAATACTGAGTCCTACTCTTTTTCCAGTCTCACTCAAAGCTTTGATCTTCTAGTATTTGTATTGGATCTGTAAAAACAAACTTATACCTACCATATACTTGCGTATAAGTCGCACTTTTTTTACACAAAATTTCGACAAAAAGTAGGGGTGCGACTTATACACCCGACACTGTTTTTGTAAAGTTCGAAAAACATTATACTCTGTCATAAAGTTTCCTACATATCCTCTATAGTTGATTGAAGTTATGTAGAATTATTACGATATGCCTTTATTTGATTATGTATGCCTTATGCACGATAAAAAGAATTTTTAACGAAAGTTTCCAAATTAGGGTGTATACTTAGTAACTTTTATGTTTAAAAGGTATGCATTTTTGAGATATTAAAAGGTAGTGTAACCCGGTAAGTCGGGGTGCGACTTATGCGCTGGTCAATGACAACGTATAAGGAAAAAAATCTTAAAATAGGGGTGGGACTTATACACCGGTGCGACTTATACGCGAGTATATACGGTATATAGCCATATAACAGGGAAATATGTCTAGTCATCTTTTTTTGTGTGATTTTCAAGGAAAGTAGCATTGAAGCTTGTAGCTTCTAAAATTAGTCTATAATCTAATGGTCATAATTAAATCAAAATACCTATTTTTGGGTTAAAACCAGGACACTGAAAACAAGTAGCCTTTTAAATGCTCTTATGGAGCAGTTCGAAAAGTAAAATGAAAAATTAAAGTATTCATGCTCTAAATATTTTTTTTTTTCAAGAACATTTTTTTCGTTGCATATTAACATAAAAATTCATATAAAAACATTATTTGTGTTTTTTTGGCTTCCTTTTTTTTGTATCTTTGGATTTTTTGCACTAAGATTATTTGATGAAAGGCTAGCAAGTCCCAGACATCTAGCTGTAGCAAGAATAAATAGAGATATGGCGCCTGGAGCAAGGGGTCGATTCTGGCACCTATTTAGACTAGGCTGTTAGTTTTCATTTAATTTAAAAAGCTAACGTACATATAGTAATATATTGGTCAAGAAAGTGTCTGTTTTGCTACTGGGGTTGCCGCCCTTTAGTTACGCTAACTAAGCTTATATCATGAAATAAAACTTTGATTCACAAGAAACATCTATTAAGGAAGCAACATCATGAAAAAAATACACATATAGGCCCTACACAAACAGTTGCTAGCTGCCATGCATGTAAAGTCTATAATAATTTTATTGTTCTCGGGTTTTGTAAAGTAGAAAAAACAAATTACCTGTAATCTATAGTTTACCATCACAATAGACAAGTGTATTATTAACTTTTTTAGTGGAGAAAACGAAATGATAAAAGTACAAAGTAAAGCATAAAACTATAAACACGTTGAAAAACAACAACACTTTTTGTGCGTTAGATACATCTGCTTAACTCAGTTGGCAATTATAATTATGAGTAAGTTTTTATTAAAGATGGGAATCGAATTCTCTATTTAGATTAGAAGTACTCGTTCTAATTCGGCTTCGTTTCGGCGCTCAGTAATCAGCCTATGACTAGGCGTCACTAGCCTAGGCCCAGTCCAGTAGGCAGTAGAGTAGGCTACTACTACTAGTCTAAACTACTAGGCCTATTTAATTTACTATCACCTGTATTATAAATTATAGGGGTATAACGGTATAACTGTATAACTTTTAGTTTTTAGTATAAGTATAAGAGTCTAGGCCAGGACAGGTCCTAGACTCCTAGACCTACGCCGCTATGCCTGTATGATAATATGTAGTATGCTATAGCCTATCTATAGACTATAGACTATAGACAAGTCACAAGCTATACCTATATAATATTATATATGATATATTGGCTAATGAGTATGAACTATGGACTATGACACTATGACTGAGTATGAGATAATGAGTGGCCTATAGCCCCATAGCCTATAGACTCTAGTCTATAGGTAGGCTATATTACTATATTAACTATGTATGTTATCTTCTTATCTTATACATTACAGACGCTCCTTCTATAGTCTATAGCCTAAAGAAGATTATTGCGTCCTACGCACATCCGTGGTCAGAGTAATTTTCCTTCTCCCTTATGCCAGAACAAATGCATATAAGTACTCCTTCTTCCCGAGTGGCATTCTGGAATGGAATAGGTTGCCTGAACAAACCAGGAAAACCAGTAACTTTTAAACATCATTTAAAACATTAATAAAAATGCAAGACTAGACTCGGACCACGGATGAGCGTAGGACGCAATAATTTTCTTTATAGAAGGAGCATCTGTAATGTATAAGATAAGACTAATGGTGTTACTCTTGTTAATTGGGAATATTCACTGGTTATGAACCTTGCAGCTCTTGTTTGGATTTGTTCCAATTATTTAATGTTTTCTTTAGTTGATGGGTTCCATACAGGTGCTGCATATTCTAGTATAGGTCTAACTAATGTGAGATAGCATTTTAGTTTTATATTCTTATTACATTTGTAAAAGTTCCTTTTTATGAATCCTAATGTTTTGTTTGATTTTTTAATTACTTCATCAATATGAGTGTTCCTAGATAACTTGTCATTTATTATTACTCCTAGATACTTAGCATTGTTTTGTTAGTTTGAGTTAGTTCTTTACCATGAATGAAGTAGTTTGCTAATATTTGTTTCTTTTTCTTTGATACCCTTATTAGTTGGCATTTTTCTGGGTGAAAAGACATACTCCAGTTTGATTCCCATTTTTGTAGTTCATCCAGGTCTTTTTGTAGAAGTTCACTATCTTTCCCTGTCTTTATTATTCTATAAATTATGTAATCATCTGCAAATAATCTTACTTTTGTTCCTGTGTTGATGCAATTTGGCAGATCATTAATATAAATTAGAAATAGTAGGCGACCTAGAACAGTTCCTTGTGGAACTCCTGAGTTTACAGTTATTGGTGATGACTTAGAGCCATTTATTATCACTGTTTGTTCTCTGCCTATAAGAAAGTCCCGAATCCACTGATGTAAGGGACCAGAGATGCCAAAATATTTAAGTTTTTTTAGTAGACTAGAATGATGAACTTTATCAAATATATACTATAGAGCTAGAGTATAGTCATAGATGATAGAAGCCTATACTATTAATACTAAGCCTAAAGCTGTAGGCCACTCTAGGGCTATAGGCACTATATTGCTATATGGTAGGCCTATGACATGATGGTGATAGTAACAATAAGAAATTAGGCCTACTCGTTAATGAGTAGCCTAATGCAGCACTAATGCTTATAATAATAACTTTAATTATATAAATCTAGGCCCTATTTTATTTTATGTAGGCCTAAAGAAAATGATTTTTTAACAGCTAATCAAGAGTTTATATAGGGCCTACTAAATTGACTATAAAAAAGACTATCATAATCATATAAAATATATAGTCTTCATAGTATAGACAGTAGTCCCTATAGTAAAAAGAAGAAAATAAATGTTCCTTAATAAATCTCCTATTCTTATTCTTTATATATAAATCGCTCCCCTTGGAGCATAAAAAAAGGCAGCAACAAAGCTCCGCAAGGCCTCTCTATCCTGGGCGAGCCATCTGATTTCATGCCATGTTTTGTTGGTGGTCTTTGCTTCCTCGTCCATTGTTCTCCTCCATGTTCCCATTGGTCTTTCCCTTCGCCTTTTCCCTAGTGGTGTCCATTTCAATGCACTGCTTGGGAGCCTCTTTTTGTCCATGCGGAGGATGTGACCCAGCCATCTCCATCTTCTTTTCTTGATTTCTTCGATGATGAAGTTTATTCCAGTTCTCTTGCTAACTTCACTGTTGGAGATGTGGTCTTCCCAGTTAATCTTTAGTATGCGTCGGAGACATCTTCCTTCAAACCCTTTAAGGCGGCTTTCGATTTTGGTATTGGTCATCCAGGTCTCTGCAGCATAGAGAAGGACTGAGTGTACATTTGACTTGTATAGTTTCAGTTTTGTTCTTAGTTGCAGAGAGGATGACTTCCATATTTTTCCCAGTTTGTTGAAGGCCTGAGCTGCCATAGCTAGTCTGGTGGAGATTTCCATGTCTATGCTTCCATTAGCAAAGATGTAGCTGCCAAGGTATTTAAAGTTTTCAATCTCTTCTATTTCTACACAATTGTCATTTGTCTTCTTAGAGCTCTTGTGTCTTCACTTTCATGATTTTTGTTTTTTTCTGAGTTGATCTTTAAGCCAACACTTTGGGCTATTTGTTCTACTCTTGTTGTCTGCTCCTGGATATCTGGTTGAGAATGAGAGAGCAGAGCTATGTCATCTGCAAGATCGCAGTCTTCTAGATAGGAAGTTAGTCCCCATACTAGTAACTAGGCCTCTGGGTTTGTCTGCAGTAGCTCTCCTCGTGACCCAGCCAGTTACTATTAAGAAGATAATAGGTGAGATCACACATCCTTGTCGGACACCTGTTTTTACTTAAAACCATTCACTCTGTTGGTTTTCATGGCGTAAACAGCACTGGTTACCAGTATAGATGTCTTTCAGGATGTGAATGACTTTGCCTGGGAATCCATATGATTCCAAAATTGTTCATAGCATTGGGTGGTGGATGCTATTGAAAGCCTTTTCAAAATCTATGTAGTTGATAAAAAGAGGAGTTCCATTCCAATGACTGTTCCACAATGGTACACAGGACAAAGTTTTGATCATGACTCTCTCTATTCCTGTTCTCATTCTCATCAGTAAGATTCTACAAAAGATTTTTCCTGTTGCAGACAATAGGTTTATGCCTCTCTCTCTTTTTTTATTTTGTTGAAAATACACAGTGTTTATAATTTATTTATTTGGGATGAAAATTATAGTTATAGATTTTCTTACAAACTCTTGACAAATTATTGTACGGCATTTAGTTTACACAGGCAGCACTCTAGGTCTGGTATGATTTAGATTTATATTA
This sequence comes from Anisus vortex, assembly GCA_949126835.1. Classification (NCBI taxonomy): domain Eukaryota; kingdom Metazoa; phylum Mollusca; class Gastropoda; family Planorbidae; genus Anisus; species Anisus vortex. The sequence continues at coordinate 23,291,361 of OX421493.1, forward strand.
AATTTTTATATTAATACTTGAGAGATTTTAAACTAAATTAGCATTTTAATTTAATTTAACAAAGATTTAAAGTTATGTTTATATGTTTATTTCATCATGATTAAATAAAAATAACTTGGTCTAAAATATAATTTTATTAAAAATTACTTACTTGATGTTACAGTCCCTCCTTTTATTTATACATAATTTTTACTTGTTTATTTGTGGTTGGAGTTTAGTAGTCTTGCATTTTGAAAAGTATTTTAAATGATTTAAATGATGTTAAGTTGTTGGTTATCCTGGCTTGATCAGATAATCCATTCCTTTTTTTTCTGTTTTCAAATTTAATGATTTTACTAATTTAATTTTGTTTTAGAAAGAATCTAGGGCCAAATTATGTAGTCTACCACCACCATCATGTTTTGCATTTTCTATCTGCTACAATTACACAATAGTGCCCTGTTAGGGCTGGGTGGGGTTAGGGGGGCAGTCTAAGGCTTTGATTTGATTACTTTTGAGGGCCTGACTGTTTTTCTAGCTGAACATCCCACAACATTTTCTATTTTATCAAACCATTGGATGCTCCTTATTTGTCATGGGCATCTATTTATGCATTGAATCCTGTTGATGGCACTTTCCTTGTGACACTATGTCTATCCATAGAGGGTTTAACACTGGATTTAAGCTAGTTTAGCTTAAATGGCTTAAATGTAAAGTAGATTTAATTTTTTTTATAGCAATTTAAATTGCAAAGTGACAAAAATCCTGTTATCTTATAATCAATAAAAATGTTTTAAAATTGTAAAAAATGTATATAATTATACTAAATACCAAGTTTTAGTAAAAAAAATTTAATGATTTATAATCAGAGTTAAGTGCATTCATAATTTCCATTCTTCATGTTTCTGTTTCATATATATGTTATATTGGTTCATATATGTTTTATTTTGTATGTCTTCAACAGTTAGCCAAATAAAATCCATCTTACAGGACAAAAAAGCTCCCTTAAAGGACAGGTTCAGAGCACTGTTTACCTTGAGAAACTTAGGTGGCAATGAGGCAGTGGATTCAATAGCTGCTTGCTTTGATGATGACTCTGTACTTCTAAAACATGAACTAGCCTACTGCCTTGGCCAGATGCAAAATGCTTATGCCATCCCTTATTTGATCAAAGTACTTGAGGACAGATCCCAGGATGCCATGGTCAGGCATGAAGCTGGTGTGTGTCTTTTTAATTTGATTAAATTCAATATATAATAGTATTTTATTTGGTATAATATGCTTATCTATATTGATGTGTGTGTGGATTCTGATCCCCATTGGTTAATTTAAAGACATGTGACCTTATTGTCTCATATTTTACTTTTGCAATCTCGCTTCCATCATGTATCCTTCCTAGCTGGGTGGTTTGCGTAGCTGACTGCCATGCAGGTGACCTGGGTTCGATTCCCCGCACATCCTTTTTTCTTCTTTTTTATACTTTTTAAAAATCCCATTAATATTACTCTTTTTTTTAAAGATGGTAAAGAATTTCATGACTTAAACCAATTGCAATTTTTATTTTAAATTACTTTCCTAAATGTTTTCAGTATAATTAATAATTATGTTTGTAAAATTATTATAGTATTATAGCTTTCCTTTCATTGTAGTTTATACAATTTTTATCTGTAGCTATAGGCGTATGTTATTTTATTACCTGGCAATTTAGATTGTGTTATAATTTTGTATTTTTTTTAAAAAGTACTCTATGCTGCACCTATTAAAAGATGCTAAATTGCAACAGAAAAAGTCCATTTCTATAAAAATCTATTTCTGTTGCTTAGCTCCTTTTGCAAAAGGACTACTCAATAAGTTTTAACCATAAATAATAATAATAATGTAACCTTAATATCTAGTTGAAGGCAAAAATTACTTTTTCCTTTTACTTTAAGAAAATGTGCACTAAATTTATTTCAACAGGAGAGGCTTTGGGTGCTATTGGTGATGCTTCCACTCTAGAGGTACTAAATAAGTTTGTCCAGGATCCAGTTGTGGAGGTTAGTCACGTTTTATTTTTTTACTACGTCACACCCGGCACCAGTTGAAAGCTTTTTTTTCCAAGGTTTTCTCGCAATATAGTTTTCAAATAGACCCTTCCCATTATCTTTGCACAGCTCAATAGTATTATGATTTTTATATATATTGGTTTTGAAGCATTGCTAATGATTAAAATTCTTATTATAAACCTAATATAATACATTTGAAGCTGGGCTATATTTTTTAAAAGCATCATAGAGTGTGTTTAACAAATTGTGCTGTTTAGTTGTAAGTGTAATTGCAGTATGATATTGTGGGTTAAAGTCAGCCTTTAAACAAAATTTCTTGTACTGATTAACTTTTTTTTAGTTTGAATATATTGTCTTGTGCTTTGCAAAGATGTGTAATGTTTAGTGCACATGCCACTTTCATTATTTTGCTTAATGTATTTTTCTGCCAGTCATTTAGCCATTTTACTAGATTTTGTAAATTTGGAGTTGGCATGGTTTCAGGTGCTCAGGCACTTTCTACACAAAAAAAACAACTATGCTTTAAAATATATTTTTTTCTCTACCTGATAATATAATTTTAAAAAGCTTTGCATCGGTTGCTGTTTCTACTCACTTAGCTTATCATGGTGTAAATATAGCTTGTTTCCAACTAAAATATTCTCAGTTTATTACAAACTCAAATTAAAAACAAAGCTTTACTAAATAGCACACAATGCAAAATCTTGTAATTATTAATTTTTATACGTATATTTCTGTGCTTGAGTACAAATAGTTATTTTCATATTGTTCAAAATATGCTGAAAGACAGAACATCTGTAATCAAGAAAAATTTCCATTTGTTTGTTTAACAAGATAAGATTGCTTTATTGATCCAAACAAGTTTATTACAATTATTTTGAATTGACATTATAATTATATGATACATCAACATCAGACAATAAAAGTAATGTTCACTACATACAATAGTAAGAAGTAAAACATGTTCAACAAAAGAAAACACAACTGGTTTACTACGAACACAAATGTCTAGCTAAGGGAAGAGTCGTTTAGAAGAAAAACACAAAGGATTATAATATTCGGTTGACTTTACTAACTGACTAAGTTGTTATAAGATTCCACCTTAATAACTGTAGGCCATATATATTTTTTAAAACTAAGTGACCAGGGGTGGATAACTCTATAAAAAAATATCTGCATATGAATTAAAGGGAAATAACTAACTTTTAATATCTAACAATACAGAAATAATATTTTAGGTTGCAGAGACGTGTCAGTTAGCTGTCCATCGGCTACAGTGGCTTGCACAGATGTCCAGCAATGAAACTGACTTGCCTAACAATCCCTACAGTTCAGTTGATCCAGCGCCTCCGTCTCAGCTAGGGGATGTGAACGACCTCAAACAAACACTTCTGGATGACAGTCTCCCCCTGTTCCAGAGGTATCGTGCAATGTTTACCTTAAGAAATATCGGCACAACAGACTCTGTGTTGGCACTGGCTGAAGGCAAGTTATATGATACGGTCTCATGTGGCTTTTTTTGTTTCGCTTTATTTTACTTAATAATAGTTTTAAACTTAAAAGATGGCAGGTGCATGGTTGCTGGAGGTCCTGGGTTCAAATCCTGGTGAAGGCTAGGATTTCTTATGGGGTCTGGGTGGTGTTTCTGGGTCTATCCAGCTCAGATGGCTAAGTACCTGACATTAGTTGGGGCAAAGAAAAGACGCCTGGGGATTGTGCTGGCCACACAATCCCCTATGCAGTGACCAGGGAAAATTGTGAATATTACTTCACCTGCCCTTTGAATTAATTTGATTAGAAAGCATTACTTTACTAACTACTAAAGAGACTTGACTTATTTCCTTAAATTCCTTGTGGAACAAAGGGCCTCAGCTACTTAAGAGAGTGCTGTAAAATTAAGTTAGAAATTCATGGCAACAAATTTACACATCCCATTGCATAGCAAATATCTAGACAACTTATATTATATACTTTTTAAAAATAAATAATACTATGAGAGCATATTTTGTATTATAATTTATAATTTAATTCTTTAAAAATTTTGTTAACTGACCTAAAAGTATTAATTCGTTGAACAGTTTTTTCTATTATATGATACTGTACTTGCTGGAGCTCCATAACAACTTTTTTATTGCAAACATTTTCCCCACAGGTCTCCAGTGTAAAGGAGCGTTGTTCCGCCATGAAATAGCTTATGTACTTGGTCAAATACAGAGTGACGCTTGTGTCCTTCAGCTGCAGAGAAACCTTGAGAATGCAGAAGAAAGCCCCATGGTCAGGCATGAATGCGCAGAGGCCCTGGGCTCAATAGCCACCCCTGAGGCCACGACTATCCTGGAGAGGTACATCAAGGACAAAGAGAGAGTGGTTCGGGAGAGTGCCATAGTCGCCCTGGACATGAGTGAATATGAAAACAGTGATCAGTTCCAGTATGCGGACACCCTGAGTAAAGTTAACAATGGGCAGACAACTGGATGTGTATCATAGACCTTCTTCTTACCCTTAGATAATTCCTTTTTTTTAAAAATAAATATTTGCATCTCACACTTTTTAAAAGCCACTTTGCATGGAGGTAAAACTGAACTTCCACAATGTTATATTTGAAAAGTTATTAATAATAAAAAAACTTGAAACATTTTTTTTAGTTAGCATGTCAAGTACTTAAAGTGTTTGTTCTTAACTCTTTCATAGGTTTTATATGGTACTTTCAGTTAATGAGACTGTAAATCAATGAAAGATATAAAGAGCTTAATATGGCCCAATAATGTTAATTAGTTTCTTTATAGTTCTAGGATCACTTACTAACAATTCTTTCAGAGCTAAGAAAACTTTTTTTTTGTATAGATCAATATTGTTTCACTTTTTTAAGTATTTGCTTCTCATTGAGATATTTTCATGTTACACTTTTTCTTTTGTTTAGTTGGAACAATATGTCCTCTTGGTCAAGACCATTAGAGGGTGTAGATGTAGACTTCAATATAACACATTAGAGGGTGTAGATGTAGACTTCAATATAACACATTAGAGGGTGTAGATGTAGACTTCAATATAAACATACACAAATTATGTATTTTGGATACATAAATTTGATGCGAAATTGTTTGCTTAAAAGCATCTTTTTTTTATAATGAAAATGCATTATTTTTCTATAAAAAAAGGAAATATGATCAAAATATTTTATACAAATATTTCTTTTACTCTATGTGTGCAAATTATGTCAATAAATACATGTTGAAATCAATCTAAATGAAAGTAGAATAGTAATAATTACATTCATAACAATCACTGTAAAAAAAAAAAAAAGTTAAATTTTAATGGCGCCAGAGTGAGCAATCGATGTCACTTAATCCCAGGACACTTAATCCCCAGACACTTAATTCCTTAAAAATGCAATTTTAGGTATAAAATTATGAAATCAGAGAAGACTATAATTCAAATAATTATTTTCATATAAACAAGATATTAATTAATATCAAACACAAAAAGCTAATAGGCTGCTATTCACTTATTTATTTTCTAAGTGAGACAATAAATAATAAATAAATTTTAACACCTGTTTTAAGTTGTTTCAACACAAGAACAAATCAAATTAAACTGATTGTGGTTCATCCATATGATAACAAATTGTTCTTAAGTGTTTGTGGGGTAAGTATTTGAAATCAATATGACAGGTAAGCTAAAGACCGGAGATACAGAAGACGATCTATTGACTCATAGCGCTGTACAATGTTATCGATTCTCCTGGCTAATGCACTATACTTCTTTCTTGAACGTTGTTCTGTGCCGGTGCATGACTACAGAATGCCTTGTGTAGTTGACAATCCTTGCGTGGAGCATCAAGGAATTTCCACATTGTTGCGTGATGATGACACGAGAAGTGAGATCTACAGTGTTGATTGTTTGTGCAACACCGCCGTTGAGGTCCATGTATTTATTCCAAGTCTCTGGAAGGAACAATGCTGAAACATAGTTATCTCCTCTACCTCGCTGTCTGCGACTACGTATATACGTATGCTCGAAGTACGATAGTAGCTCTGGTTTGGCATTGAATCTGCAAGCAATTCAAAGAAATAGAGTCTTCTTCACTAGCATAGGCCAGTGCTGGGAGGTACCTGATTATTTCATGTTATTTCTCGTTTTCATCATAGTCACTTTTCTTACCCACTTCAGTGACTTTGTGTAATACCTCTTGATTTAAGTGAAAATAATATCCCGTTACTCTACATGATTGAAACCTCTCGAAAAGTGGTCATTGCAGCTTTCTCGAAGTCTGTTACTATAGTGTTTGGAGCTGCATTAGGTATTATTTCTTGAACTGCATCCAACAATCTATTACTATTATAGGTTGCTCTTGATTTGTCTTGAAGCTGGCAGTACATCACCAGTGGAATCACTCTTGTTCGAATTGGAAATGAAGGGTAAAGAGTTGATAGAATAAACTGGGGACAACTTTGAAAGATCCATCAGTGAACCAATAGTTGCTGCGTCCGAGCCAGTCTAGCAATTGTCAGTCACTGAAAACCAGAAAGCGACTATCGTTACTTGTCTCCATGCAGTCATGTAATAGGAACTCCTTGTATAGTGCTGGTACTTCAAACATTGCATCAGCAGGAATCGAGCCACACCTAATGGCCGAATAATAAGGAGATAAGTGACGACATAACGTTATCCCCATGACCGTAGAAATCATCTATTGGAATATCGCAGACTAATTAATATTCTGCTAATTAGTACAACAGTTCGTCACATGAGGAAGTCCTTAGTTTACCATAAACCAACTGCTAAAATTGACAGCTGAATTACACAATGCTTTAGACAGGATTAAGTGTCTGGGGATTAAGGGGCTAGGGATTAAGCGTTGTGGATTAAGTGACTTGTCACAACAGTGAGCCTGACTAAGGATTAGTTCTATTTCTTTAAATGGTTTCAAACTTAACACCATAAAAATTAGATCCTTGATCAATTGTCTTGCTGGGCAACATATGAACAAAATGTCAATGCATTAATTCCCAAACTAATTCTCTGTGATTTAATAAACTAAAGTTTCTTATCTTAGTCACAGGAATGTACACTACATTGAAATTGTAATCAATATCTTATGGATTTTGGAATAAATTGACTCTGAGTTGGCAATGTTACTTGGTTACAGGAAGTTAAAATTACAAGTCAATGTAGCTTCACTGTCGTGTTACTTTTCAAAGAAAGATAACTTTTCATGTCCATTCAAATAGTGAATAGATAATGGTCATTGATTTGCCAAGCTAAAGAGTTTATTGAGTATTTATTAGGAGTGTGTTTTCAATAAGTAGAACATATCACTAATATCAGATGTATTCATCATTTCTCCATTTAAATCTCTCCACCATGGGAGAACTAGGAAGTGAAATAGAAAGTTTGTTCAGGTTTCCCTCCCCTGTCAGCAACAAATGTTTGACTTTGGGTGACTTGATTGGTTCATTGAGTGAATAGGTGCTGCCCTCTAGACTACTGACATCTGAATAGGAGCCATGCATTTCATAGATACACCTGTTTCAATAGAAAGGATAGTATTTTGTTAGACATTATGAATTATGACTCGGGCTTCAAAATTACTAAGTTCTACACTGTTGTTATGTTCTTCACCTTTTTAAACAGCAAAATATAGAAACAAAACTAAGAGTATTCATGTAACAGTCTGTGGCACAACCTAGCTGAGTCTAGCTACCGGTAGATCTTGTATATTTTAATTTTTTAAATCTATTTATTAATTATTATTTATGTTTTCCTCAATATTGTGATAAATTAATTCCTGATCTTAATTTAGTCTTAACTTGAAATAACAATAGTAGTATTTTAGTAGCTCACAGTTCATATCACAGAATTTTGTAAAAAAAAAAAATGGTATAATACTTAATAATACAATATATGATTTTTAAAAAACTTCTTTCGATTGATTTCTTTAGACTTTTGATAATTGCCATTAAAATAACATTTTAACATTCAGCCTGTAAAAGATTACATTTAAAGCTTTGATTAGCTCAATGTCTTACAACAAAAACTTACAAACTCATAAGTATATCAAAATGATATAGTCTAGATTTGTAAAAAAACAAACATTTTAACATTCAGCCTGTAAAAGAATACAGTTAAAGCTATGATTAGCTCAATATCATACAACAAAAACTTACAAACTCTTAAGTATATAAAAATGATTTACTCTAGATCTCAGATTTGTAAAAAAAACACTATCTACCTGAGTTGTAAAATACTTGTCCTTAAGTCAATGAACTGTTTCTGTAGTGACTTGTCTTGTTCTTTCATCTGTAGCTGAAATATACAAGTGAAGGAGAAAAAGGTATATAAAAAAAGACCAATTAAACATATTGAATCTTGAATTACCCAAACAAGCATATCACTTTTGAGTTAAATCACTAAATTTATAAAGGCCTCAATTAGTAATAATAATAATACAAACATTTATTCAATTCAATAATCCAATTAAATATTAAGGAAACAAAAATCTGATTCCAAATGCAAGGGTTAATTCCTTCACATTTTTTTTCATCAAGAAGCTGGCATAAAATGTATTGACAGTACTAGTCACAAAAAAACGGAGACAACAGTTTAACATCAATAAAAAAAATACTTAAGAAAATTCAACACATAACCCAAACCACGGACAGATTTAGTAGAGAACTATAAGATAATACAATTTAAAGGTTACTAATTGTTATAGTAAAAAACAACAACACGATAGTCTCCCTTTGTTTAAAAAAAACAAAAAAACAATCTGTACAAACTAACATGGTCACCAGTGACGTAGATTAGGGGTGGTGGTGGTGTATGTAACTGTCTTCTAATTAGTTCTAACCTATTCTAAGGGACCCACCATTTTTTTAAACGATTTTTTGTCCATGGGAGAGAGGAAGTTAATTAATAACTCTAAAATCAGATCTATATCGCTGTCAACAAACATGTTTTAAATTTGCATTTGTGTGTGTGTGTGTCTAGTTGTAGGCCATTTATTAATACGCCTATACTAGTTATTATACCCGTCAAATTGACGGGTTATAAGAATCATCATCATCTGTCCTTTGTGTTCCTTGTGGAACATAGGGCCTCGGTCAAGGCACGCCACTCTCCGCGGTCTCTTGCCAGTCGCTTCAATTCTTCCCAGCTCTTTCCAGTTCTTGGTTTCAACCAATATGCTTCGTCTCCATGTTCGTCTTCCTCTATGCCGTTTGCCCTGGGGATTCGACTCTAAGGCCTGTCTAGCTCTGTTGTTGTTATCTTTCCTGAGGGTGTGTCCAATCCATCTCCACTTCCTTTCCATGATTTGTTGTTCTACTGTTCTTTGTCCACACCTCTCCCACAGCTTGGAGTTTTCTACCTTGTCGAACCATTTCCATATTTCTTCTTTGGATATTTCTTCCATATTTATGTCCAGTGTTTCTCCTGTGGTCAGATCATGTGGATTTAGAGGAGTTGGTCTGTTTAGCACTTCCTGGAAATATTCTTTCCATCTTCTGAGCTGGTCATCTATGGAAGAGAGGAGTTTACCTTGTTTGTCTCGGACTGGCATATTGTAGTTAGATTTCTTGCCACTCAAGAGTTTAGTAATTTTATATAACTTATTTAGGTCTCCTTTTCCTGCTGCTTTTTCTGCTTGTTCAGCTAGTTTATTATAAAATGTTCTTTTATCATGTCTAAGCATTTTTGAGACCTCTTTTGAAATTGTATGATACTCTTGTTGTGTTAGTTACGAGAAAATACTTTATCACCGCTTAAGACTATTGTTCATGACTGCATGGGTAGCTACAGTGTATTTGAAAATTATTTTAGCCAATTCGGAGAATTGAGCACCTTTAGGCTTACAGCCTTTGTAATGGGCAATGTTTCAATTTCATTCGTGTTAAATTATCTCTGTACCGGGCAATGTTTCAATTTCATTCGTGTTAAATTATCTCTGTACCGAGCAATGTTTCAATTTCATTCGTGTTAAATTATCTCTGTAGCGGGCAATGTTTCAATTTCATTCGTGTTAAATTATCTCTGTACCGGGCAATGTTTCAATTTCATTCGTGTTAAATTATCTCTGTAGCGGTCAATGTTTGAATTTCTTTCGTGTTAAACTATCTCTGTAGCGGGCAATGTTTCAATTTCATTCGTGTTAAATTACCGGTATCTCTTTAGCGGGCAATGTTTCAATTTCATTAGTCGGTTTGCGAATGAACATTGTGAGTAAAGGGAACGAAATTTCATTCACGGTTAAGCTTAGGACTATAGGCTATACTTTGTAGCGGGCAATGTTTAAATTAAACGGTGGGCGTTAACTTTGTGAATGAATGGGGAATAATAATTCACGTTTAAATTAGCCTACCTGAAAATATCTGTTACCGCTTAAGACTATTGCGCTAATTATAACTGCATGGGTATTTAGTATTTACAATGTATTTGAAAATAAATTGTAGCCCATTCGGAGAATCGGGCACATATCTGCTAGTGTTTAATAAAGTAAATAAAATCTCAGTTAGAATGAGAACAAAATATTAAAGTAGTCAATAATAGCAGCAAATGATACGCGGCCGAAAGGTAGCGCCTTCGGCTGGCGTACCGAAGATCCCTGGTTCGAAGCCTGGAGAAGGCTAGGGCTTGTTTCCGGGTCTGGAGGGCGTGTTTGAGTCCACCCAGCTCTGATGGGCACCTGACCTTAGTTGGGGTAAAGTAAAGGTGGCTGTGCATAGTGCTGGCCACACAATCACCCAGTATGGCCACCAGTGCCGTTGCAAGGGATTTGGGGGCCCGGGGGGCTTGGCCATTTTAGGGACACCTGCATTTTGATATTCGACATTATGACATGAGAAAAACCAATTCGGACACTCCTTTGGGTGCCCCCCTCAAGTAGGGGCCCGGGGGGGACTTTCGAATTTGGACCCCCCTCCCCTATAGCTACGCCACTGGTGGCCACAGAAACTGGTGAACACTGCTTCACCGGACCTATGGATCAATTCGGTCCGACGGGTACTTTACTTATAATAGCAGTTACTAGATCGCCATTACTATTTTGACAACCAAATGATAATGTTTAGACAATAATTACCATTAATCTTAAAGTTGGTAATATAATTTTTTATTTTGTATAAATGGACAAAAAAAAAAAAAAAAAAAAAAAAAATAAAGTATGACTGACAGTCACAAACGCGTTAGTTTAATTTAAATTAAATATTAAACACTTTAACAATTTTCTCTATAGATTTCCTTTTCTTTTGGCCTTGGTCTTTTTACGGAGTTGAACTAATTGTCTTATAAAAATAATAAAACAAGTAGGTTTTGATTGAGACGGTTGACCTTAATCCTGATGAGTTTACTGCGATAGTGCTATGAGCCTATGATACATAGATCTATGTTGTTTTTTTTAACTGAAATTCTTGAGAATAATTAGATCTACTCATTTAACTTAACTTTTTTTCTCCAGAAAAAATCATAACTTTAAAGTTATCTTAATTTAAATAATTGATAATTAAAAATAGATAAAATATCAGTTGTACATTTTTTAGGCTGAAATTTTTGACGGACGTGGAATTATATTAGTAGCTCATGTCCTGCACTTTGTCCCGCCACCCTCTTTCCTCTTCTTGCACGACTCCACGCCCCACCATGCAATGCCGGCAACCAGTGGCGTAGCTAGGGTCATCTGCGCCCAGGGCATGACACAAAGTCTGCACCCCTTCTCGGACTCTAGAAAATTCTGAAAGTGTACGGTTTATAATAATATGGTTCATTTTCGAAGCATTTGGTATTTTAATGAAATAGAATACGTCTCTATACGATTGTAAAAAAAATATTAAAAAAAAAAGATATTCTACTAATTATACATGACTACAACAAATTGATCCTCCTTGATTTGACTGTCGCTTACTCGTCAATCACGTTGTCAAAATTAATATTCTCAAATGTATCTCTTTGGATGCTAAGGAGTGCAAGATCACTCAGACCAGGGGTCGGCAACCTTTTGCAAATTGTGTGCCAAACTAGGATTTCTAAACCGTTCAACGTGCCAACAGCTTAAATGTCAACCTGCTTTATTATACTTATTTTTTTTATAAGAATTAATTTAACCCCGTAGCAAGACCAAGGCCAAAAGCAAAGGAAATTTATTTATGAAAAAAAAAACGGTAAAGTGTTTTATATTTAATAACAATAATTAACGCGTTTGTGATTATCAACCTTTTTATTAGCATTTATACCAAAAAATAATATTATTACCAAACTTTCACATTTTGCTAATGATTTTGTAAACATTCTCATTTGGTTGTCCAAATAAGGATCTAGCAACTGATAATATTGATAATAGTTTATTCTCAGTTTTAACTGAGATAGTCTTAAATTTGTTTAATGATGATAGTTACAGGAAACGCACTGTAGTAGAGCGGAATTCATATGTAGTAATCATACAAACTGGGTAGTTAATGTAATGTTTAAAAAATGTGCATGAAATGTTTTAGTCATATTTTTATATAATTTTCAACTACATTTTACAGTTTGGTCTATATAACGTTATAAGTTGTAGGCCATTTAGTCTATTATAAAAGAAAAATAAGAAACACAATATTAGAAATAATAACATAAATAAAATGGACTAATAATCTCCCTTTAATTCAAATAAAATTTCTAATTTTGATGCAATATTGATGCCACACAAGTTATGTTTTGTATATAACAAATATTACTGACTAATTGTTATTTCTTTTTATAAATCCAGCATTATGGTATTCATTACAATATTTAATTATTAGAGGTATGCAATTGATTCACGTTAAACAGTTGTAAATAAACATTTGCAGCATTAATTGTTTTTCCATTTAACCAAATGCGTTCATTTAACTGAAATGTGTCGCTCTGTCATTCAGAAACATCGTCTTCAAAAGTCAGTTTTCCTCATTAAGAACTCGAAAATGTTTGTTTTTCATCAATAAAAAAAACATATTTTTTCATCAATAAAAAAACACCTCTTGGAAGTCTCTCGCGTGCCATTGAAAATCGCTCTGCCAAGTTTGGCACGCGTGCCCTAGGTTGCCGACCCTTGACTCAGATGATCTTGTCCCATTGAATTAAATAAGACAAAATAAGCTTCAGTTTGCTGAAGGACCGCTCACAGCTTGCAATGAGGTCTATGCAGAAGTCTTTTCCGGTCACTGATCATTGTTAGACATACTTGATAATCAATGAATTTAATGAGATGGGCACTTACTGCGCTTACTGCGCTTCTGTTGGGTGCGCAAATTCTACATCTAAATTATCATGTAAATAATCTAAAATCTTTTCAAATAGGTGTTGTCCTTTAATAATTGTATGTCAATAATCATTGTTGCTTCCGTGAGCATCATTTATAATATCACAATATTCAAGGTTATGTGAAAAATTAAATTTTTTAATAAGCATGGGTGCCATTAAGATCAATGTAAAATCAGCCATTTTTGTTTTAGTTTACATAGCATCACGTGATCGATTTTCTGTCTCTAAGGAATTGTGCATAGACCTCTTTGAAACAGCAATCGTTAGAAGTATTTGCAGTGAAATGAGCAGATTCTGAAATACGTCATCTCCATATTAACAACACAAACAAGAAGATACAAAGGAGTTTCCGGTAGAACTTCAGTCCGGGCACTGAGCAGCATTTTGCAGTCTCCGATTGCTGTGCACAATTCGTGACCATTGACGTTAGTGTCGTAGAAATGTTGCAATTGTGACGAAGTGTATCGACATTTGTCTCAGCGAGAAGAGTTTTGACGTCTAGTAAAAATTCAAATTTGGTGTTTAGCTTTTTAAGACGTAAAAACCGTATTGATATTTCCTGAGTTTATCAATTACGCTGTTCATAACACGTGCAATTTTCTCTTCTGCAGAAAGTCCTGCATCTCTTGCTAATTCTCTAGGTATTCTCCTTTGTCGTCTAATCCTTCTGTCAACCTCGATTCCTCAAGTTGTGCATCTTGATTTTCCCTTGTCTACCGCAACCTAGCTCAAATTATCACGAATGTTGACAAGTTCTTGCTCCAGCGATTCAAGATCAGATGCTGCTTCCTTGAAATTCATACGGTAGTATGATCCTGCAACCGTTTCAATTTTCCCAAGTATGATATTCCAGAAATGTAACAAAACTAGGAAGTTAATGTTTAATATGCCTGCCAGCAAAGTTTCTGCATCACATATGGTGTCAGGCGTCATAGTTGCATCTTCTGATAATTTTTCCAACAGCCTTACTAGTTCATCTGGTCCTTCATAAATAGCTTTAACAGCTTCTGATCGTGCACTGCAGCGTGTTTCAGACTCCCTCTTCACTGAGATTGGCACAACTCTTTTTAATTATCCCCCAACGAGTTGTAGAACGAGAGAAAAACAAATATATACTTTCAACTGTTCCAAAAAATGTGATAACAACTGGATCCTGTTTAGCTGAGTGTACTCTTGCTAAGTATATTCGACTCGAAATTATCCAACCTGTGTAATTGTTAAAACCAGATGCCACTTTCAGTGTATGAAGAATAATATTTAAACCCGAACTGATCTTTGTTTATCAAAAAACGCCATCAGCAATCCTTCATTGAGGATGTGTATTTGGTGTATGAGTAGAATGGCGCCCCTTAATGCTCAATGGGGGCGCCAAAATCATGCTTGCCAACTGGTTTGTAATGAAGATATTTGTGGATCTCCAAAATTCAATCTTGCAAACGTATTTGGGATACATTAGTTTACATCAAAATAAAATTTAATAATTAGTTTTAATACTCATTTTGGCGCTCCCTCACGTGGCGCCCGGGGACATATGTCCCCCCTGCCCCTCCCTAGCTACGCCACTGCCGGCAACTCCACTACATGAAATAGGTCTATAACATTCTACCTCACAGTCTAACATCTCGGGATTTTAAAAACAAAGGATGCGGTTAGTAGACAAAGTTAGGCTAAACCTGGTAGACAATTTCAACAGAATCCGAATCTTCAGGCATACAATTTGAAGAATCCGGAAACGAACCGAATAGTATAGGTTAGGGGTCGGCAACCTTTTGCTTATAGTAATTTATAGTGTGCCAAACTAGGATTTCTGAATCATTCAGCGCGCCAACAGCGTGAAAGTCAAACTGCTCAACTATATTCTTCTTATATATTACAGTCGCTCCTTCTATAAAGAAGATTATTGCGTCCTACGTTCATCTGTGGTCCGAGTCTAGTCTTGCATCTTTATTAATGTTTTAAATGATATTAAGTTACTGGTTTTCCTGATTTGTTTAGGCAAACCATCCCATGCCCGAATGCCACTCGGACTATTGTAATTCGCTTTTGGCTGGTCTCTCGGCCTCCTCCCTTCAAGGACTCCAACGTATCCAGAACTGCGCAGCCCGACTAGTTCTCAAGAAGAAGAAGTCAAATAATATCAATCCTCTGCTCCGATCTCTGCACTGGCTACCCATCAACAACCGGATCTTATATAAGCTGGCTTCCCTCTGTTATAGGTGCCTGAATAACTGCGCCCCGGATTATCTTCGCTCTTGTATGGAGCTCTACACCCAGTCCCGCCCACTTCGTTCGGCTTCTGACGCGCTTACTCTGCGGATCCCTCGTTTGAGGCTAGTGTCCGCTGGCGAACGTTCATTTTCCTACGCAGGACCGTCCGCTTGGAATCACCTCCCACTACAGCTTCGCCAGAGCCCTAGCTATGACACCTTGAGGAGCCGGCTGAAGACTCACCTATTTCGTCAGCAGAATTAGCGTATTACTACATATTTCGTTGTCTGTCTGTATTCTGTAACTGTCGTCTGCGCATAGAACTGTCACCAACGGAATATGCGCTATATAAGCACCGTTATTATTATTATTATTATTATTATAAGACAATTTATTTAGTGCCATAGTAAGACCAAGACCTAAAGAAAAGGAGCATTATAAAGAAAATCATTAAAGCGTTTTTTATTTCATAACAAATAAAACCTGTTTGTTATTAGCATCTTTTTTTAAAATCCATTCATAGCTTATACACAATTTCATTTCTCATCTTACACATAAATGGTTAATATAGCAACATTTAAATTTAGTTGACAAGATATTATTCTAGTAATAGCTATAAACTCTTTATATTTTGATCTCTGCGTAACTGAGATTTCATTTTAGTCCTATAGAGTCTATATAATTATTACTGTTTAGGCTAATGACCAATAAACATAGACGTAATATTGCATTAGAGAGGGATAGATATTGATCATACAAATTGGGAAGTTAATGTAATGTTTACAATCGTACATATAAATTCTTTAGCCATAAAATATTTATATTAATTATATAATTTTTAACTATCTTTTATAGTTTGATAATTTCAAAATTATAAATTGTAAGCCATTTATTTTTTAAAAAGAAACAAAAACAACAACAAAAAAATAAAACAACAGAAAAAAAACTGGTTAATTATCTCCCTTTAATGAAATTCCTAAAATTTTATGCTATTGCTAGCGACGTCAAACAAGTTTTAAAAAAATAAATATAACTAGCGTTGCTTTTAAATTATTATCTCTTTATACAAATTCAGCATTATGCTATTTTTTTCATTGTGTAATTAAATACATTTTCTGCATCAAGTCAATTGAAGGAGTTTATTTTTTAAACATTATTAATTACAATAGTTACATTATACACGCCTGTTGTATTTATTATAAAAATTATGGAACTAGTTAAATGTTTTGAAATTTATTTCACGGCAAGATATGTCCAGTTTCAATGCAAATCCATTCCAATGGTCCAACACTTCAAGTGCTTTTCCACCCCGTCCTTGTAAATGAAAGTTCAACTCACTGAGATGTGTCGGCATGTCATTCAGAAACCTCGGCTTCAACAGTCAGTTCTCATTCAATACCGGATTTTTTTTTTCAAGATACACCTTAATTGCTTCCAACCAAGAAACGAATCTTTCCAAGATTTCACCTATACTCCGTATCACTTTCTTCTAGAAGAGACTTAAGAAACTATACAATTGACTATCTTAACAATAGATTCAATCACAAATTGCAAGTCCAATGATGATATTTTTTCACAAAAAAATTCCTGAACTAAAACAGTCGACGACCAGTGTGATTCCCATGTAGTTAGCCACGCATCACCAATTAATTATGATGACGTACGTTGTTTTGACTTGCTTTAAAAAATCTTCTAGGAAGTCTCTCGCGTGCGACTGAAAATCGTTCTGCGTGCCAAGTCTGGCACGCGTGCCTTGGGTTGACGACCCCTAGTATAGACAACTGCGGAGTTACGCTATCATATGTATTCTTTTATTATCCACCCCCCAAACCACCTTACATATCCCGTTACGCGCTTTCTTAAAAATGCAGTAGTTTGGATTCTGGTATCAGCTGCGGATTATGTCATTAAAAAAAATTATATTTATTTAAACATAATTATTATTTTTTCTTAATTATTTATTGTAACTTTTTGAATACAGCAGTTTATTTGTCGAGGCAAATACTTACAACAACAAACAATAACAATAAAGAAAACAACAACAAACAAACAAACAAAAAACAACGAGAAATTCGACAGAGGCAATTGTCCAAGACGATTTTCGGTTTGGTCCAATAGTTAATAAGTTAGTAGGCTTACGGCCAACACTATAACAAGCTGTGCGTGGGTGAGGAGATGGTGGATTAAGTTTTGTGTTAAAAGTAGGGATGTTAAACGAAAACCTGGAATACCGGATTCCGGTTTTGCAACCAAAATCCGGTTTCGATTTTCAAAACCGGATTTCGGTTTGTTGGTTGGAAGGTAATCATTACTTCAAGTAGCAGTTCTGATGGAAATATTTTAAATAAATAATGTTGGATTCGCACCAAATAATTCTTGAAATGCCTTGCAAACACTATTTATTCTTAGATGTTGTGTTTCTTTTTTTCCAAATACCAACTATGGCTTACGATAAAAACAACATCAAACCAAATGTTAAGATAGGCCTATAGCTACATATCTTTATGTGGGAAAATTGTGAAAACACGTCTTTAACGATGGCTCGGTGTAAACTATGTTCCCAACAGATGTAAGCTGGAGTGGTGGTAGTACCACTGGATTGCGTACGCACCTGCGTACGAAGCATCCTGGATTAACATCGTCATCCTCTTCATATGCTTAATATTATGGTCAACGATAATCGGAAATTTGATTATCACTATTGAAAGCTATTCTAGGTTTTAATAAATTAGCCCATATTTTTTTAGTTCTAAAGAATTTTATGGTAAAGTGTACAAAATCATATTGTATTCACACAAATCAACTTATTGAATGCCTTGTAAACACTAATTAAGTTTGAACTATTTTCAAATATACCTACACATTTTCCGGCTTTTCCGGCTTGTGACTACTGTAACATTGCGCAAAGGATGGGCGGGGGAAGGGACGAATTCCGGTTTTAAACCGGTTTTATAGAACCGAAAACCGGTTTTGATGAAAAACCGGTTTTAACATCCCTAGTTAAAAGTAATAGAACGACGACATATTACCCCCTTAATTTTTCCTTAAAAAAAGTGTAACTAGATCCTTATAAAAGCAATCAAAACAGGAGACAGCCCGCAAGCTACATACCCTCACCCCCACCAAACTTTAAGGGTATAATTTTCACGCAATCATAGCTATCAGTTTCGAAGCCATAAATAGCTTCTAACAGATAGTTTTTCAATGTAAGCTTATACAAGTTATCTTAGCTGACACTACGAACGATCAATATGGTGTGATAACTCTATACGTCTGCATACTTTTTTTTTCTTTGTTCCATTTGGAAAATTGGCCCAGGACCAAATTGCCTAGAATATTTATTCCAAATTAGATATTCTTTCACTTAACTTCCCCCCCCCCCCCCCTTGTTATTTTCGATAATATCATTCAGAACCATCTCATAAAACAACCGGAATGCTTTTCAAACATGTGTGCACACCACATGTTCTTGACAATGGGCCGTATTGCTGCTGAGAGTTAACACCCTTGACCCTTTTACAAGTCAATCTTTTATGACTGACTTGTAAATTACAAGTCAGTCATAAAATATTGACTTGTATAAGGGGCAAAGGTGTTAACTCTCAGCAGCAATACGGCCCATTAAAATGTGTAGCAGCAACGCCATTTAAGCTTATATGAAATCAATACAGGAACACAAGTACGGTTAGGCCTATTAGCAGATGATGGCATAAATTACAGGGCCACCGAGAAAGAAAAAGATATGACTGCATTCTCACAAAAAGACCTGGATGAAAATGGGAAAATCTGCTGTAGTAGATAACATCCCAAAGCGAACTGATACAAGCAGAGGGCGACGTTGTAATTAAAATAAGCATATTAACAACAACCTGCTCACTGCCATAAAAAGCAGGAAACTGTGATGGTATGAGCAGGAAACTGTGATGGTATGGGCAAGAAACTGTGATGGTGTGGGCAAGAAACTGTAATACTGTGGGCAGGACATATCATGGTGTGGGCAAGAAACTGTAATGGTGTGGGCAAGAAACTGTGATGGTATGGGCAAGAAACTGTGATGGTATGGGCAGGAAACTGTGATGGTATGGGCAAGAAACTGTGATGGTATGGGCAAGAAACTGTGATGGTATGGGCAAGAAACTGTGATGGTGTGGGCAAGAAACTGTGATGGTATGGGCAAGAAACTGTGATGGTGTGGGCAAGAAACTGTGATGGTATGGGCAGGAAACTGTGATGGTATGGGCAAGAAACTGTGATGGTATGGGCAAGAAACTGTGATGGTATGGGCAAGAAACTGTGATGGTGTGGGCAAGAAACTGTGATGGTATGGGCAAGAAACTGTAATGGTGTGGGCAAGAAACTGTGATGGTATGGGCAAGAAACTGTGATGGTGTGGGCAAGAAACTGTGATGGTATGGGCAAGAAACTGTGATGGTATGGGCAAGAAACTGTGATGGTATGGGCAAGAAACTGTGATGGTGTGGGCAAGAAACTGTGATGGTGTGGGCAAGAAACTGTGATGGTATGGGCAAGAAACTGTGATGGTATGGGCAAGAAACTGTGATGGTGTGGGCAAGAAACTGTGATGGTATGGGCAAGAAACTGTGATGGTATGGGCAAGAAACTGTGATGGTGTGGGCAAGAAACTGTGATGGTATGGGCAAGAAACTGTAATGGTGTGGGCAAGAAACTGTGATGGTATGGGCAAGAAACTGTGATGGTGTGGGCAAGAAACTGTGATGGTATGGGCAAGAAACTGTAATGGTGTGGGCAAGAAACTGTGATGGTATGGGCAAGAAACTGTGATGGTGTGGGCAAGAAACTGTGATGGTATGGGCAAGAAACTGTGATGGTATGGGCAAGAAACTGTGATGGTATGGGCAAGAAACTGTGATGGTGTGGGAAAGAAACTGTGATGGTGTGGGAAAGAAACTGTGATGGTGTGGGCAAGAAACTGTGATGGTATGGGCAAGAAACTGTGATGGTATGGGCAAGAAACTGTGATGGTATGGGCAAGAAACTGTGATGGTATGGGCAGGAAACTGTGATGGTGTGGGCAAGAAACTGTGATGGTATGGGCAAGAAACTGTAATGGTGTGGGCAAGAAACTGTAATGGTATGGGCAAGAAACTGTGATGGTATGGGCAAGAAACTGTGATGGTATGGGCAGGAAACTGTGATGGTATGGGCAAGAAACTGTGATGGTATGGGCAGGAAACTGTGATGGTATGGGCAAGAAACTGTGATGGTATGGGCAAGAAACTGTGATGGTATGGGCAAGAAACTGTGATGGTGTGGGCAAGAAACTGTGATGGTATGGGCAAGAAACTGTAATGGTGTGGGCAAGAAACTGTGATGGTATGGGCAAGAAACTGTGATGGTGTGGGCAAGAAACTGTGATGGTATGGGCAAGAAACTGTAATGGTGTGGGCAAGAAACTGTGATGGTATGGGCAAGAAACTGTGATGGTGTGGGCAAGAAACTGTGATGGTATGGGCAAGAAACTGTGATGGTATGGGCAAGAAACTGTGATGGTATGGGCAAGAAACTGTGATGGTGTGGGAAAGAAACTGTGATGGTGTGGGCAAGAAACTGTGATGGTATGGGCAAGAAACTGTGATGGTATGGGCAAGAAACTGTGATGGTATGGGCAAGAAACTGTGATGGTATGGGCAGGAAACTGTGATGGTGTGGGCAAGAAACTGTGATGGTATGGGCAAGAAACTGTAATGGTGTGGGCAAGAAACTGTAATGGTATGGGCAAGAAACTGTGATGGTATGGGCAAGAAACTGTAATGGTATGGGCAAGAAACTGTGATGGTGTGGGCAAGAAACTGTGATGGTATGGGCAAGAAACTGTGATGGTATGGGCAAGAAACTGTAATGGTGTGGGCAAGAAACTGTAATGGTATGGGCAAGAAACTGTGATGGTATGGGCAAGAAACTATGATGGTATGGGCAAGAAACTGTAATGGTGTGGGCAAGAAACTGTAATAATATGGGCAAGAAACTGTGATGGTGTGGGCAAGAAACTGTGATGGTATGGGCAGGAAACTGTAATGGTGTGGGCAAGAAACTGTGATGGTATGGGCAAGAAACTGTAATGGTGTGGGCAAGAAACTGTAATGGTATGGGCAAGAAACTGTGATGGTATGGGCAAGAAACTGTGATGGTATGGGCAGGAAACTGTGATGGTGTGGGCAAGAAACTGTGATGGTATGGGCAAGAAACTGTGATGGTGTGGACTCGTGATAAGAACGAAGCTTCTGCTAAGACTATTCTGCAGGGCACAGTGCTGGGAGGAAGAAAAAAAAAGAGGCAGACAGAAAAGAAGATGGGAGTATGCTATAAAAGAGTGAATCAGCCTGTCCTTTATTAACTCCCAAAGGGCCGAAAAGGACTTGACAACTGGCGAGCGATAGTGAAACAGTAAGGAAATGTGACCCACAGGACCAACCCACGGGTTATGGAATAGGTGAAGGTGAAGAATTTCCCGAGATGTTAGCACAATTTTTCAATTATCTTTTCCTCTTCTATGACTCAAACTTTAAAAAAAAAATATATATATAAATTTAAAAAAATTAAAATCTTTGATTTTATTTGTTAAGTGCACTAAAAAGATTCAAATATTTTTGTTCTTAACGACATTTTAACATGATGAAGTTTTGTGACAAAAAAAAAAATCGTCGTCGCTATGTTACATAAGCTAGTTTCAGAAAAGACTAAATTATTTTCAATCTTTGTATGGTCTAGTCCTATAACAGAACGGATGGCAGATCATAATCAAATAAATGAAAATGACTAGCAGCACGGTGTGTCATCACCATACAGGATACAGCATACAGTATGGTGCTAATTTGAATGAGACTGCTAGACTATATTGATTCTTTACTATTCTGTAAAGACGATTCCAAAGTAACGAGTCCTATTCCTAGAGGACATCGAGGCAAAGCGTTATGTGAATGTGTTGGTGTTTTGCTATTAGGATCCTATAAACTGCTAAGGTTTTATAATTTGCAATATCGACTGAAAAAAATAAGCACAAAAATATTAAACGCAAACAATGACCGTACATTAACACATTCCTTACATTTGTTCCCATTTTAATATTTAAATACAACAATTCGTTATAAGGTTACAGTGGTTCGCAGCCGATTCCGCCAAAACCACAAGTAGGACTGCCCAAGTATTTTGTTTTGTAAATTTCGATACAATCCACACGAAAGGCTTCGTTATGTCGCTTTGTTTCGCATGTAGACGTTGTCTACAGAAGCTATACTAATTAGTTGTTGTTTTTTCAAAATAATACCTTTTGTCACATTTTAAATTTTAATCATTATAACTTATTTTAAAGTAAATTAGAACAAGACATAGGCCTGCCTAGCTTTAACAACTGAAGAACAGTGAAGAAAGGTGTACACTGAAAAAGTGAGTAGGCCTATTACTATTAATGTATTGCTATAATAATAAGAACACTCACAGTAAGTTTACATACGCACACGTTTATTGGTTTGATGTGAGACCCTTCAATCGGTACCTGGCTAGTAGCTAATGTCTACATTATAGGCTCATAATTAACTACACGTAGTCTACTTCTAATTATTGACCATTACTTTTTGTTAAGATAATTATATGGAAAAAAAAACCTCCACTGAATTACTAGTGTGGCATCGTAAAAAAATATCATTCAATAAATCGTGTTGTTAGAATTTGAATTTGAGCAACTTAAAAATAAAATATTATGTTTATTATTCAAGATTACCCTATCATGCCACGCGTAGTGCACACACCTAATATGATATAAACGGCCTAGTTGGAGAGCTCATCATGCTGCTGTTAAACCAGTGAAAGATAAGTTTGATGAATGTATTACGGCGATTGAAGCTTTATGACTTTATGTGATCCTCGTGAAAATTTGGACACAATAGGTACAGCATAAGGACTTGTACATACTGTCTGTGATTTCACGTTTATCTGCTACCTTTTGGGCTGATGCACTTGAAGAAGTTAATCATACACAGCAGTACCTGCAGACTAAGATAGTTTTAGCACGAAAAGCGGAGTCAATTAGTGGAGCATGCTATTGAACAAGCACTTATAAAATCAGACCAACATGGGCTTTCGGTAGAGCAAGTTTCAGCAAGTGAAGGAGAGTTATTGGTGTCCGTTCCCAAATTAACCAATTTCCACGATGAGCTATCCGAAGATGAGCTCTTAAAAGAAATACCACGGTTTAGACGACATCTAAAAGCAGCTGATATTGACTTTAAAAAAGTCATGGACTGGTCAGTATTAGATATTTTGAAATTCATAGCTAAATGGGACTTCATAGAATCTCTTCCAACACTATCGCCAGGCCATCAATTATTTCTAACGGTTTGTGTGTCTGTGAAGCTTTTTAAAACTAAAGCTTATAAACAGCTATTTACGCTCCACTATGGGAGAATCAAGACTTTCTGATCTGGCTTTGTTATCGATTGAAAGGGATACTGTGAATGATATATATTTTGATGAAGTGATTGATAAGTTTCCAGTTTTGAAGAGCAGGAAAGGAAAAATTTAAATAAACTACTTTTAATTAAAAAATAACCAACAGTACAATTGTTTCAGTTGTTTATTGCTTTTACTTTCTAATATTAAATTAATATTGTTATTGTTTTTGTCATATTTGAACTGTAGGCTTGTTTTCAGGAGACGAAAACTGTGGTCGTGGCCGTGGAAGGGGGGGTGACACCCAAAGTTTACCGCACCGGTGACACTAGCACTCGGTACGCCACTGTTTGTCACAACGCATTGGCTCTTTAACCCACCCCCCTCCCCTTTTCACACGTCGTTAGACACCCCCTTGCCCTTTTTCCACCCTTCTCTGGAGTGCGACGTAACTGGTACTTTATCAACATCGCCTTATTGGTACTTTATCAACATCGCCTTATTGGTACTTTATCAACATCGCCTTATTGGTACTTCATCAACATCGCCTTATTGGTACTTTATCAACATCGCTATATTGGTACTTTATCAACATCGCCTTATTGGTACTTTATCAACATCGCTATATTGGTACTTTATCAACATCGCCTTATTGATACTTTATCAACATCGCCTTATTGGTACTTTATCAACATCGCCTTATTGGTACTTTATCAACATCGCCTTATTGGTACTTTATCAACATCGCCTTATTGGTACTTTATCAACATCGCCTTATTGGTACTTTATCAACATCGCCTTAAACCTAAAGGCCATTCATAAAATAGGTCGCGATATAAGATATATTTTGTACCGTCTCTTGTCTAGCACAAAGCGAGCTCATTAAAATGTAATTCTAGATTGTATCAGATTGTATCTTAAATCTAGAACTTGCACTAGTTAGTTCCCTTTGACGTATTACCTCCATTCAAAGGCCACAACTACAGACTAAAAATGTCACTAAGCTTTATATTTGATTGGAAAAAAAGAATGTTTTTGTCACGATTTGTAAGGCTTAAGTTAGTCAAAGGGAAATCGTTATTATAATTTCATTAGAATACATATAGTGTCGACTGGCTGAATTTAGTTTCTTATATTTTATATTTGGTACTTTTGAAGTAAGAGGTGATATGTGCAGGGCCCTCGAGAGAACAAAAAAGATGCCGGTACGAGATCTTTTCTGCCCCCCCCCCCCCCAGCAACTTTTTTTTTCTAACACTAGTCACATTATTATTTGTATTACATACGTTGGAAAAATCAGGAACCTTTTTAAAAGGCCTGTGGACCATTTTGTGAAACTGTCAGGCCTAGGCCAAAGGTCGGCAACCTTTTGCTAATTGTGTGCCAAACTAGGATTTTTAAATCATTCAGTGTGCCAACAGCCCGAAAGTCAACCTGCTCTATTATATTTTTTAAAAATTTTTAAATAATAATATTTATTTAGCGCCGTAGCAAGATAGAGGCCCAAAACGAGATGCATAGAGAAAATCTTTACAGCGTTTAATATTTAACTTAAAAAAAAAAACGTGTTCCTGGTTATCATCCTTTTAAATTTATTTGCATTTACACCAAACACAGAATTTTATTACTAAACTTTCACATTTTGATGGTTAATTATCGCCTAAAATTATCATTTAGTTATCGTGATTCTAGAAATGGATCTGGCACCTGATATTCATTAATTACATTTCGGTCTCAGTTTTACTGAGATGTTCTCTTTAATTATCATAAATTACGAATCGCATGATAATCGCAACATCATTAAGCGGTATGAAGACATTGTAATCATACAAACTTGGTAGATAATGTAATGTTTAAAAATGTACACATTTTATTATAAATTCTTCAGTCATATAATATTTATATACTTTCCAAGTAACTTACACAATCTGATAATTTAAAAATTATAAATTGTAAGAACCATTAATGTTTTTATTAAAGAAAATATGTAACATATTGGAAATATTAGAGCAAAAACAGAAAAACAAATACTAAACGGGTTTATTATCTCCCTTTTATTAAAAAAAAGTTTCCATATTTGATTCTATAAGTGATAGTGGTTTAAAAAAAAGGAATTTTTTTTTTATATAACTAATATTAGTCTACATTTTAATTATTATTTCTTTATACATAGGCCTATCTAGGATTTTGATACCAATTTATTTATTTTTTTTTAATTCAACTTGCTGTATTTTAAATGGTCATTATCCCTTCACTTGAAAAAAAGATCCACATCTAAGACGGTTGTATATGGATAAATCCAGTCAGACTTGATGAGGTATGAAAACCAGAGTTCATAAATTTTAAAGTCTTGTCTTTGTTTATAAAACTCCTCTCTATCTATCTTAAAATATGCCATAAATTAGGGAAGAACAAGTAGTCAAGTGTTTTGAAATTGAATTAACGTGCAAGATTTGTCTAGTTTCAATGCAAATCCATTCCAGTGATCGAACAGTTCAAGTGCTGTTTGGCCACTCATGGAAATGTGTCGCTCGCCATTTATTGACTTTGGGTTCAACAGTTAGTGCCTCCTCATTCAATTATTGAAAAAAAAAAATCAACAAGAAGCACCTTTTGGAGGTCTCTCGCGTGCCATCTAAAATCTAAAGGTCTCTCGCGTGCCTTAAGTAGCCGACCCCTGACCTAGGCTACTAAGCTAACAGGGAGAACTGTAAGCTCATAGGTCTATATTTGTAAGTGCCTCTGAAGAAAAATAAATAAAAAAGAGATCCTAAATGCTATCGAAAATAAATAGACCCTATATTACAACTAGAGGCTTCTTTGCAAATTTAACAAAATGTTCAAGTACACATTCATAGAAAAACAAAATGAAGGCAAAATGAAGGGCCCCCAGCGTCACGTGAGATTGTAGGAGGTTTTGGGGCATCTCCTCTTAACTTAATAGCAAAAATTGAAAAATACTTACGTAATTGCTCATTTAATTTTAAATTTTAATATTCATGGGCTCCCTAAACTCTTAAGGGCCCGGTATGGTGTTCAGGCTGTACCCCCCTCTCGTGGGGCCTTGATATGTGTGTGTGTGTGTGAGAGAAAGAGAGAGGCTGAGAGAGAGAGAGAGAGGTGAGAGACTGAGAGAGGTAGTTGGGCATCTCGTGTATGTTATATGCTTACATTGGTCCTATATTTATATTATATTAAGTGTGTATCAACGTATAGGCCTACACACACAGCGCAGTGACACATGCATAGGCTATATATAACCTCAACACTCACACACAAACACACACATATATATATATTCATAGGAAACTTACTTGTGTTTATTTTAATAAATATAGCATTAAACAACACAGGAGGTCAACTAATTTAACTAACCCCCCTCCCCCGAGCTTAACATACATATAGCGACATAGCTCTGTAGCCAGCAACTTGGTGTATTTTTTGCAACTGAACTTCGACCTTGTAAAGTTGTAATATAAAAAGGAGACCAGCTTTATCAAAGATATAGATCTTACTCATTATTCAATAATGTCAAAGAGAGGTTCACTTAACTTAGACCACCACTAATGTTCACGTGAGGTCAAATTAACCCTTACAGTCCCGGGCGCGTATATAGCGGAACTGAAGGCAGCATAGATAGAAGTAGGTCGGTAAAGGAAGGGTTAACAATATCTATATGTAGGTCCACAGTTTCAATGCCACAAGCCTACTGACTTCTAAACTTACCGCAGATATAAACCAACCCGTTTTGTAGGCCTAAATAGTATAACCAGGTAAAGTAAACTTTAAGTGTAACTTTATTCCGTTTTTGAACAACCAGAAATTTCGGTTGATCAAAATTTTATATCAGCTACAAAATGTTTCTTATGAGATTAATGTAACCGGGTGGGGGGAAGAGGGGGGTGGTTATATTTTACATTATGTATGGTCATTACTAATTAAAGAGGGTTGTGGGTAAAGGACAGCAATCATTTACTAAATGCATCTAAACTAGGGCACGAGGGGACTTTGGGCTTCCGTGACACTTCCGTTGGAACAGAATGATTATTACAATCTAAACAGACCAACAACACTGAACACTAAACATAAAACACTAAAATCATATTTAAATTACAAATTACTTTTTATTCATGGAAATTCACTTGTCCCATTAAAGGGAACATAAAAATCATAAAAAAACAAATTAAACCCCAACAACCCAAACAAAATAACCAACTTCGACTCCCCACTAAAAAACTAACTTCGACTCCCCACTAAAAAACTAACTTCGACTCCCCACTAAAAACCAAACTTCAACTCCCCACTAAAAAACTAACTTCAACTCCCCACTAAAAACCAACATTACGACGTCATATCCGAACAAGCCACACACAACTACGCCATAATCTGACCACTGGTCTTCCACAAAATGGGCCATTTCAGACGGAAGTGATTGATTAATTGTTCTATTTATAGACGCTGACCGAACGTCTTTGGTGGCAACTCTAACTCTCGCTCTAACTTATTTCAAAATGACTATTTCCTGTTGACTAAAGTGCTAATCCTTATTCTAAATCTCTAATTGCTAAATATCTACAAATTTACCTTATGTACAACCCTATATTAAATTAAACTACAATAAAAATTCTACCTATTACTTTAATTAAACTACACTAACGAAAACCGAATTTAAAACAATCAGAAAAAGAATTCCGAAAAATGACGCAAGACCTAGCCGCTTAACCTCGTTTCAGGGCTTTCACAAAATACAAAACAATATTTACATACATCATTTTTATACCAAACAGTCCCCCAAGTCTATATCTATATTACAAATAATAAAATATATTTACATTAAAAGTCCATTACTTACATTCTCACAAATCATAGCACCCACAGAGCACAGAAACTTAAACACATTCAAACGGACCACTCGTACAGCACAAAGCAAATAATCACACTTTTAATTTAAGTCACCGACCTACATTCATCTCCTAACTTTCTTTTTGCGACCCTGCAAAAACAAACTATCATACAAAAAATACCCCTCTGGCCCTAGATCAATACAAAAATTTACCCATTGGGACATACATAAAAAGCATGCAGCCTAAAGATAGGTGGAAAATGTGAAAGTCTCACTGGGACAAAAATGCTGTACCTATTCTTAAAACATCTGACATCAAAGTCACAATGAGATATACGTAGCGTCCAAGTACGCCAAAAAGGAAAAATCTACGCACACGACACAAAAGGGTCAACATGTCATAAAATGGGTAATAAAGGCATACAAAAAGTAAATTTAACATTTTCATAAAAACATAACAAAAGGAAAGAAAATGGCTAAAAATAAAAAGTAAACAGAAGTGTAATGAGAAAAGAGCAGAGTCCTCTCTTGGTACAGCTT
This sequence comes from Anisus vortex, assembly GCA_949126835.1. NCBI lineage: Eukaryota > Metazoa > Mollusca > Gastropoda > Planorbidae > Anisus > Anisus vortex. The sequence continues at coordinate 23,320,677 of OX421493.1, forward strand.
GACGTCTTGTTTGGCACACCGATTTCACATTAACTATCATAGGGTCCACCGAAACCGTTTCTTTAACCACTTTCAAGCAATGTAACGGTGCCGCCTGAACCATTCCTTTATTTACTACCGGTCCTGTTGGCACAACTACTTTAAACATGACTGACTGGGGTTTAACAGTTTGGGTATCCCCAACTTCTGGTAGAACACTGGCAGTTTGGTTGGTGAATAGGCTCTCCGTCACTGTGCTGACCAGGGAGCCTGTGTCAATCGTGGCCTCACAACATAGCCCATTGAGGCTGACATTTGCGGCAGGGCGGGTGCCTATTATCTGGCTCGACAGAGTAGAATCCTCATCTTTGTGATGAATCGTGCCATTCGCTCCGACAGTTGACTGCCTCCCTTTCAGGCACTCTCCCGCAAGGTGGTCGGGGCTGCAACAGTTATCACAGTATCCAGCATGATAACCGTAGTGGTCTGGTTCACCTGAACGCTGTGGGTAAGGATGAGCATCAGGGCTTTGTTGTGAACGCTGCAGATACTCTATTGTTGTTGATAACTCATCCACCTGTTTGGCCAGTGCCAACACCAATTTTTCCAACTCTGGGCCCGGCTGTTTTGGCTCAACAGTCGTAGCTACAGAGTGCATCAAGTGGTCATAACATTCCTCCTCGGACCAGCGGATAGCCGTATCCCGCAGGCCTAGGAAGGAGGTCCTAGGGTATTTATGGGTCTCCTCTCGCAGGTACTTCCTCAAGAGGGGGTCCAGCAAGTTTTCTGCAAAGTGGTCCCTCAAGATTACGGCATCTGTGAGGGCCACTGAGAGACAGGTTTGTCGCGCTAACAGGGCATCAAACGCAGCCTGCAAGCGGTGAGAGTAAGCTCTCACGGTCTCTGAGACATGTTGATGGACTGTGAGAAACAGGCCCATTAATTTGGAGATACTTCGTTTCTCCCCGTAGACGGACTGTAACACCCTGATGAGCTCTTCAGGGTTGGACCTCACCTCCGGTGGGTGGCACCTACACTCTGCCCTCACTGACTCGCCGAGGTGAGCCCATAGCACGTCTCTCTTCTCTTCGTTCTCGGTGACTCGTCTCGCCCTCCAGGCACCTCTAATGTCCTCGATGAAGCTCTCCACGTCGCCTGGGTGGTTACTGCCGTGGAATAGCTTGATCGGCTCCTCACAGTGCAGGACGACATACACTGTCTGTGTGGCTTGTTCTTCACCAGCCATGCCTATGTTGGTTTTTTTTCTACCTATATCCTAACCTCCAACCCATTAAACCTAACCTTCCTAAGCTAAAAACAGTAATCATTGGTCTGTTTAAGCACGGAATCCCACTTCTGACACCATTTGTAACAGGGTGGGGGGAAGAGGGGGGGTAATTAATTTTACATTCATGGTTGGTCATTACTAATTAAAGAGGGTTGTGGGTAAAGGACAGCAATCATTTACTAAATGCATCTAAACTAGGGCACGAGGGGACTTTGGGCTTCCGTGACACTTCCGTTGGAACAGAAGGATTATTACAATCTAAACAGACCAACAACACTGAACACTAAACATAAAACACTAAAATCATATTTAAATTACAAATTACTTTTTATTCATGGAAATTCACTTGTCCCATTAAAGGGAACATAAAAATCATAAAAAAACAAATTAAACCCCAACAACCCAAACAAAATAACCAACTTCGACTCCCCACTAAAAAACTAACTTCGACTCCCCACTAAAAAACTAACTTCGACTCCCCACTAAAAACCAAACTTCAACTCCCCACTAAAAAACTAACTTCAACTCCCCACTAAAAACCAACATTACGACGTCAAATCCGAACAAGCCACACACAACTACGCCATAATCTGACCACTGGTCTTCCACAAAATGGGCCATTTCAGACGGAAGTGATTGATTAATTGTTCTATTTATAGACGCTGACCGAACGTCTTTGGTGGCAACTCTAACTCTCGCTCTAACTAATTTCAAAATGACTATTTCCTGTTGACTAAAGTGCTAATCCTTATTCTAAATCTCTAATTGCTAAATATCTACAAATTTACCTTATGTACAACCCTATATTAAATTAAACTACAATAAAAATTCTACCTATTACTTTAATTAAACTACACTAACGAAAACCGAATTTAAAACAATCAGAAAAAGAATTCCGAAAAATGACGCAAGACCTAGCCGCTTAACCTCGTTTCAGGGCTTTCACAAAATACAAAACAATATTTACATACATCATTTTTATACCAAACAGTCCCCCAAGTCTATATCTATATTACAAATAATAAAATATATTTACATTAAAAGTCCATTACTTACATTCTCACAAATCATAGCACCCACAGAGCACAGAAACTTAAACACATTCAAACGGACCACTCGTACAGCACAAAGCAAATAATCACACTTTTAATTTAAGTCACCGACCTACATTAACCTTAATCAACAGGGTAAGGTTAAAGAAGAGAGTTTTTTCAAAGGGGGGGGGGGGGGAGAAAAGATTAGGAATCAAATCTAACGAAATTTCGCCCGCTGTCTGGCTTCCATAAAAAAGAATAATGAGATGTACTGTACTATTATGGTCATTTAATAAACATTGAATTTCCAAAGCGAAACAGATATTATTAAACGAAAATCTGTGATTTGCGACAAAGAAGCGGCATTGTGCAATGATCTATATAATATATATAAGACTTAGAGATCAATGTGCATTAGGTAACTGAGAGGCGAGAGGGTGAGATGTTGAAGGTTAAATATCTTGAATTATTAATTGCATCCCAAGTGGAAAGAATAATCTATAATTTAAAAACAAAACAAATGTATAACATTTATAATCACTAATAAAAATGCAATTAAAAGTTCTGGAGCTCAGAGCAATAATAAATAGGTTAATACCAGCTTAAGCTCAGGGTTAAATAGCTAGAACTAGTCCTAGATATCTATACACAACACCTGCTTGAAAAAAAAAAGATTTTAACTTTCACCTCCGGCCATCGATTATGCAAAAATTTTTTATTAAAATTCTGAATTCAAGATGAAAAAATGAGTTCTTTTTGGATTTAGACCTATTCTCCGATTTCAAATCAATAGCGATAAGTCATTGAGTCTATGAAATTTAAATCACCGCAAAGTGGAATGTTACACTAGCATAGATCACTCCGTTCAAGTTAGTTATTTCATAAGAGCTAGCACCATTGGACCGTGCCATTGAGAAATTTCTATAAATCCATTCACTCAAAAATCAGATCTAAGAAGGAGGTTACATTTCTAAAAAAAAAGAAACCACTGTTAAACTAACAATGATCTGAACTGACCGACATTTTAATCTTTTATTGCACAAATTGAATTAGAGGTAAGATCGGAACAATGTCTAGAAAATAAATTCTTTGAATTTATAATTTAGGAATCAGTGGAGAGGCTAGATTCTTGGGGTTATTAAGCATATCTTCGATGGTGGAGCACTTGTAAATCTCAAAAGAAAACTTGACCCCGCTCGTTGCCACGTCATGCACAACCTATTGCTAGGCTGTTGCTAGAAAGTGATAGAAATAAATGCCTTTTCTAAATTACATTATAAATATCTCTCTCTTTTCTTATCTTATATGTTACAGACGCCCCTTCTATATAGACGATTATAGCGTCCTACGCTAATCCGTGGTCCAAGTCTAGTCTTGCACTTTTATTAAGGTTTTAAATGATGCTAAGTTACTGGTTTTCCTGGTTTGTTCATGTAACCCATTCCATGCCCGAATGCCAATCGGGAAGAAAGAGTACTTATATGCATTTGTTCACTCTCTCTCTTTAACTTGGTAACTTTACCAAACGAAGGCTACCGAGATAGCCTATTGATGGGAGGATGAATAAAAAAACCTGAGGAATGTCTCGTAAGTCAAGTAGGTTTAAATACGAGATCAGTTCAAACATGCTCTCTATCATTACATTTCATTTTCTATTAGATATAATCTTTACATTTTGAGAACATTTGGATGATTTGTGCGTGTGCGTGTGTGTGTGTGTGTGTGTGTGTGTGCGTGTGTGTGCGTGTGTGTGTGTGTGTGTGCGTGTGTGCGTGTGTGTGTGCGCGTGTGTGTGTTTAATTTTGTTTTGTTTGATTGTTTCTGTCTTGTAATAAGGCCTAGTGGCGTGTTGGCTTATATGGTGCATGTGTCACAACACTGCCAGCCTGTGTGTCAGTCTGCACGATAATGCAGCAGTGTCAATTTAAGTCCATCAACATAACGAGTCTGTGACAGTTAAAAAAAAACAACAACCAACAACAACGCAACGTTGACAGATTTCTTCCGACTCAGGTAATGCCCTGAAGTCAAGTTAAAAAAAAAATCTAAGTAAAACACCACAAGGGTTAGTTAGTTCACCACCAGTACAGAGATAGTTTCTTGGGAAGGAAAACAACATTCTTAACGACCAGTTCTCAACCTGTTTACTTTCCTTTTCGTTATAGATCAATATAAAAACAACAACAATGTTATCCATAAATTTTGATTGAGAAAACAAGATAAATATGACTCGTTATAAATGAATAAAAAAAATATTATTTATTAAGATTGAAAAAAACAAGATAAATATGACTCGTTATAGATTTCATATAGTTGAATAAAAAAACAACAACTTTATCCATTTAGTTTGAGTTCAATCTTAACCCTTACAGTGCCGGGCGCGTATATAGTGGAACTGAAGGCAGCATAGATAGAAGTAGGTCCGTACTGGAAGGGTTAATGGCTTTTTAAAATATTTTGGGGGGAATACATAAAGCTCTGGGAAAACACAGTTATTATGTTTCTTATTTAATTATTGCGTTGTAGTTTTATAATGGAATAAAATGTTTTATTTATCTCCTTATCATGTCCAACAGAAAATATTTTTAACTCCCAGCTGGGCATTTCAAAGTGCACATAGTATTGGCTTTAAAAACACCACGGAAGTACACATTCATGGTATAACATCAAAACTCTACGGTATAACATCAAAACTCTACGGTATAACATCAAAACTCTACGGTATAACATCAAAACTCTACGGTATAACATCAAAACTCTACGGTATAACATCAAAACTCTACGGTATAACATCAAAACTCTACGGTATAACATCAAAACTCTACGGTATAACATCAAAACTCTACGGTATAACATCAAAACTCTACGGTATAACATCAAAACTCAACGATATAACATCAAAACTCTAAAGTTTAACATTAAACATAAAAACTCTACAGTATAACATCAAAAATCTACAGTATAACATCAAAACTTTACGGTATAACATTAAAACTCTACGGTATAACATCTAAACTCTACGGTATAACATCTAAACTCTACCGTATAACATCAAAACTCTACGGCATAACATCAAAACTCAAACAGTATAACATCAAAACTCAAAAGTATAACATCAAAACTCAAACAGTATAACATCAAAACTCAAACAGTATAACATAAAAACTTAAACAGTATAACATCAAAACTCAAACAGTATAACATCAAAACTCTACGCTAGTAAAACAAAACTTAGAGCTTTAACTGTAAAAGTCAACGCAAAATGTGTAAAATTATTCGTTTTTTACCATTTTAATTATACGATTTATAATAAAAAACGATACAATCAATATAAGATAGACGTCTATAGCCTTTCAGTAAAAGCTCTACACGTTTTATGGGCGTTGTAATGTCAACTCATAAGCGACTCCCCTGTAATGCTTGTTGTAGCAACCAAGACTTGAGCCTTCGGTGACACACACATTCCAACTAATCTAAGTTTATACATTCAATTTATTTTTGTCGATTTGTTTGTTTATAATTGAGTAAGTCACCGTCCACGACCTACTCCACCTAATTAAAAACAGATTCTGTGTGTAATGTTTCATAAGGCCCCACAACCAACTTAAAAAAAGTTTTGTAGCATATATATACCGTAAATATAAATGGATAGATACCAAGTTTATACAGCTAGATACTAGCAATAGTTGTTAGCTACCCCAACCTCCACACAAAAACCAACCATAAAACTTTAAGCGTTTGTGGCAAAGTATCGTATGGCCGCATTTTAACAGTTTGTCTTGAAAAATAAAGTCATTTCTATTGCAGGTAAAATCTAGATCTAGTATCTCAGTCACACTCAGTGTTTTTCAGTTTCTCGTGAGAAAATTATTTACCTTTTTTTTTTAAAAGTTCATTTTCCGTGACGTAAACATTCGTGAACTAAAAGCGCCCGTGTTGCCTGGGGGCGTGATATAAAACCCATCTCATCATCCCAAAGTTGGGCTTGGCCCTTTTTACCTAATTTTCCCCCCTTTCGGTCAGGCAAGTTCCGACGTGTCGCACCCACCTAGTTGCGAGTAGAGAGAGAGAGAGAGCGAGAGAAAAAAATAATTAATTTAGGGTTATTGATTATATCACTACTTGATTCCAGGGGCGTCCCTACCAGGAAGTAATGATACAAGAGACTGATACATCCGTCATAGAGTTGCTTGTGTTTATTTTTTGTAAGGGGGGTTAGGAAGAGAGGGGTGGGGCTCGTGGTGGGGGCCGCCAATGGAAATACAATAAAACAAATCTCACGCGCTATCTGATAGAGGTGGAAAATATATGTCGTCGCCTGGGGGCGATGAACGGCTCAAAAACATATCTCCTGTGTATGATGGTATAATAGCCAATCGAGAATTTGATAAACAATGTATTTTGGAGAAATGTCAGGTAAAGTATGTGCGCGTGTGTGTGTGTGTGTGTATGTTTGTGAGCAAGCCTTTTTTTTTTTGAAAAAAATTTTCCCACACTACCGTTGTTAAGGATTTAAGAAGTTTTTATAGAAAAATAATCGTTCCTAAAACTACAACATGTAACACATGTAATCTAGATTAAAAATCCATTTTGTTTTTGTATAAAATACAATTTCGTTCAAATACAGCCTGCAGAACAATGTCTAGTTTAGTGGGGCTCAAATTAAAATGTCTGTGGGAGCTGAGAATTATGTATTATATTGAAGCTCAGAGAAGAGTTTACAGATGAACAGAGCAATGTCTTGTCTAGTGGAGCTCAAAGAAGAGTTTATAGATGAACAGAGCAATGTCTTGTCTAGTGGAGCTCAAAGAAGAGTTTATAGATGAACAAAGCAATGTCTTGTCTAGTGGAGCTCAAAGAAGAGTTTATAGATGAACAAAGCAATGTCTTGTCTAGTGGAGCTCAAAGAAGAGTTTATAGATGAACAGAGCAATGTCTTGTCTAGTGGAGCTCAAAGAAGAGTTTATAGATGAACAGAGCAATGTCTTGTCTAGTGGAGCTCAGAGAAGAGTTTATAGATGAACAGAGCAATGTCTTGTCTAGTGGAGCTCAAAGAAGAGTTTATAGATGAACAGAGCAATGTCTTGTCTAGTGGAGCTCAGAGAAGAGTTTATAGATGAATAGAGCAATGTCTTGTCTGGTGGAGCTCAAAGAAGAGTTTATAGATGAACAGAGCAATGTCTTGTCTAGTGGAGCTCAGAGAAGAGTTTATAGATTAATAGAGCAATGTCTTGTCTAGTGGAGCTCAGAGAAGAGTTTATAGATGAACAGAGCAATGTCTTGTCTAGTGGAGCTCAAAGAAGAGTTTCTAACAAAGATGTATTTGTAATTTTTAAGTAACTAACAAAGATTTATCTGAATTTTGTGAAGAAACTAACAAATAAATCAAAGAATGGGCTCGTCTAGACTATTTTGTAATCTTTATTCCATCGTTGGTATATTTCTAAAATTTCAAATGTCTTGAAAAGTATTTCGGTGCCTTATATTAAAAAAAAGAGATTAGCCGTAGCGCTCCTTTTCCACAATAACAGACTGGAAACAGTTCGGGCATAAAATTTAAAATATAACATTTCTATAAAGTTCATTTCTGCACAGCCGATGCAGCAAGTTTGTTCTATGGTATTTTCTATTACCTAAAGATTAAAGCCGTGGACATATTTAAACATTGCATGGTAAGTATTATGCATTCGGCCTAGGTTACTGAAGTGAATGATTATGTAAATCTATATATATATATACAAAGTAGACTGTGTGTGTGGTTTCTGATCCGCATTGGTTAATTAAAAGTCACGTGACCGTATTGTATCATATTTTACTTTTGCGATCACGCTTTCGGCATAACATTCCCAGTTGAGTGGTTAGCGTATCGCCATGCGGGCCACCTTGGTTCAATTCCACACTGATAGCTTTCTATAGAATTAAGTAAAATCTAATAATTATGCTTTAGACTTTAGACGCATGCGGGAGACAGGTGTTTGATTCTCATACTTAGAGATAGTCCTAACTTTTTGTTCAATAAAAAGGCATGCTTTTTTTAAAACCCAATTACAATATTTATTTTAAATTACTTTCTTAAATATTTTCAGTAAATAAATAATAATTATATATTTTCAAAGTTTTAGACCTATAGCTATCTATTAATTGTAGTTTATGAAATTTTTATCAGTAGCTTATACAAGCCTATTTAATTTTTGCCAAGGGCAACGCAGGGGGAATTATTTAGCTTGTTTAGAAATGAATTACTGGAGCGAATGAATATGGAAATTTAGAAATAAGTTACCGGAGTGAATGATTATGTAAATGCAGAAATAAGTTACTGGAGTGAATGACTATGTAAATGTAGAAATATGTTACTGAAGTGAATGACTAGACTTTGTAAATGTAGAAATAAGTTACTGAAGTGAATGGCTAGACTTTGTAAATGTAGAAATAAGTTACTGGAGTGAATGACTTTGTAAATGTAGAAATAAGTTACTGGAGTGAATGACTAGACTTTGTAAATGTAGAAATAAGTTACTGGAGTGAATGACTTTGTAAATGTAGAAATAAGTTACTGGAGTGAATGACTTTGTAAATGTAGAAATAAGTTACTGGAGTGAATGGCTATGTAAATGTAGAAATGTGTTACTGAAGTGAATGTCTAGGCCTATTTTAATGTAGAAATAATATTGGGATTGTAAGGAAGCGCTAAATCCATAAACCATCAAGGCACGAGGAACTAAGTTATACACTACACATACATATGTAAGAATAGTTATAACTATATATATAACTTACGATCTCCTGTCTAATCCACTTGAGTGCTGTGCTTAGATCTTCTTCTCGCGAGGGCAAATCCTGATCTTCAGTTATGGAATCACAGCTAGGGGTAGCTTTGTCGGCGCTCCAGTCCGCCAGGCGGCTCTTGTACCTGCAAGGTAGGATCACGGGATCCTCCTGCGCGCAAAGCTCAGCGTCCAGATTGTCCGAGGCGTTCTCGGGTGTGGTGTCAGAGTGATCACTGATGGACATCCTGTCGAAGCCGTTAGCCCACAGAGTATTGTCGTTGGCATCGCGGCAATCGGCGGAAGTGCACGGAGAATCGCTGCGCACGCTGGGTATCGATAGAGATTTGTGCACTGGAATAGCCAGGGTCGTTGGATGGTTTCTTCTGGTTCTACCTGTCGCCTGCAGCAGAAATCTGGACATCAGATACGGAGATGTAACCAGGGTCAGTTCGCTCTTTCTTCCCAAGCGCATGGCGCCTTCTAACAGCTTGTTGTCTGCATCGTGTGAGGTACTTTCAGAAGGCATAGTTGAGATGTTGTTTTCAAACTGTCAGGTTATATTCTCACGAGAAAACATGAACACTATAATATATAGCCTTTATAATGAAATCCTCCTTTGAAAAAAACAACCACACGGTTTAAAAAAAACAACAACAAAAGACCTACCACAACTTTTCATTATTGACTGAAGGTTCAATGTTTCAAATATGTCATTGTCTTCGGTTGAGGCCCTAATGCTTTAAGCAGATACATCTTAGGGTCAAGGTGACGAGAGGTTAGGGGTCAACTGTATGTTCGTTCAACTGTGAAAAAAATAGATCAATTCAACAAGTGCGATTATAAAGAGAAAGAGAGAGAGAGCGAGAGTGACGGGCACACAGAGAATAACTAAACCTAGATATTGGGGAAAAAAAAGACGATCACATTTCCCTCCCTTTTCCAATCTATAAATAAGTTTCCCTCTTACTGTCGCGCGCAACTGGGACACGAGTTATGATCTCTTGTTTAAATCCTGCGCTAACCGGACGTACGTTTTCAATGGTACGCTGTTTCCTCTCTGCGCCTTCATGTTTGTGTATTATGTAGGCTATGTGTCTTAAGTTTTCAAATTCCTACACCTCGGTGCTTGCCGGTGAAGCAATATGTTTTTTTCGCCCCCTTTGTTGTTGTAGTTGTTACATCTATGATAGGACGCAACATGCCTGGGATCGCTGAAAGATTATGCCTCGTCCGTTGCGGCTTTGTCAAGTGAAGGGATGGGGGAGAGAGGGACAAATCCTTTAAGCAGGTGGACTCTCAGAAATGTGTCAAAGTGCTCATCCAGCACGAAGCAGAAGTCAGGGCAAACAAGCAGACGTCTGCTGGCTTACGCAAGCCTCTCAAGTGTTTGATTTCAGAGGGACGTTTAACAGTTTGTGTTTGGCATCGTTTTGTGACCTTGACAGTCGGTTCGCGTAAAACTATTCCGTAGATTCCGCAAGGATTTCCTAAAGTTTCGGAAATTTTTAGCCTAGATTTCGCTGATTCTTAGCTTTGGTACACCCAGTGGCGTGTCTAGGGTGTATGGTTCATTGGAAGAGTAGTAAAATGCAAACCTCTCTAAATTGTTGCTCCCCCAACCCACCCCAACTTTGCCTTAGCATCATAGGCGTAGTCAATATTAGTTTTTCCCATAGTTTAGGGGGAAATAATGCGCTAGTTCAGAATTAGCCTTCTATTGCCCTCACTCCCTGGACTAACCTCCCCCCTACACAAGTTGCAATATTGCTTCCCCCCTTTCCCCCCTAGCTCCCCAAACCTCCCCAACCTTGCATCATTTGCCCGTCCCCGCCTTTACCATAAACTCTAGGCTACTGGCTTCTTCTGATGGTATGTTGTGCTTGAAGCTATTATATATGACATAGCTTAGTATATGCACATCCAGATGAGATAGCGTATAGGTTTTTAAATTAGGTTTTAAGTTTTAAAAAAAACTGTTTAAATTTAACAATAAAATTGTATGTCTTTCTACTTTTGCAGACAGTGATTTTGTTTGATAGACTTAGTTTTTTTTTCTATGATACATAGTGGTTTTTCTAAATGTACCTGAATGGTATGTTTATATTAATATGAAATTGATGAAGTTTCTACAGTGTATTAAATATTTCCTCCCTGCCCACTCCAATCATCCAAATCTCTAGAATATGTGACATTCAAAGACTGTAGCTTTTGAAATAAGGAACAAATATTATCGTTAGTTTTTGAAGTAGCTAACAAAGATTATCTGAAACTTTTGAAATAAATAACAAAGGCTATATGTAACTATGGCGTAATAAGCTTCTATGTAGAATGAACGGCTGTAATTTGTTTAATCTCCTCATAGTCTCTGTTTCAATAAATTAATGAACACAAATGGTATATACAATCTTGCCTTTCATTATCGCCTTAAACGCACACAAAAAATGTCTTACAAATGTTTCTATACGCCTTCTTTCTACTGACTAACAGTTCAAGGCTTTGCTAAAGTACTTTGGTTTTTAAATTATATTTTGCGGTAACAGTGAAATAAATGCAATTTGTGATTATCAAAACAAAGATTAATATTTTAACGAGACGCTAAATATATCAATTTGCAGTGTTCAGCTTTCAGAGATATGTGAAGGATTTGTTCTTTAAATATTAACAGTAAATAACATGGTTAACAGTAAATAATTAAGAAAAAAAGATCAACTTTGAATTTGAAAAAAGGGAAGGCTGGTGGAAATTACACCGAAAAGTTGCAGGGGGCCTCGAAAAGTCGCGCGACGGCTCTAACTGTCACCTGGACAACACTTGGCCAGGGATTAATATGCATTCGTTATTTCGATCAGGTTATGTGCATTGACTGTAGTATTATGCACACCGCATTAGGCCTACTTTTAACCTCTGCTTGGTGGGTTTATATGCTGATTTGGCAGCTCATTTAGCCTTGTAATATCACTGTGTATTGAAAGAACTCTTACTATAGTTGAAGCTTAAACCGTTCATTTTATTTGCAATGGAGTCTACATATTTTAGTACCATATAACTAATTAGTAATTGGATCATTCCGCTACAATGTGGGACAGTCCTATCTCTATTGATGCGGTGATGCGCACCGCTGGGTTTCAGTTTCAGTGTGACCTTTATGAATAGATGGGACAATGAGGTCGAACGGCAGCGCGTTCGCCTGCGTACCGAAGGTCCTGGGTTCGAATCCTTGTGAAGAATAGGATTTGTTCTCGGGTCTGGAGGGTGTCCCTGAGCTCTGACGGGTACCCGACTTCAGTTGAGGTAAAGTAAAGGCGAATGGGCATTGTGCTGGGCACACAATCCCCTAGTATGGCCACAGAAACTGGTGAACGCTGCTTCAACGGCCCCATGGATCAATCCGGTCCGAAGGGATACTTTACTACTTTATGAATGTGCATAGAAATTCTGTTTAAGAAGCCTATTTAAATTACTTTTGTTTTTAAAATAGTTTCAAACATTAAAGCCTTAGTTTTACAGACAACAAAAGCAAGAATTATCGAAGTATCAAATCCTTTACCTTTTTGGAAAGCCCTTCTTTCTATTTCCGTACCATGCAAGTCTCACGTGTAAGTCATGTGACGATTATGAACGTACACAATCAATATCAATGACTGGGGCAAAGAAATGCATTGAGATTTTTTTTCAAGAAAAGAAAGAAAGAAAAGCGAGAGAGAGAGTGAGAGAGAGAGAGAGAGAGTTTGATATTGACAAGAGGCCGCGAGGCTCTTTATATGTTACATTATGCTGCAACGGTTTACTGTGGCATTACTGTAGCATTACTGCAACCTTTGATTTGTATGTGTGTGAGTGTTTGAGAAAGATTGTGTGTTTAGCCGGCGACCACCGATGTGCTGTTGACACACACACACACCAGCACAAACATTGATGACGCAACACATCGATCTGTTACCCGAGCGGTCGATTATACACACGTGTCGAACAAAAGAAACACACGTGTTTCCGTGGTAGTGAATGTGTAGCTTTGTAAATAAGGACTTTGTTTTGTCCACTGCCTGTCCATCCCCATCCCACAAGTGTTTGTGATGACCATCTTGGATAAGACTTCCACAGCACCCCCTCCGCCCCTTCATACCATGGTCAGTTCATATGCCTACCTGTCATTTCAGCCAATCCCCGGTTTTCCGTTGCTTCACGTGACAGAAAAAAAAACGTCTTACACAAAATGTTACAAGAAATATACAGATGGCTCACCCTCCCCCCCCCTTCCACCTCCCTACCGAAAAGCCTACACGCCTAACCCAAGTAGATTAGTTTAATCCGCCCCACACACAACCTAGAACACGTGATTTATATATATTCTGTGATCCATATCAATAGGAATACTATAAACTCTATAAACCTTTACTGCGGTCCCCTTGTTCATGTATGGGACCACATAATATAATATATCATCTGGCCTTGTGAGTCTGCATACATTTTCCCAGGTGATGCCCTTTACGACATTACAGGGGCGGGGGGAATCCAATAACTCTACTCGCAGTTACAGAATACTCACCTCATCTATTAAGCTACACCATTGTCTCTCGAGACTCGACGGATGCCGACGATGACGACGAGACACATAATAGAAATATGATATTGTATCTATTCCGTGTTTGCACCCACCTCCCTGCGCTTTATGAATTAACTCATTTTACAGCTTTATCTCATTCGGCCTTATAATATTGTTACAAATATAGACCTATACATACTAGTGATATCAGGTAAGCATTTTCAACAAAGTAGATCGAGAGTGGCGTATATATTAAACAATACTATACATCTAAAAACAAAGTGGTATGGGGGACGAACGGACCCATTATTGTGTTGCCTACGACCTCTGGGCTGAATCCCACTCAACAAGATGCCAAGGTCCGTGCCTGAAGCGCTCGCTAGGCAAGAAAACAAAATCTACCTTAAAATACTTACCCGAGTGCACGATGTTGCGATCCTGTTCGTTAAGCTCGGATATCTTATATCAGGAAGAAAATAACTAATGACTTTATATATTTAGGCTACCGCTTATAGACAAGCCAAACACAAAGTAAACTTAGATTTGCAAGAACACAATAAACACTCCACACAGGTTTTACGAGACCCTCGCTCAATCTTCGGTCCAAGTGAAGTGTGACTGTACCATTCACGAGGACTGACAGTGTTTGCGTGAATTGGAAGAGGGAATGGGGGATGGGCGTAGGCACATCGCCTTTCTTTTTGTATTGGTTCACTTAGCATTGATATATTTTAGTTGCAGGCAATAAATTAATTCGTACTATGAAAAGAAAAAAAAAGGAATCATTTACGGTTATTATAACTTAATATGTGAGGTGGGGGTAAAAAAGGGAGGGAGGGGTGAGGGGGGGCAAGAATGATGTAACGGGGCAGTTCCAAAAACAACTAAAACATTATTGCCTCTTATTATATCAACTTTCTTTCAGTTAATATAAGTAAGTAGGGTACGTTCGGACCAAATTGATTCATTGGGCAGGTGAAACAGCTTTCACCAGTTTCTGTGACCACGGCATACTAGGAGCTTGTGTGACCAGCACAATGCCCACTCGCCTTTACTTTACCCCAACTATAGTCAGGTACCCATCAAAGCTGGGTAGACTCAGGAACACCACTTGACCCGATTACAAATTCTAGCTTTCACCAGGATTCGAACCCAGGACCTTCGGTACGCCAGCCATACGTTCTGTCGCTCGGCTGCCGTGCCCCCATCTAGACCAGGGGTCGGCAACCTGGACCAGGGGTCGGTAACCTAAGGTACGCGTGCCAGACTTGACATGCAGAGCGATTTTCAATGGCACGCGATATATCTATTTAAGTAAGATATCTTTAATGCAAGTCCTAAACGTACCAGTACGTCAGCATAATTAATGGCTGCCGTGAGATAAGCTTCAAGAAAATCACAATGTATGTTAACTAAAAAGTTCAGGAAAGTTTGTGTAAATATTTCATCAATGGATATACGATCTATGATTGAATCTTTTGTAAAGAAAGATTGTAGAGTATCTCACCCTATCTTCTTCTTCGTCGTTCTCAATATTTGATTAATGGAGGGGTTCAAACTACAAGGCCTATAGCCAGTGGCGTAGCTAGGGTCATCTCCGCCCGTGGACATGACACAAAGTCTCGGACCGACAGAGTCTGGGGGCTCACTGAGCCCCCAAGAAAATTTTGAAATTTTACGGTTTATATGGTTCATTTTCGAAGCATCTGGTATTTTCATGAAATAGAATACAGACTAATAAGTCTCTATATGATTGTAAACAATTTATTTGAAAACAAATTAATCTTTCTTGATTTGACTGTCGCAAACTCGTCAATCACGTTGTCAAAATTAATATTCTGAAGTGTTTCTCTTTCGATGCTAAGGAGTGCAAGATCACTTAGACCAGGGGTCGGCAACCTTTTGCAAATTGTGTGCCAAACTAGGATTTCTAAACCGTTCCGCGTGCCAACAGCCTAAAAGTAGTAAAAGTCAACCTGCTTTATTATACTTGTTTTATTTTATTTTTTCATAAGACAATTTAACTCCGTAGCAAGACCAAGGCAAAAAGCAAAGTTATGGAAAAAAACAATGGTAAAGCGTTTTATATTTAATAACAATAATTAACGCATTTGTGATTATCAACCTTTGTATACCGAAAAAAACAATATTACCAAACTTTCACATTTTTTATAATGATTTTGTAAACATTATCATTTGGTTGTCCAGATAAGGATCTAGCAACTGATAATATTGATGATAGTTTATTCTCAGTTTAACTGACATTGTCTTTTATTTGCTCAATGCTCGAGGGAACTATTCAATAACTATAGTAAAGCGGAATTCGTATGTAGTGATCACACAAACTGGGTAGTTAATGTAAAGTTTAAAAAATGTGCATGAAATGTTTTAGTCATATAGATCTAATATTTATATAATTTTCAACTACATTTTACAATTTGGTCATTATAACTTTATAAGCTGTAGGCCATTTAGTCTATTATAAAAGTATAAAAGAAAAATAAGAAACACAATATTTGAAATAATAGCATAAATAAAACGGGCTAATTATCTCCCTTTATCTCCCTTTAATTTAAATAAAGTTTCTAATTTTTATTCAATATTGATGCGAAACAAGTTATGTTTTGTAAAATAACATATATTACTGACTAATTTTTTTTTAAATAAATCCAGCATTATGGTATTCATTACAATATTTAATTATTAGAGATATACAATTGATTTACGTTAAACAGTTGTAAATAAACATTTCCTTCATTAATTGTTTGTCAATTTAACCCACTTGATTTAACTCGTTCTTGTAAATGCGTTCAACTAACTGGAATGTGTCGCTCTGTCATTCAGAAACATCATCTTCAACAGTAAGTTTTCCCCATTAAGAACTGGAAAATGTTTGTTTTTCCTCAATAAAAAAAACATCTTTTTTCATCAATAAAAAAACACCTCTTGGAAGTCTCTCGCGTGCCATTGAAAATCGCTCTGTCTGCCAAATTTGGCACACGTGCCCTAGGTTGCCGACCCCTGACTCAGACGATCTTGTCCCATTGAATTAAATAAGACAAAATAAGCTACAGTTTGCTGAAGGTCCACTCACAGCTTGCAAATGAAACAGCAATCGTTAGAAGTATTTGCAGTGAAATGCGCATATTCGGAAATACGTCATCTCCATATGAAACAACAAAACCAAGAAGATCCAAAGGAGTTTCCGGTAGAACTTCAGTCCGAACACCGAGAAGCATTTTGCAGTCTCCGATTGCTGTGCACAATTTGTGACCATTGATGTCAGTGTCGTAGAAATTTTGCAATTTTGACGAAGTGTATCGACATTTGTTTCAGCGAGAAGAGTTTTAACGTCTAGTAAAAATCCAAATTTGGTGTTTAGCTTTTTTAGACGTAAAAACCGTATTGATATCTCCTGAGTCTATCAATTACGCTGTTCATAACACGTGCAATTTCTTCTTCTGCAGAAAGTCCTGCAACTCTTGCTAATTCTCGAGGCATCCTCCTTTGTCGTCTAATCCTTCTGTCAACCTCGATTCCCAAAGTTGCGCAATTTCTTTTTCCATTGTCTGCCGCAACCTGGCTGAAATTATCACGAATGTTGACAAGTTCTTGCTCCAGCGATTCAAGATCAGATGCTTGCTGCTTCCTTGAAATTCATAAGATCCTGCAACCGTTTCTGGACACGATCAATTTTCCCAAGTATGATGTTCCAGAAATGTAACAAAACTAGGAATTTACAGTTTAATATACCTGCCAGCAAAGTTTCTGCATCACTTCTGGAGTCAGGCGTCATAGTTGCATCTTCTGAATTTTTTCAACAGCCCTGCTAGTTCATCTAGTGTTTCAAAAAAAGCTTTAACAGCTTCTGATCGTGCACTCCAGCGTGTTTCAGACTCCCTCTTCGCTGTGATTGGCACGCCTCTTTTTAATTCTCCCCAACGAGTTGTTGAACGAGAGAAAAACAAATATATACTTTCAACTGTTCCGAAAAATGTGATAAGAACTGGATCCTGTTTAGCTGAGTGTACTCATGCTAAGTATATTCGACTCGAAATTATCCAACCTGTATAATTGTTAAAACCAGATGCCACTTTCAGTATATGAAGAATAATATTTGAACCCGAACTGATCTTTGTTAAAAAAAACGCCATCAGTAATCCTACATTGTGGATGTGTCATTTGTTGTATGAGTAGAATGGCGCCCCTTAATGCTCAATTGGGGCGCCAAAATCATGCTTGCCAACTGGTTTGTAATGAAGATATTTGTGGAGCTCTAAAACTCAATCTTGCAAACGTATTTGGGATACATTAGTTTACATCAAAATAAAATTAAATAATTAGTTTTAATACTCATTTTGGCGCCCCCTAACGTGGCGCCCGGGGACATATGTCCCCCCTGTCCCTCCCTAGCTACGCCACTGCCTATAGCTATGGTGAATTGCACAGTGGTTTCCAGGTCTGTCTCTTGACCATACAGTTTGGTGTTGGTGGAGGTAATCTGCTGCCAGAACCTGTTGCGAGCTGTTTCGTAAAGTGGGCAGGCTTGATTTACAGACAATTCAAGTCTCTTCTAAAATAAAGTGATAAGAAATACAGAGATCTGTTGTTGCACATATTGTTCGTTCGCTAAGACAAGTTTAAGGCTTGGAAAGATTCTTTTCTTGTCTGTAAGCAATTAATGTGTTTCTTGATAAAAAAACAAACAAACAAAATTTTCCGATATTGAATTAGGAGAACTGACTGTTGAAGCCAATATTTCTGAATGACAAAGCGACACATTTCAGTGAGTTGTGCTTGCATTTACATGAAGGGATTAGACGTAGACCACTGGAAAGGATTTACACTGAAACTGAATATATATTGCCGAGAAATCAATTTGAAAACAATTAACAACTTCCCTAAATTAAGGCAATATTATATATTAAGGCATATATTTAAGGCATAATAGATAGATGGACTTTTTCAGATGTACTTTGAAGTACTCAAAGCAAAGTTTTCTAAACAAAGGCAAGATTTTAAATTCATGGACTCGTGTTTTCATATTTCATTAAGCTGGATATTCGACTAGATTGATCTTAATACGACCTACTTAGTTCTGGATCTTTTTTTTAATGGAGGGATATTTGCAATTTACCATACAGAAAATTAAATTTAAAACATTAAAAAAAAATGGTATCAAAATATCCCAATTTGCGGAAAAGCCTGGAAGGAAGCTGCTTTGGAAAGTCAACTGCTATTTTCAACTACTAGTCCAGGCATTTATATTACTTTCAGCTTTTAGTTCAACTTAGCCTACATTTGTGAACAGATTTTATTACACATGAAAGCTGTTTTTAAGCAAACAAAGATGTTACTTACACTTGACCACTCAGAAGTAACTAAATAAATACCTGACATTGAACAATTAGTGAAGAACAAGTCCAATGATGATCAGATCTTTGCACACAAACTTTACTGATCTTTTACACTCGACGTCCATTCAGTGGCGTAGCTAGGGATTTGGGGGTCCGGGGGACTTGGCCTTCTTAGGGGCCCTGCAAAAAAATGTTTTCGGACACTTCTTTGGGGGTCCCTGCAAATTTTTTTTTCGGACACTCCTTTGGGGGCCCTTCCTCAAGTAGGGGCCCGGGGGGACTTTCGAATTTGGATCTCCCCTCCCCCTCTTCTAACTACGCCACTTGACTTTCGTTTAGAAACTTCCATCTTTGAGGTCTCTCTCGTGCAATTGAAAATCGCTCTGCGTGCCGACTCTGGCACATCGCCGATGACTAATAAGCCTATGTTTCCGACCACTGATCTACCTTGCACCAACTTGCATGCGAAACTTAAAAAAAAATAATTAAATATAGCCTACATTCTTCTAATACCATTCTTTTTGTGTCATTTTGTTTAGTAAATGTAAAATATCATTTTTTTTCTGAAAATGTCTGAATAATATTATTCCCACTCTCCCATACCTTTCAGTTTCAGTAACTTCTCTCCCTTCCTTCCCCATTCTTCTAATTTTTGTTTGCTTGACCGGTGAATGTTGCGGTTTATTGTTTTAATTCTAGCAAAATATTATTTGTCTTTTGTTTCAATTCTCTTGAATTCATATAATGTATTAAAAACGATGTAGGATTACAGTAAAATATGGTTTCATTATCTTTGGTTTTTTATTAAAGAAAAATTGTTTCGTCTTTATTATGGATATTTTTTAAAAAGCTTATATTGATTATAATGTACTGTAATGTTAACAGGCTGTAGCAAACGATAAATGTCTTTTGAAAGACAATAATAGAAATAGATAATAGACAAGTTTTGCTAAGCATATAATTTACAGTCTTATTTATTTTATAATTTATGTTTTATCTTTATCATGATACCTATATTAATATGGATAACGATATAAGACACAAGCCAAGTGTAAGTAATTTATTTCAAAAGTTTACAATATTAGTCTTAAACTACTCTTACTCTTACTCTTAGTGACTTAGACTTAGATAAAGTCTTAGTAATACACAATAGTATCTTACTGACTTACTGACTCCCAGTGAAGTCAGTGACTGACTTCGATCTAAACCGGATTTCGGTTTGTTGGTTGAAAGTTGGAAGGTAATCCTTACTTCAAGTAGAAGACCTTCTTTTTGGTTTTAATGTAAATAATAAAAAATGTTGTATTCGCACAAAACCATTCCTGAAACGCCTTGCTAACACTATTTAGTCGTATATATTGTGTTTCTTGTGTTTCCCAATACTACCAATACTGGCCAATACCTAGGGCCTACAGTTACAAATAACATTAATCTTTTTTACTTGTTGGCTCATCTTTTAGATGTGCGCTGCTCTTTGATGTACGTAATGAAGAGAAGTAAACTAGCCCTTCCCTGTGACCCTGAATCCGTTGGGCTAGGGGCTAGGCTCGGGGCGTTATCATTATCCATATTGGAATATTGGACAAATACGGAATACATAGAGTTATCACAGTTCATGTAAAAACTATATGTTTTTATTGATGAAAACTTGCTATTTGAGGATAGCAGTGATGAGGAATATATTCCTCCGGTCACAAAAAGGCCTAAGTTATGCCCTGGTCCTGGTAAAGGGAAGGGAAAAGGTAAGGGGAAAGGAAAGCAGGGGGCTACATCTAATTCACCTAGTCCTAAGCCTAGTCCTACTGTTACAGTAGGGTTAGACATAAATTTCAGTCAAAATGATAGGCATAACACTGATCTAACTAGAGAGCCAGAGTGGTCAGAAGTCACTACTGGACACACTGAAAACAATTTTCGTTTTCACCCACTTAGAACTCCTGGTGTTTGTCCTTTAGAAGCTTCAAGCAATTGAAGACCCAACCCCTATTGAATTCTTCAATGAGCTTTTTGATGATAATGTCAAGGACTACATTGTTGATTCAATAAATGCATATGCTAAAAGAAAGGTCCATCTAAATACACCTGCACTGAAACGCTCCGTGTTCAATAGATGGAAGGACATAACCAGGCATGAACTGGATAAGTTCATAGCGGTTCTTATTTACATGGGAATGTACAAAAGGCCAGCAATTTTTCTTTCTATATCTTTTTATCACTCTTCTATGAATACAAATGTATTCCTTGTCCAATTAGCTAAACTCTGATATGCAACATGACATATGTTTGAAAAATAGCAAGCAGAGAAAAAAAGTTAAAAATCTTCATGTTGAATGAAATTTAAGCCCCCTTTTTTTACAGCGTTCCTTTGAAAAAAAGCGACGTATTAAATGGGTTAAGCTTGATACAGTACAAAATAAATTCAGTAATTTCATTTTTTAATTAAATGTAGGATTTTACTCATATTTAGCTCTGAATAATCTTTTTAAAATGAACTGATCTCATATTGCCTGCTCATATATCAGCAATGCCATCTTTCCTATCAATAGCCAGTGGTCACGTTTGTTATGGCAGTCACATGACTAGGTTGCCGGACAAGTAGGCCTATCTCATGCGCTATTTGTCTGTTGTAAATATTTGTACCATGCTGAAAACTGAACTCAATAATAATTATTAATGATAAATAATGAAAATCCTTTTTTGCCAATTTAATTCAAGCTTCCCCGACATTTAGATCCACCAGCCTCTTCAAGCAACATAAATTATTTTCCAAACAAGCATCCAAATCTAATAGAAGATCCTATTGAGAAACCTGTTCAAGTAAGTTAAAGATACTTAGATAGTAGTGAAATAAAAGAGTTTTAAAAATGTTGCGCTGTGTGTAAAAATATTTATATATGTATACCGGCATGTATAAGAGTCATTTTATAAGCACAGATTAAAGTTAAAGTAAATTTCTAATTCTTGTCGATATTATATAAATGCTTTCTATTTTCTGTAAAAATATACTTATTTTTATAATATGTTTCAATTTTTATTAAATGTATATAATTTTATATTCTTTACCAAATATTATATATTATAACTCTAACAGGCCGTTGGAGTTTTTTAGAGTGCTCTTATTTATTCAGGAGTTTTGAATAACATTTTTTTTGCAAGTTACTTGCATTTCATAACTCATTTTAAAGGAAATTTGACATTGTATAATAAATTTATAATATGCAGAAGAAGAAACAATAGTACAATAAAAGTTAAAACTGTATTTGTAATATTATGACTATAAGATCTAATTTTTGTCTTTAAAAAGAGTAAGCACCTAAACTTAAATTATCAGACTACTATATAGTCTGTGTGTGGCTGGTATCCTATTCTGCTTGAAACCTCAAAAACTAGAATCTAAGCATTTTACATTTTGAAATGATCCTATTTAGTTATATTTATATATAGTTATTTTTCAAACAATTCCGGGAGGGGGGGGGGGCTTAGCCCCCCTTTTGGCTTGACTAATAAGCCATAGCAGCAAAATATCAACAGAAATCAAATCGACCAATATATTGTGGATTGGCACTAATGCATCTGATCAAATTGATGATATGTCATTAATCAGCATGGAAAGAGTTAAACAAAATGTTAACATTTTGTTTACAGTATGCTGGTGAAATAGAAGGTGTTTCTCCACATCTAGACATCACAAACAGAACAGATGTTCTAAGGATAATAGACAAAGGAAAAGTAAGCCTAGCCTACATTTCTCATGCAATATTATTCTATTAATGTCAACTGTAATTTAGATAGGTGTTACAATAATATTTTTTTTCTGCAAAGTATTAAGAAAAATCTTTTCCCTAAACTGCAGAAGCAAGGTTTCATTCCAGTACATGTTAGCGGAGAACACGGAGCCATTCTCAGCCTGAGTATTTTTAACATCAAAATCAGCAAATACAATGAGGTTAGTGTGGCATCTAAAAAAAAAACAACAGCAACCAACAACAAACGAACGTGTTTGAACTGTTCAAAAAACAAATTTGTAAGACTACAACAACAATTTGTAAAGTGTTCATTAGTTTCTAATTTTATTTTTCATGTTGATTTTTTGCCAGGATTTGTTATTGCGAATCCCTATGCATGAAATTGCATCTACCTGTTATATAAAGGATGACAAGGAACATATATTAGCTATAAAATTTGGTAAGATAATAAGTTATGGTTTCCTTGTTATAAATTAATTTTATCAAGATTAAAAAGAGGTCCACTTTTAAAAGGTAGTAAATCACTTTAGGAGTTTTGCCCACTGTCTTCAAGAAAATATGCTACTTTTTATTTTGATCTTTAGTTCAAACACCAACATGTTCCAAGTACTTTGATAAATTTGATAAAAAATATGACATGCCCATCAAAAGATGCTATATTGTGACATATAAAGTCAATTTCTTGTAAAATCTGTTTCTTTTGACCAATTATCTTTTGCAAGTGGACTACTCAAATGAAATTCACCAGCTATGTTACAATAGAAATGGTTTGATCAACACATTGCCTAATAAATTCATGCTATTTGTGTGTGTTTATTTTATACCTAGGTAGTTTGATCTTATTATTCGGCTTTAAAAAAGTTAATTTACCAAAGAATAAAACAGAACAATAAAAAAAAAGCCATAATGAATTTTTTGATATGTAACAAATCTAATCCAAAATTTATAATTTTCAAAAGTAAACAAACCTGCATCTTTAGTGTTGAATATTTTTAAAAAAATGTAAAACATTTTTTTACCATTAGGTACACCAGAGTCCTGCAAATTGGCTGTGTTATATTGTGATAGTAAAGTAAGTATTTTTACATTAAAGAAAGTTTTATTACCAGTAGTTCAAGCTTTTAACAACTTCACTGTACAGGCTGTAACTCAGTTTCACTTCTAAATGAATGTCAAACAGTGGCAAATATTTAGTTTGTGTATTCTTCTTCTTCTATTAGCCAGTCTGCAGAGCAGTTTGCTATCTTGCAGTCAATGTCAGATATTCTGGCATTGTTTTTCTGGGTTTTCCTTTGTGGCTTTTTTCAAAACCAGCTGTTCAAGAGAGTTTTCGGTTCTGCGCCCAGCACCTGTGAGTGGTACTCCGGGATCGGGCTGCATTGAGTCAGGGCTGAGTTGTGCTGAGATGGGCTGGCCTATGGTCCAATCTCTGCCATCCACAGAGCTTTCAAATGGTTATGACACTCAGTTGTGCCATTTAGCTTTTTAGATTCTGGGAATACTCTGTGGAATTGTCACATTCTGGATCCAGGCCCCTTCACACGACTTTACACCCACCCATCTCCATGCTATCAACACCAGAGCCCCATTGCTGGAGCTGTGCAAAACCTCTATCCAGGGTAGTGCAATCTGGACCTCTGTCGAACAGCACCACAATGGGGGTTACAAGTTTTATGTCCTGGGTTTTACCCAAAGCACAACCCACTATTAGTTGCCTTTTATGACATGCAAGTGGGACTTAGCGGTGGTGTTATTCTTTCACCTGGTCATTTCCAGGACCCTGATACCCACAAAAGGGGGTTAGTTAGTGTATAAAAGTACCCCTCAGACAAAACTGATCATAGTTATTGTATGCCCAGACTATAAATGTAGCTAGTATTGAATGCAAAAATATCAAGAACTGTGTATTTTGATCCCCAAAGCGCCTCTCCATTAAAGTGTTGTTTAAACTTGCCTGCTCATAACAAACAGTTTATCGAAATTTGTTTTAAAAAATGAACGATTAAAAATGACAAGCAGTTAAGTTAAAAAGAAAAGAAAAATTCATGTAAAGTTGTTTTTTTAAAACATGATTTTATGAAATTTGTTGATGTCTGAACCAGGGAGGACATTTAATTCAGGGCTCATTTTCATGGACATTGTTTATCTCCCCCATTCCCCTCTATTCTGTTGTAAGCTTTATGAAAAGTTTTTATAAATACACAACTTACTCCCAATTCAGAAAATGTGAAAAATTCTGTTGACTTGTACTGGATCACATTTATTTGGTCATAAGAATAAGAAAACTGCAGTAGCTAAACATTGTGCCTTTTTGCTTTTATAAATATTTATAATATTGACACTCTTTTTTTCTCAAGTATTTCAGTAGTACATTTTTTAACATGTAACTTTTTAACTTTACTTAGCCCCTTGCTGAAGAGATTTGCTCTCTTGTTGGTCAGTGTTTCAATTTAGTCTACACAGAAGCATTGTTTCAACTCTTAGATCGACCAATCATTTCAGCTGATCTACATCCGCATCCAACAAGTAGCAGCGGTAGGGATGCCCAAATATTGAACTAAATTTTGTAGAATGTAATAAACCATGCTAATATTTTTATTAATAAAGAGTTGGGATTTTTAAAACTTTTCTTTTCCAACTTTTCAGGATCAACTCTGACTCAAGATGTTCCTGATTTGTAAGTCATTTTAAAAATTGTTTAACTGCATCATTGTTTGCTATCCTTATCTCTGTCAATGTTTGTCTTTTCTTGTGTCACTCTTTTCCTCATTTTCTATAGTTTGTCCCAACATTTTCCTATTCTGTACATTAGTACAGCTGTGCCTGTATTTCCATGCTAAATTGATGATCCTTTAACGCCTATCCTGTTTGGCAAATTGGGCTCTCACTTAGTGATAGTAAGACTATTGATTAATATAAGCTAGGCTACAATTTGTCAGACTAATATTTGTTTGGTGTGCAACTCTTATATGGTACAAAAAAGCTCAGCCTTCTGACCTTCATTGATAGTGTATACATTTAAGTTACCGAAGCTTCAACCGAACTAGTTATTCTTTTCATTTTAAAACAGTACCCCCCTGTATAATTATTGCTTTACAACTTGAAAAATACAACCAAAACTAAACATTACCAATTAACAAGTTGCGTTTGTTTTCCATAGCCGAGCGCATTACTGATATGTATTGCGCATGTCACATGTGCACCATAGATATACAATTAAAATTGAAGGCGTAGTTTTATATACCATAACCATCTTAGGGCCGGGCTATAATATAATTTATATATGGCTAGTTTGTTTAATATTACTTTACTGTATAAGCAATATTGCATTCGATAAAAAAATCTGAAAACGTAGTAAAACTTTGTAAAACCAAACATTCCAGGCAGTAATATACAAAAAGTCTATAGAAAAAAAAGGGGCCGGAACTCTGTATAATTTTTATGTTTGATTCTTATTTAATTTAGATATTCTTTTATTGTCAGTAGATATATACAAAATAATTTAACAAACCTTGTATGTAAAACACTATCTTGCTTGACAGGCCTTCATACAGACACAGACCTCCAAGTGTATCTGGACAGTCTAAAGCAAGTGACACTGGCACAGGGAAAGAACTCCTAGAAGACTACATGAACAAGGTTATATATTGAGAAATGACTAGTATAAAAGTGTAGCAGGCATTATGTTTTTAATTTCTTAATAAAACAGAGTAAAAAGCAGAAAATATGCATGTAATGTACTGTGACTTTTAGAATTAACTTTTGACCTATTGAGTAACATTATAGTTAAAAATGTGTACATTATTGTTAGGAACAACCAGAAGTGGCCAGATACATCTTGATTGAATATCCTACTTTCTTTTATAAGTAGTCACCTCAGTAAATAACTGTTTATTTATGAAAACTTCTGTGCCACTATGGTATTCCTTCTAAATTTATACTTAATGAAAAACACATATCAAAATATGAATCATTCTCATAATTGAAAACTAACAGAGGCATTGGAAAGTGAGTCAGGAGTACGTCAGGGTTATCGCCTTTCACCAATTCTCTTTCAGCTAAAGATAGACTGGGTCATGATGAATACTACAGAAAAAAAAAAGAAATTCATTGGACCTTTTTTTTGTGACATATTTAGGAAATATAGTCAACAAGGAAGTGGGGCTCTAGAACAGATATCTGGGCAAAAATACAAAAAACAACAGTAAATGGCTGCCTATGAAGAATTATGGACATAAAATGGTTTGATAAAATTTCAAAGGCATTAGTATGGAAGGAATTTAAAAAAGAAGATGAAGATAAATAGGCCACACCCTGAGAAAACCAAGAGCAAATGTGACTAGGCAAACTCTTGTATTAAATACACAGGATAGAAGACAAAGAGAAAGACCCCAAAAATAACTGGGGGGGGGGAGGAATGAATATAAAGGATGTGCATATGACTGGAAGGAGCTGGAAAGAGTTGGAGAAGATAGCCAGAAACAGGAAGAAAGAAAGATATTGTTTGCTGGGACTTGATAATGGCGAAGAAGAAATAATTGTACAATGTGAATATTTGTAAATTGAATGTTAAACTTTCATACAAAGATCAATGGTCAGATATTACTGTTATTTTTATTGAAATGAACATCCAATGCTAGAATTTGTTTCCTGGTCAACATAAATACTTTTTTACCTAGTAATTCAACATTTTTGTAAATAGTTAAGTTGTAATAGTTATACTTTTTTTTCTTTTATCTTTATCTATTTCAGCTTAAAGCAAAATTAGATGCTGATGAGCTTAGAAAATTCTTGCAGCTGCTTAATGACTGGAAGAAAGACAACCAGTTCAACGTGTTCTGTGATAAATTTCTAGCATTGCTGGGTCCTGACAGAAAACAGCTCTTATCAGGTTTGAACAGTGGCTTTAAAAAAAACAAATGTAGTCATTTTACTTTGAATGGGCAAGAGTAATACTCGCTATCATACTCTATGCTAAACATTGTTTCTTTTGTTTCACAATTTCATTTTATTTAACTAAGTGATCACCTTTGTCCCACAGAGCTGGTGCCATTCATTCCAGATCATAATTACCAATACTTTGAAGAGTTTCTGCTGAAGCATGACATTCAGCAATTAGACGCAACGAGTACATTGTCAAGCTCAGGAAATAATTTGCACTACCCAACGTAAGATTTACCAGAATGTTAATTAATTGCTGCTCCTTATGAGTTATGTTAAAACATTTATCAAAATATAACTTGTGATATAGAACTTTTTGATGTACATCTTGGTGGTTGGGTTGAATGTGCACAGAGAATTTACTGGTCCATGATTTACTGGTCCATTGTTTGTTTTTTTGACGGGAGGCTTTTGAAATCGAATCAAATTTTTGTATTTTACAGGAGAAGATCTTTCAGTGGAGTGTCCACCGCCAGTAGTGTCAGTAACAATGCAGCAGGCGGTGATGCCTTGGAGAACTTTCTAGATTTTGCCAACTCACAGTTTGAGAGCGTAGATGTTGACATGGATCCTAAGGCCTACGTGCCAAGTGAAGACTATAATTAAATAGTTTTGTTTGTTGGAATCAGGAGCTATTTATTTCAAATTTATATGTTCTACTTCTGCATTGGCTAATCAAAACTAGCTTAAGTAACAGAGAATTAAAGAGAAACTTTGTTGGACACAGAATTATTCATTAAACATCATACGATTAAAGCTAATAATTAAACAAAATAGTGCTAAAAATTTTAATAATGTATATTTTCTTTCATTATAAATTTTTTTTTTAATTTCTAGCGTAGACTTTTAATTGATGTAGTTTACATAAACTGATTATTGTTATGGGAAAAGGTTTTTAGAATTTAAAAATGTGTTGTAATTTCCTGTTTGTTATAAAAAATCTTATGCCATTTTATCTGAAAAGATTGACCGTAACATATACTGTTTTCAAATTTGTTAAATTAGATTTTGCCAAAATTTGGAATGTAATTTTTGAAAATTAGGATGTTTTGGGAAAAGCAGGAATGGAAGTTAATTTCAATCCTGAAAATGAAGATAATCCTCGCAAAAAGAAAGGCAAATAATATATCATAATTGGTATAGCACCGTTTGATTTCCACAAAACTTATTGTTTCATTCTTTAGTTTAAATAGAAGATATTTTTAAAAGTATAGTTGTTCTTTTTTTTTTTTAAATTCATTTGTTGCTTTAAAATTCAAAACATTTTGAGAAACAAAATGTCTAGAAAAAGTCACTGTTTTTAAATTTAAATGGTCAGGAGAAAAGCATTTGTTTAGTACACCCTTGACATGTGTAGAAATTATATTTATTTGTTTGGTATCTTAATCTCTCACAACAAATGACATGTTTGACAAATATTTTTTAAAGTTCTAAAAACCAAAGAAAAAATTAATTTCCTCTTTCAATCCATGCTAGAAACACTTAGATAAATATTTATTTATATACAAGCATTCCGTTTAACCATTATAAAAAATTACCTACCCCAAATTAACAAACTTCAGATTCAAAATTAACTTCCCACTAGGTCACATTAACCTGTTCTGATACAGTTGTGCATTAATTGTACCATTGACCTCTTGTTTATGCTTGAAACATTTGGTTATAACATTGCCAGCTTGCTTTTTGTTTTCTTTTTTGTTCTAAGATATGAATGTCAAATTTACCATTAGATCCTTGCTTTACAAAAATTGTTTTTTTGTATGCTGTGGATAAGACTGCATAACACTAAATACTGTTTCATTCAGATGTTTGTTTACAATTTCAATTAGGCTGTTGGCACTGTTAGGTGATGATAGTCCCTACAGGGAGTTAATCCTATTCTAAAAAAAAATGTGTACACTGCTGTGGAATGTGAGGAATAGTTTTTTTGCTCTTAAAAGTAAATACATTAGTTTGTTTCCATTTTGGAAACCTTTTGGTTCATAGAACATGTGAAGAGTGTTTGGCATTGGGCTGGTCTTACAATCCTAACATTTTTTAATGGTCTCGTTAGTCTGGCCGCTGGACAATCAGATGAGAGCTCAGGTCAAGGGGCCTCATGGATATCAAGGGACTCAAAAACACTAAGGATTAGACTCCCTCACTTTAGGTACTTTAATAGATTTACCGTAAGTGTTAATAATCAATTTAAGTGTCCATTTTATATGCTAAAAAATATATACTGGGGAGAACCCATTCAAAATTAGTCCTTTTCTGTGTGCCTTAATAATAATCTTTATTTTGTATGTTGTGTAAATATTTTTGATGCAACTTAAACAACTGCTGAAAAGGAATCTTAATTTGGTTGTGGCATTTTGGGCAGACCTGCTTATTTTATGAAAAAATTGTTTAATGTCACAGATTTGACCAGTTTTCAATCATGTTACAAAATTAGGAATTTGAGGGGAAATGTTTATGTTTCTATAAACCCAGATATTAAAAAAATATTTTTTTTCTTGCTTAAGGTTAAAGCTGTAATAAAGCTGGAAAGTTTGATAGATCGTTGCCAATCAAATTTTACCAAATATTTACAATTTGGTGGCATGTGCGAAATATTAATTTTAAGTTAAAACTTGTATCTGAAATTAAAATGCATTTCTTACCCTTAAATTGTAAACTGTGCAATTAGCTGTGGAAAGGCTTGCATCATAAATTATAATTGTCACTGTCTATGCCACTTGAAGAACAGTTAGAATTTGGATAATCAGTCAGAGTTAAAAAAAAACAACCTCAAAATTCAGCTTGCCGAATTGATAATCATAGTTAAAATATTTTTCCACAAAAATTTATATAATAACACTTAAAGAAAAAATAAATTTAATATGTACAAACTATGTATAGTGATATAATATAAAGCCTTTATAATTTGTGGAGTAGGCCTATTACTTAACATTGATGGAGTGTTTTAAATATGTGATAGTGATAATGTGGTAACTACAGTCAGACAAATATTTTGACAGCGTTATTTGAATACAAAACGTTTTCTCAAAATTACAATTTTTCTTTCATGTTATTATGATTTTTTTTCAATTCTAAGTAGGCAGGTCTGTAAATGGGACATGCATATACTGAGGGGGAGCTTTATTTTAACCTTAACTGAAATTATAATCTGTTATTAGTCCATTTTTGTATATACTCGACACATATATTTATCATGCTATTCATTTTGTTTTGTTGCTTAAACATTGTATCATTAATTTAGTTATAAATATAAGGTGGTAGATGTCAACCTTTATAAAGTTTACTGTGCATTTAGAAAAAATGTCATTGCACACTAACATTATTACTTTATTGAACAAATTTATTTTAAGCAGCGGATGGGCAATTTATGTTTTATTTTCCAAACTTTCCTCTCTCTCATCCCCACCACTCTCTCTTCTTTCATTACTGTCTGTCTTCTTTTTTCTGGCCTTTCCATCATCACTCTTAAAAAATGTATGCTCTTATCCTTATACTTACCAATTCACTTCATTGTTCAAATTTCTTCACAATATCGTATCCACAGTAACTGGTCACTACTACATCATCTACATACCACATTCCCCAATACCCTATGGCGCACAAATTACACATACAATAGCTTATTATTTTATAAAAAATGTCCATAAAGATCTTTGTTTGTGTACATGATTGTATGCTATGTCTATGAGTAGGACTACTCTCACAAATTGCTACTTAATAAGCTTCACATAAAAAAAATGTGTTGTTAGTTATTTGTATGAAATGAACAACTTGTTTAATTTGCAAAAATTTTAAAATAGAGTTATAAACAAATAGATTCTTTTGAAATTGACCATTTATATTGAACTCAGAAAAATAAAAATAACGCAGCCTTATATTATATTCATGCCATCACAATAAAATACTACAAGGAAATAATAATTGACTTGCTTTCAATGCCCCGCACCCCATGTGGAGCTCAAGCGCGCTGTCCTTAAAGAACAAAGTAATACTATTTAATACAAATGTCCAGGCAGTCCTCAGAGACCTGGAGAGTTACCAAGGCAAATACAGGCAGACTCCAGACATTTGTTAACAGATGCCTGAGGTGTATGCTGAAAATTCAATTTAGCAGAAACCATTTCATGCGTCAACCTATGGGAAAAGTCCGGACAAAAACCCACCGACAACAGCATCAAAAGCCGTAGATAGAAGTGGATTGGTCACACTTAAACTTTAAGAAGAACAGAAGATAATGTAGCAAGACAAGCACTTAACTGGAATCCCCAGGGCAAAAGGAAAGTAGGCAGACCCAGGCAAACTTGGAGGAGATCGGTCGTAGGAGAGGCAAAGGCAGTTGGCCTCGCATGGGCACAAATAAGGGAGCCTCCCAAGACCGAGACAGATGGAAAAGCGTAGTTGCGGCCCTATGCTCCCATGGGGATATATAGGATTGTCAAATAATAATTATTTAATAGTGTATATAGCTTTACATTCAGTATACCCACCTAAAAAAACACACTGTTGCTTTGTTTATCATTCTTGCTTTGTTAGCTAGATAGTGGAATTTGCTGCAACCTTTTTTTAAAGTATACTTTTAAAGCAAGTTAATAAATTGCCATTGCCATATTACCTTTTCATATCAAGTTTTGTATACAAAAAAATTATGTTCAAATTTTGTAAATAAAAATTACTGGTACATTTCTTTAGTGTTTTTGTTATACTTTTTTTTTTGAAATTTTGTTACAATTGTCTTTATTATTGTTAAAAGAATCATTTTTAAATTTTAGGTTGTTAACAAACTTAAGAAAACTTTTGACTTCTCTCAGATTCTGATGCAGGCTAATAGCTCTGCGACCTAAGTGACATTATCTTTGTGTGAAGTTAGAAACATACAAATGTGAGAAATGGAACACTAGCACAAACTGTTTGGTCTGCTTTGAAGTAGTCTAGAATAGGGTCGGCAACCTACGGAACGCATGCCAGTTTTTCATTGGCACACGGAAGATATCAGAAAAGGCATTGCAAGTCTCTTCTACAAGAACAAAGCATGATAACTTGTAAGCTTTTGTCATGCTGAATAAATTAGTAACCCTAGCTCCTTGGCACACTATTATCAAAAGGTTGCCAACCCCTGGTCGAGAGTATCCCTCATATTCAAAGCCATGCTTTAGTAAATCCTTTACATTAAAATAATTAGAGAAAAATAGTATTACAATATTTTATTTATATTATTTAATAAACCTAATACTTTTCTGGCTTTTACTTAAACTAAATATATTTGGGCTTAAAAAAAGAATGTATACTTAACTGGTATGTAACAAGAATTAAAATAAAACTAAAGAGTTATTCAACATAAATTATACTATCCCTTTATTTCATGATTTTTTTTACATTTTAATTAAATAAATATAAGATGTTAATATTCCACAGTATAATACATAAAAAAATAATTAAAAAAATATTTACAACATAGAAATATTTATTTTCTAATTTATACAGTATGTTGCAAATTTGCAACATCATGCAACAGTGATTAATTATTCGTGAAATTTTCTGAAACAATTTTTGTCCTTCGTCAAACACAAATGAACACTGCCTTTGACGCATTTAAAATGACTGTATTCTTTGCAACCAGGCAGCTTGCTACGTTGTCTGGATTGTTCATAATCAATCCAGTGGGCTACCTGGTCGGTCCTTATATTCAATAAAGGCACAGGGGAAGCCGGTTCTCTGTGCCGTTTTGCCTCAAGACTGCATTCTATCTCACTCTTTCTCTTCGGTCTACCTCTTTTTTCGTGCTGGAATGCATTCATTTTGCAAAGGCAATACAGAATTCCAATAATGGCATCTTTGATGGTGTACCTTTTTGGGCAGAGACACAACGGAAGAGAAGCCATGAATTGACAGTTGCCATGTCTAGAAGGTGGCAAAATATTCTAAAGTACCACTTCTTTTAACGTAACAGGGTGTGGTGTAGAGCAATAAAGCTGTCCATCAAATCTACACCACCCATGTGTTTGTTGTATTCAGTAAATTTGTCAATTTGTATTTTTTCCTTTTGTTTCTTGTCATATCTGAAAACTTTGACTTTAGGAAGCTCTCCTACACATGTTGACTATAGGGTAACGAGTTTGTTGTCATACCAGCCTACATTGCTTACTTCAGTGCCATCAATGTTTGCTGTATATTCTTCTGATGTGCCTCTTGGGAACTTCTTCATAGAACATTCATCCATCAATATGCAATTGGGGATGCGATTTCTCCGCACTGTTACCAATAATTGTTTCCCTTGCTTAGCCAAATAGACGCAAGTGATATAGATGTATAATAGTTGTCACAATATAGTTTACAATTTTCCAATGGTGGAATTACTCTAGGCAGTCTGACAAAAACATTTCCTGTAGCCCCAAGGCCAGGCTCATTGTCAAGCCTCTTGGTCAAATGGTTTTCAGGGCCTGAGTAGATTTCAAAATTATATGCGAAGCCTGAGGCTCCAAATAATAAAAAAAAGTTTGAAGCCACACTTATTTGGCTTCATAGGCAGATATTGCTTAAGGTGGTGCTGTACTTTTGTTGGGCACATCAACAGCTAGGCAAGGCTCCTTGGGAAGGGCTGAAAACTTGGTATTCAGCTTTTCTATTAGGCCTACAGGTCTTACTTTGAACAGCCTGTCATTGTTCAGGGTGTGTCCTGTCTAACATTTTGGTTTTGTTATTGAAATGTAGATAGGCTTTCAAGTCTTCAAATGTGTAGATGGACATAGCTTGTATAATATCATTGATCCCAATATTTGGCTTCCAATAACATTATGTCCGTGGTAAATGTGAGACAGACATGTATAGAAGTATACCAAGAAACATCTTAATATTCCTAGTATCAAAAGCGGTTGTTCTATTAGGTTTACTTTGAACAGCATATAAATTTGTTTGTTCACAAATGAAAATCACAAATTCATCATCAATAAAATACCCAAAAAAAAACTCATAGTTCATTTAATTTAAAATGTTATCGGGGAGTAACGATGAACCTTTGAATTGAAGACTTGCCCTATCAATTTGTAGGCCTATACTTCTTTTAGCCCAAATGATATTTCTCTGTTTGGATTTAGATTTCTTAGTTGTGGGTTCAGTGCTTTCATGTGAGCAGGATGGCTGATCTTCAGGTTCCAATAAAACGTTAGCCATGAATTCTTCCTCATTCGCTAAGTCCTCAACTATGAGACCATCATCCTTACTTTAACTTTCTTCTGAATCTTCATCAGAAGAACAGTCGAATTCGTAGTCACTGTTATCTAAAGATTCCAACATTTCTTCCAGCTCCTTATCTGTCAGCGGTTTAAATCAACTGAGAAGGATCATTGTTTGACATTCTGAAAATCGAATAAAATTTAACACATTGAAAAAAATCTTACATGTAATTTTATCTAAAAACATTATAAATCTCCACTCAATTTATAGGTCTAACTTTTATTAGACTGTATCTTTACCAAAGTAGTAATTGGATATAGAAGTACTAAACTAAATTATGTTAATTACAAAGAAAATAGAAACGTATAAGTAAGGGTAAGCTAAGTAAAGTACCAGTCAAACCAAATTGATCATAGGGCCGGTAAAGCAGCGTTCACCAGTTTCAGTGACCACAGTATACTAGAGCTAGGGGAGGTGTGGACAGCACAATGTCCAGCCAATGTTGTACCCATCAAAGCTGAATCGACCCAGCTTTGCGACTCAGGGACATCCTCGAGTACAGAGAAAAAATCCTATCCTTCACCAGGATTTGAACCCAGCACCATTGGTACGCCAAGCGAACACGCTGCCGCTCAACCATCATGCCCCACTTGCTAAACACAAAATTAAATGATTTTGCCATTATTATAATGGCTTTTAATTTAAAATCAGAGCTTAGTAAGATGGACAATATAAATAATAGTATTCTGGTGGCATAAGCCTAACAATAGCTCATGTAACGTACGTAGGCTACATTTTTTTTAGTAGGTGCTATAATTAATAATACAAGAAAGGTTAGCCTACTAAAATAAAATTATTTTAAAATAATATATCGGCCTAGGCCCTATAAATAATTAAATATTATAGGCTTATATACTACTAGTAGCAGAAGTAGAGTCTACAGTCTACAGTTTTAACAATTCAGTAATCATCATATATTTATATCATCATTGAATAGTTCAATGGTCAAACCTAGGGCTCGCCCAAATACCAGCTATTGCCTAACACTAACGGCCTAAACCAATAGGCCTACCAACAAAAAAGTACTACGAATTCATGATGTTGCTAGTTAGCTACATACATATAGCATAGCAGCTCATAGCTTAAAATGCTTAAAACGTTATTTTCGACTCTTTGATTCAAATTCAAAGTTTGAAAGTCTATCATTCAAATTCATTGTATAAAAATAATTTGAAAGCATTAAAAAAATGTAATTTACTCTTATCTTATACATTACAGATGCTCCTTCTATAAGAAGATTATTGCATCCACGCTCATCCGTGGTCGGAGTCTAGTCTAGTCTTGCATTTTTATTAATGTCTAAAATGATGTTAAGTTACTGGTTTTCCTGGTTTGTTCTGGCAACCCATTCCATGCCCGAATGCCACTCTGGAAGAAAGAGTACTTATATGCATTTGTTCTCGCATAATAAGGGACAAGGAAAATGTTTTTGTCTTTTTATTATGATTTATGTTTATCTGAGCTTTGCAACAGGTTGTCATTGGTCATTGTGTTGTATTTCTAAATTAGAGTTTAATGCCTCAGATTGTAAAAACATTTTTTTAATGACGATATCTTTCTGATGTAGAACGTAGTTGTTATCACTAAATGGGTGGACGAGTCGGGTCCAATTAGCAAGGTACTAGGCCAATATTATTAGGCTACTTTCAATGCTACTAATGTGTAGTTAATGTCAATACAATGAAACAGACCCTGTACAAATCCAGGTCAAAAGATGTGCTCCAGTACGTAGCAGTATTAAAATGGGGGAAAACTAAAAATAGTGGAGTGTTACATAGTTGTTTCGCTTTGACACAAATTTGCAACACCATGAAATGAAGGGATATTATACTATAAAATAATCTACATCTTCTATCTGCGACATATTAACTGAACTAAACAAAAAAAAAAATTGACAACATTTTAGGAATGATAAAAAGAAAAAAAATAGTATAATTCTTTAGGGCACTTTATTGATATGATGCAATGATCTAAGAGCCAATCATAAAGAAACGGATTTCATTATTACCTAGGCTAGGAAATTCATATAGGCCCTGCTGCTATTAATCATAAATTCTCTTTTGTCCAAAGTTTTCAGGTAGGTACGGGTTTCCTGCACTAGTAAGGAAAATCAAAAACTTAAATTTATTTAAAACAACTTAATTTTAATAAAATACAAGACGTAAATCTCGGAAAGGACGTAGGCCTATATATTTATATTAGGAAATCTAAATTATGCGGTAAAAAAAAAGACGAAAACATAATTTTTAATTAACCTGTCATTATAAAATAATAAAGGTTGTGTCGTTTCCTGTATTTTAAAGTGCCCTATAAAAAGCTTTCGTATTTTTATTTTGGAGAACAACAAACTAACAAACACTAGAAACAGGTGTCATTATTATAAATTTTGATATTTAAACAAATTTATATTCGTTTTGACCAAAATATAATTAAAATATAATAAAAAATACTGGGCCCCTGAAAGTGACATTCATTATAATAAAATTATTTTATATAATTTTAATTAATAGCATCTGTAATTTAATAATTCTAATTCTAATAATGACTAATTTTATTTAATGTAATAATTATAATAGTATAATAGTAATATTATTCTAATACTGAGCAATACTTTTTTAATACAAATACTAATAGGCCTATACTAATTAATATCTAAGTTTAAGAGGCTATCTATCTAAGACTAAGACTTAAAACTAACTTAAAATATTTATTTCACTTTTACCGACCAATGGCTCAATTCATTTGCAATTTTTGTCTTAGATTTTAGATTAATAACTCAATTTAAAATTTAAAGTGTTTTTTTAATAAAGACTTAAAATTCGAAAGTTAAATATATAGCCTATAATAGCCTGACACTAATAGTAATAGGCCTACCTAACTTAGAAATACAACCCTATAATTAGTATAATTGAATGATAAAAATATAAAAAAAACTTTCTCAGAAATTGACAGAATCTAAAGGATCAACAACTGCACATGGCACATGTCTTTAGTCTTTGTATAAATTTTAAAGAATTCTATAACATATGCCCTAGCATGCTAGTCACCCTAGTTCATAAAGCTTATTATGGCTTATTTTTATATCATACAAATAATATTATATATTATAAAAATTATATATATTATATTTTATATATAGAGGCTAAATATTGTTCTGTCTTCACAGGTCCTATAATCTTGGATCTTGTTGACAAAAATAATTATAATAACTCAAGTTCAAGCCACTCGAAGTATTTTTGAAAGAAGTATTTAATTCTTGAACTTATGTACTATTCCACCGGCCCATTTTATATATAAATATATATTGTTATATGTAATGTTAGTTTATATATAATATTGTATTTGAGATTGTATTGCTAGTTCATGTAGAGTTGTTTATTTGCATTTGATTTTGGTGCAGAGAGTATATTTGTTTTAATTTAATATTATTGTACTTATAATTTTTGTTATTAATACAATTATGTTATGCCATGCTTTCTCGTAGTTTCTTCTACTTTCTAGTATACAATTTCTTTTGCATTCGAAAGGCTTCTGGAAAATACATTTCTAGTACTTTCTGCACCAAAATCTATATAGGCTAAGTGACTTGTGCGGTCTTTTGGTTGTTGGTAATTTCTGTGTTGTTGATTTCCTGCATATGTGCATAGCGACGGTAGTTATATTTTTTTAAAACATTATAAATCAGTAAAAGCTGCTTCTTTGGCCCTAAAGAGTGATTTGCGTAAAAATTTGGTAACATGTTTATAGGGCCTACA
Source organism: Anisus vortex (assembly GCA_949126835.1). Classification (NCBI taxonomy): domain Eukaryota; kingdom Metazoa; phylum Mollusca; class Gastropoda; family Planorbidae; genus Anisus; species Anisus vortex. The sequence goes on from OX421493.1 coordinate 23,359,317, forward strand.
CAAAATTTCCCCCCCCCTTAACAAAAATGCTGGCTTTGCCCCTGATCCATATAAATAATATTAGCTTTCTTTTTAATCATGGCAAAACTTTCATTCAAACTAAAAATTGTAGAATGGGTCCATTTTTATTAAAGGTAATGCAAATAAAAAATAGCCCTACAATGGATACATCACTAAAAGCTAGGGATTTTGTAAATATATTGTTATATTTCCAAGAATGATTATAAGTTTTCTTCCTTCATACCATAACTGCAGGTACAAGGAAACATTTCCCCTCTTCACAACATGACAGGCTGCAATATTTTAGAGACTGTCTGGTATTTAATAAAAAGAAATAGGCCTATCAAAAATGTTTAACAATAAACCCAATTTTCCCATGAGCTTCATATCCAGGAGGGTCCAGTCTTTTCTGAAAGGTTTTTTGCAACCCTACTAGCAGTAAAAGCCAAAGTGGGGTCGTTTATACTATAATGAAACTAATAACTGGTATTATTTAGTGCTTGCAAAGCATTTAATGACTTTGTGCAAATCCAACATGCATGATTCTTTAATAATCTTTCCAGCAAAACTAATAAAATTGTGGATGCCAGCCTATATAATCTTGTTGTAAAAGATTTCTTTCCACCATGAATGATGATCACTTGCAAAACCAGTTATCACATTTAAATCCAATACAAATTTTGGATTATTATTAGTCATTTGAATTCAATCCCGTAGCAAAATAGAAAATCCAAAACTATTAAGTGTTAGTATTGACATCAATGATCACATTGTTTTGTTCAGTGCATTGAAGTGGTAAAAAAACACCATGACTATTGGCTGGGAGACTCTTGATGTCGGGGAAAAGGTATGTTGAAGAAATAGCCTGGATTGTTTCTTTTTTTATTTAATGCAAAAATGATTATACATTTTTTGATGTAGGCCTACCAAAAAACTGCCAAAAGCTAATATATAAATGATATTGATGAACTTTGTTTGTTTTTATATTTCTAGGCTCTTGTTTATAGCAAAGATGGGAGAGTTAGAATTGAAGAAGGACCTCAAAGGGTATTACATTTTTATTACAATTTAGTTTTATTCCATAGAGTTTGATTTACCGGAAATTAGTTTTATTTGTTACAATTTGAGACAATAACTGTTGTTCTTGTTTTAGTTGTTTCTATTTAGGGAGAAATTCAAAAAGATGAAATGTTTTTCTGCAAGTCAAAAAGAGTTCTTGAAAATTACATATAGGGATGGACGTGTTGAACATGTGAAAGGGTAAGATAATTTATATATATGTTAAATCTCTTGGTAGTAGGCCCTAACCCTATAGTGCTAAATGATTTATAGCAGTAGTATACACAGTAGCATGTTATGTCCTAAAAAATGGAACCAGGGATTTTTAATCAAAATTAAAATTAAATTGGTTATTTATATAGCGCTTCTATCCATGCTATTTTAGCATGCTCAGTGCGCTCTGTAAACACACTGCTGCCTGCTGGCGCAAATATGTTTACAGGACCAACACTCCTGCATGGCGACAGGGATCCGCCGGTGGCCAGGATAGAACCCGCGACGTGTCAGTTGGTTTTTGGTTGACAGTCCGGTGAACTAACCGCAAAGAGGTCAGAGGTTTATTCATATCTTGATCCTTGTAAATATGTCAAATACTCCTCATGCAAAGTAGAATGTAAAAAAAAATAATAATTTTTCATTGCTTGGGAATGTAGTGAGGATGTTTTGATGATCTCTACCCAAATTCAATTGCTCAAACTGCAATAGCACTTAAAAATCTAGGCTATTTGTATTTGGAATACTGCTAAAATAGAAGATTTGTTTTTAATTTTGAAATAAATACATCTCTTTATCTTTTTTTAGTTAATATTGTACATCTTGTTTTCCTTTAAGGCCCTGCATAAGACACAAAAATACTATAATTCATATCAGCATTACAGTTCATGGACTTATTTCATTGGATGCCAATGAAGCTTTGGTCGTTTACACTCAAAGCTTAGACACCAAACTTGTTCAACGAAAAGTTCAGTTCGGGCCAACATTATTTATGCTTGGAGAAAATGATTGGTGAATAAAAGCGATTTTAAAAAATTGAAGCTTCTTTTTAATTATAACCTTGAAAGATTGCATTTATAACCTCTATTGTTCTTAAGTGATCAATTTAGTAATGGTATAACTTGAAATAGAATTATGCAGAGGTATCAGTTTCATTTAATAAACAGTTACAAAGATTATAAGTTTGATAATATAATAATATTCTTTCAGGCTTCATGAGTTCAGCTGGCATGGAACAGATCCTGAAAATAAAACGAGGATGGTCAAGGACCAGAATACATTTACTGTGTTAAAAATAATTCCAGATCAGTTCTACTACAATGTAAGATGATAATAGCATATACCTTTTTTTCTTATACATCAAACAGGAACTTAAATGTGCATTTCTATTTTAGCTTAAACAGGGCTCGTACAGAAAAATCACCTAAAAATTCTAGGAGTGTTCCAGAAATTTTTCAGGAGTAAATTTTTTGAAAAGCCAAGCTGAGCTCTTTAAAAAAACAGACACCTCGCTACACAGCTTTTTTTTTGTTGTTTTACGACTTATATAGCCTACATCCCAAGTTTAGATAGAAAAAAAACAAGATCTAGTAAAAAAAAGAACGATGGAGTGGCATCACTGGTGTCATCAAAGTGGCAAAGAGGGGTAACTCCAATAAGGCTTTCTGGAAAATTGAAAGTACAATCTAAGAGCAGTAGTTAAGATTTTTTTTATTAAAAATTAATCTCCCACGAAAAATGAGGAGTTTTTAGTATTTTCCCAGGACTAAATGCAGTTTTTTCCAGGAGTTGTAAGGTCCTGGAACCAGGGGCGAAGCCACAGGGGGGGCTGAGGGGGGCTAAGCCCCCCCTGGAATTTAAAAAAAATATTTTTTTCAACTGATTTTTTTAAAATATGTACTAAATTCGCTATTCACGCGAAAGTTTAGCCTCCCCCCCCCCCTTGTATTTGGTAAATATTTGTCACGCGAAAGTTCAGCCCCCCCTGGAAAAAATTTCTGGCTTCGCCCCTGCCTGGAACACAACTTTTTGTTTTCCAAGAGTTTCAAGGAGTTTCCAGGAGCTGTACGAACCCTGTTAAAGCTTTACACTAATTTCTTTTTATCTAAATATAATTTATAAAACAATTAGATTTTTTTTGTTTTTTTGTGTGCATGAACACATTCAGGTCATCACATATCTTGTCTGCTGTTAATAGTAGTTGAGAATCACCTCTCTTGAATTTCATTTTGCTTCCAATTTTATCTAATATGTTACAACAAAGGTGGAAAATTGATTTGAACTAAGTAATACAGTGAATTTAAGAACCATATACATATATATTAGTATATATTTTATTGCTGCACCATATGAATGCAAAAAGCCAACAAGTATTTTTTACTGCTTCCTAACAAACAGTTTATTTATTTATTTCAGGTGGATGAAGTGCGCACATGTGATGATGCTCTTCTGAGGATCAAACTGATGATGTTTTATGAATTGGTAGACATTGAAAAGATGGTAGGATTTTAAGGATATTAGGATATTAAATTTAGTTCTTTAGCTTTGTTTTCTGATGTTTTCAAACAATCTCTGTAGTAAAATAATATCAAACTATTAGGCCCACTACTCAGTAGCATTTTAACTATTCATTATTATTACTAATATACTATATTTTCCAACCTTTCAAAGATTTGATTACCCCTTTCTCTCAAAGTGTTGAAAGAGGTTTTGGGTTTTCCCGACTTTTGAATAGTGTGCATTCATTTGGTGTGCAGTCTGCATACTGTAGGATGTTTTATTGTTTATTCTATTGTTAATCTCATTATTTCAGTTTTAATATAAATAACTTTTGTATGGACACAATATGTCCACAGGTCAACTAATGACTTACCAAATTGTTAATGTCTAGTGTTGTGTGTATATATAAGAATATAAAAAAAGTTTCATTCTTTCAACCAGTTAAACTCTACCAAAGATCCTATGGCTGATTTGATAAAGTAGGTATTCATTTTTTTTAAAAATATTTTAATTCCCCAGCATTGTTATTCTATGTGCATTAGTTGATGGGTACTAAAGCTGTAAAGACATTTAATTGAAGGCAGACAAATCACAACTAAATCTCATCTGTCTTTTCAGCTGTCTGTGTGCAGATGTTGTAGCTTTTACAGCAAGGAAGAGGTAAGTGGTCAACTTTATACTTTATGCAACTTTAGTTGCTCTTGTTTGTTCCATAATAAACAATTTTTTTGTACAAATTGGTAACATGTAAAATCTATTACAAGGGTATGAAAATAAAGCTGCCATATCTTACTGGTAAAAAACTTAATGAATTTTAAGATGTTTTATTTGGTGTGGATCATTTTGACATGTTTTGTTTGTTTCAGCTATGAAGAATTCATTGAGACGGTCAGCGAGTTAAATGATCTGAAAAATTACACCCAGCTGATGGAACGCTGCCCAGCCATTGGCTACTCTGTTTCAAAAGTTGTGTTTAGAGGCTATTTTGCTCACGAGAAACTTCAAAAAATGCATGACATCATGATAAAAAGAAGAACAGAACTTCGGCTGCAGGTCAATATTTTTGCTTGATAAAATAAATACTAAAAACATTTAAAGTTTGGCTCAGTATGAAATTAATGAGATGGATAAAAAAACTTAATAAATAAAAAAACATCTTTGTCATTAAAATTTATGAATGTGTGTAAATTTTACGAGTGTCTTAAAGAAAAACGATATTTCCATCAATGTTAAATGGTACTATCTAAATCAGAGGTCGGCAACCTAAGGCACGCGTGCCAGAATTGGCACACAGAACGATTTTTAGTGGCACGCAAGAGACTTCTAGGAAAGATATTTTTTTAATGCAAATAAAAGAAGCATACGTCAGCATAATTAGAGAGGCTGAATGGTGAACTACATGGGAATCACACTGGATGTCTCCTGTTTAAATTCAAGAATTTTTGTGTGCAAAAGCTCTCATCATGGGCTTTGGGATCTGTGACTAAATCTATTGTTAAGATAGTCAATTTTATAGTTTCTCAATTCTCTTCTAGAAGAAAGTGATACGGAGTATAGGTAAAGTCTTGGATAGATTTGTTTCTTGACTGGAAACAATTAAGTTGTATCTTGATGTAAACAAAAACATTTCCGGTAGTGAATTAGGTGAACTGACTGTTGAAGCCGATGTTTCTGAGTGACATGACGACACGTTTCAGTGAGTTGAACTTGCATTTACAAGGACGGGGTCGAAAAGCACTTGAAGTGTTGGATCATTGGAATAGATTTGCATTGCAGAGAACATATTTTATCGCAAAATGAAAGCTGTTTTAAGCACACACAGAGGTCACTTACACTTACAGAAGTAACTAAATATTATATACCTGACATTGAACTTGAACAATTAGCGAAGAGCATTCAAGGAAAAGACGTTCATTAATTGATACATGCTAATTACATTCAAAAGCGTGTTTATGCTCATCTCTTTTAAATAAGCATAAATATAATAAATTCTCAAACAAATTTGTATGTTTTACTATGATAATAAAATATAAAAGGCTTATATACTAGCATTATATTATGTAATTGTTGTAATTATTAATGTTTAAAAAAATAAACTCCTGAAATTGACTTTATTAATGCAGAAAATTCTTATTTACAATGTAAATTAATTTTACACATTTAATTACACATTGAATAAAGAGCATAATGCTGAATTTGTATAAAGAAATAATAATTTATAAGCAACACTAGTTATATTAAAAAATAAACTTGTTTGGCATTAAATATGGAGAATTTAATTAAAGGGAGACAATTAACCCGTTTTCTTTGCTTGAATATTTCTAGTATGTTTCTTTTTTGTTCCTTACAAAAAAGAAGGCTTACCATTAGATCTATAACTTTAAAATGATCAAACCTTATAAGATATATGAAACTTATATAAACATTATATGACTAAAGATTTTATCTGTACATTTTAAACATTACATTAACTACCCAGTGTTTATGATTACTACCTAACTATTCCACTTTACTACAGTGTAAGCACATTTATTTGAAATTAAATAATGTATTAGCTGTCCGTCTTCACTTACTTAGCCCCCCTTTTATTACTGTTTTCCTTACCTTAATCCCAACCTTTCTTTTCAAATTTTTTCTTCGTCACCTATCTAATACAGGAAACTTACGTCTAATATTACTCTTTTGTCTTCAAATTACATTTACCAGAGTGACATAAATGTATAGTAAAAGAAGAAGGACCGATATATAAATACCGGCCCAAATCCCCTCTTTTGTCACATTTGCCAGGGTGTTAACTGGTGCAGATCAGTCATCCGGCGACGCTGACTTAGGAAGGTGGGAGGGTCAGGAAAGTCTGGCCTTCCAAACTTTATGTCACTAACAAACAAATTGTATTTCTTTCCCTATCTCTCTTTCAATAGTTCATGCCGACGGGAAACGGCTAAACGCTATTTGAAACCTTAAGACAGCTAGGGATTTTTCTACTCTTTTTAGAGAATTGTACATATTTTTTTCTCACTTGTGGAAGTCTCGATTGTGGGATTTCCTGTGAATGACACCTTTCGTCACCCGTCTTCTATAGGTGTTTCACTTTCCTTTGTCATATGTGACCCTTTCTTTGTTCTTTATATATACCTTTAAGATCGCGCTTGTTGGTTGAAATTAAGATATATATCCCAAGGGATAGAACAATTGAAATGAAATGTACATAATTTCTACCACACTTTGTTTAATTTTTCTCCATATTACGTTGTTTTAAATATCTTACAGTTAATAATGGATGTTTACGTTTAATATATGTTTAAATTAATTTAAATATGTATGGATGTTAAGCATGAATGTAAAAAAAGAAGAATGAATTAATTTACATTTAAAGTTAGAAAACTTTTTGTCTCGAAAATTATTTTGTCTTCTATCCCCTTAACTATGTATGTACTGTTCTTCTATCCTCTTTTTTTCATTGTAAAATATATGAGATTGTACATGTAAAATCTTGAATAAACATATTTGAAAAAAAAAAGTATTAGCGGTAATCTCAGGCTGAGATCAATTATAATAACTTATAGTAGCACTGGGTCAAGAAAGACTGTAAAGACTGTGCAGCATTCATAGTCATTACTAGAATTATATCATGACAAGTATATTTAAATGTTGATACATTAACCATTGATGTGTAAGTTAAATAATGAAATTGTGTATTAGCTATGAATGGATTAAAAAAGATAATAACAAGCAGGTTTATTTGTTATAAATATAAAACACTTTTAATGATTTTCTCTATAATGCCCCTTTTCTTTTGGTCTTGGTCTTGCTACGGCACTAAATAAATTGTCTTACAAAAATAATATAGTTGAGCAGTTTGACTTTCACTTTCAGGCTGTTGGCACGCTGAATGATTTAAAACTATCCCATTGATGTTTTTACCTAATTAACTTATTAAATTATGCATTTTCAGTTTGATAGGGAAGTTCAGGAACAAACTCTAATAGACAGAAAACTTCAAGCAGAGATAGACAGACTTGAGCAAGGTACTGGTTTCTTTTATCATTGTCATTGTCCTTATTAAGGTAAGTAAAGTACCCTTCGGACTGAACTGATCATAGGGCTGGTAAAGTAGCGTTTGCTAGTTTCTGTGGCCACGGCGTACTAGGAGATGTGTGGCCAGCACAATGCTCAGCCGCCTTTACTTTACCCCAACTAATGTCAGGTACCCATCAGAGCTGGGTAGACTTGGGGACACACTCAAGTCCTGGGAAAAAATCCTAGTCTGCACCAGGATTCGAACGCAGAACCTTTGGATTGCCAGTCGAACACGCTTCCGCTCGGCCACCATGCCCCATGTCCTTATTAAGGTACTTAAGCCATAATGCCACATTGGATTATTTTATTGTACACTGCTCAAAACCTATGATCAGTTTGGTCCGAAGGGAAGGGTACTTTACTTTTACACTTCTCAAGACAGGAGCCAAGGGTTCCCCCGTGTGGGTATCGGGGTCCTGGAAATGACCAGGTAAAAGAATAACCCCACTGCTAAGTCCCACTTGCATGTCGTAAAAGGCGACTAATAGTGGGTTGTGCATTGGGTATAACCCGAGCACGTAAAACTTGTACCCCTCCCTTTGTGGTGCTGTTCAACAGAGGTCCAAATTGCACTACCCTGGATAGAAGTTTTGCGCTGCTCCTGCTGGGGGGGGGGGGCTCTGGTGTTGGTAGCATCAGCATGGAGGTGGGTGGGTGTAAAGTCGTAAAGAGGCCTGGATCCAGGATGTGACAATTCCCAGAGTATTCCCAGAATCTAAAAAAACCCATCAACTGAGTGTCATAACCATTTGGAGAGCTCTGTGGATGGCGGAGATTGGACCATAGGCCAGCACCACCTCAGCACAACTCAGCCCTGACTCAATGCAGCCCGAACCCGGAGTACCACTCACAGGTGCTGGGCGCAGAACCAAAAACTTTCTTGAACTGCGGGGTTTGAAAAAAGCCACAAAGGAAAACCCAGATTAGCAATGCCAGTGTGTCTGACATTGACTGCAAGAGAGCAAACGGCTCTGCAGACTGGTTAATAGAAGAAGAAGAACCAAGGGTTTTTGTTTAGACTTTGTGAGCTAAAAATGTATTTAAGTGATGCTATTGGTGATAATTATTGTTCACAAATAAATTTGTGTTTTTCCCTCAGAACAACAAATGGAGTTGGAAAATTTACAGCATGATCAGAAATTAGAAATGTAAGTTTTCAAAGAGGACTTTTGAATAGATTCCAATCACAGTACTTTGTGATGGTCTGTCTTATGAGACTTAAACTAATGTCATACATAAATATAAAATATTTGCCATAATGCAAATGTGTGAAATTATTTCAATGACAGGGCTGCCTTACAGCACAAGCTTAACTTAGAGAAAGAAAGTCATGAAAAGTATTTAGAGAAACATTTGCAAGAAAGTAAAGCAAAGCTGGAAGTAAGTGAAAAAGACACAAAAAGTTATACAAGTTTTATAATGACATTTTAAATTGAATTTTTTTGATAGGAAAATGCCTTTATTGTGCACATCATTTTGAGCTGTCTTATATTTCCATCCTTCTGTGTGACAAGGATATATGTCTTAATTTACTAAGACATACTTATGGACTAGATATATATAGCTGGACTTTTCCAGTTCGAATCTGTACCTGACATTAGTTGATTAGTGTCACATGATGAATACCATAACTAATGTTTTAACAATGGTAATGTGAAGAATTGATGAGAGGTGAAGATCTCATTAACTTGATTTAATACATTCTATTCATCCGCAACATAAGATCTCATTCATTCATCAAGGTCTTCCAAGTCTGCAGTTATATCTACTTGTGCAATAGCTGTCAGAGCTTCAGTAGTTGTCTATGCAACAACTAGCTTTGTTGCATAACTAATCCCTTACAATTAGTTAAGGTATAGTAAAGGCAGCTAAGCTTTGTGCTAACCACACAATCTCCCAAGTATGCCATGGCCTTGGAAATTATTGACCGCTGCTTGGCAGGTCCTATAGGTCTAATTGGTCTGACATGGATATTTTTTTATACTTTTTACCGAGACATGCATTGGAACTCCAAAATTCATCATAAACCTGTTCCTGGAGGAAGGATGATTATCAAAAATGACTAATGTGAAACAAATTTATTCCATAGGAATGAACTAAAAATGGTTTAATGTGTTCCCAGAACCAAATTAGCTAATAATTTATCTTCTTTATAGAAGGAGCGTCTGTAATGTACAAGTTAAGATATCTTTTCTATAAGAAAAAAATTGAAAGACGTCATTTTTTGCTTGTTTCTTCTGTTTTATTTTAGGCAAAGATTTTATCAGACAGCCTTGAATGTGAGCATTTGAACAAATTGAGTCAGATCCATGTCGATGTGAACAGATTACTTGAACAGCAAGCTGCCAAACCTCTCAAAGTGACAAGCATAAGCGTGGAGGACGGTGCCGCCAGTGTCCATTTCCACTATAATGACCCCCAGGCATACCGTTTGACTTGAAAGGGTGGTACTCCACCTAAATCTAAGTAAAGCAAAAAAATTATGCTAAAATTGTTTTGTTTGCTCAAGTTACATTTAGGCCTGCGTGCAATAGTTTGCCGAACCCTGTGGACTGATTATGCATACTATTTGATTCGACAATGATTGTTTCTTGGACCCATGAAAGAGAGTTGTATCCCTTAGGTTTAAATATATTTTAACAAATGTATATCTTTCAGTGTGTAACCAACGCAGTTGATTTAAAAATCAACATGATCACTCCTGCAGAGAGATTTATAATATAATATTGTAATGAACTTTAAAAGCATCTATGCTCATTGTTTATCTTATCTTTGAGGTCATCAAACCTCACCCGTTTTAAATGAAAACCAAAAAGCCTCCTGCCAGAAAACCTATTAGTCAATATGTCTGTTGACGTATCTTATTTTATATGTTACAGACGCTCACTCTATACAGAAGATTATCACGTCCAATGCTCATCTGTGCTTTGAATGTAGTCTTCTATTTTGATGAGGGTTTTAAATGATGTTAAGTTGTTTTGTTTTCCTGTTTGTTCAGGCAACCCATTACATGCCGAGAGGCTCTTCTTTAGGAAAGAGAGCTTGTATGCGATATTTTTTTTGTTTGCTTGATGTTACATTGTCTTAAATTTATTTATCAATTTTTAAATATACCGTAATGAAAAAATCTGCACTGATGTTTTATTGTGAATTGTTTTTAATAGAAGTCGTAATTTTGTTCTGAGGTTAAAGATCACGTTTTCATAAGTATTATGATGTGAAAAATAATTGATGCAGTATCTGTATGATGTACAGAAAAGCAAATTCTATGTATGTAAACAATAGTATAGATTTTTTAAAGTGCTTTTTATAGACACACAAGTGCATTTTTTTTAATGCATTGTATTTTTATTGAATTAATGCTCAATTTAAAATTTATTAAATTGTATACAATGTCTTAAAGTGTGGTTATGGATATACAGATATAAAGATAAATTCTTTTTATAATGATTTTTATTCCCTTTTGAGTTTCTGTTAAGCTGTACACAATTAAATAGTTTACAATTTTCAGTAGTGCTGTTTTAGATAAACAGTTTAATATTTTACAAAGAAAATTTGTTGGATATCCCTTTATGCTTTTAAAGTGCTGTGTTGTATTTACTTTTAAAGCATAAAACTTGTATGTATAATATATATATATATATATCTGAAGTTTATACCTAAAGCTGACAAACAACTGACAAAAATTAACCACATGGGGCAGAGTAGATTTACTATTTGGAATACCTCAAATAAATAAACAATACACAAACAAATGGCTAAAAGAGATTCCAAAAATGCAGTTCTTATATTAATCAAAATGAAGGTGTCTTATCTTTTTGATATATTTTACAGATTTACATGTAACATTTTTTATACCCCACTGTGTTAAACTATATTTCTTATTATTATACATTTTATTTATATAAATATATATTATTTATACCTAACTCTATTTCATCTAAATATGGCATAGATGCATTCTTTCAATAAATGTTTTTGATAACGTTGTGATATTATGAAGACTTTTGTTAATTTAATGCTTACAAAAGCTTTTAACAAATATATGTGTGATGTAGGACATTATATTTATACCGGTAACAGAAAAAAACAACAACAATGAGCTCTTGATGTTTTAAATAATTTTTAATTAAGCAATGCACTTTTAAAATGAGTACATGTAGGCAGTGCTTTTTTTTTGTAAAAAAATAGGTGCCGGTACTCAGTGATGGATTGCCTAACTTTTAGAACAGTTTCGCATTTTATATTTTAATTCTTATTGCACGCAATTTTAAAATAATTCAATTTCAACAAATTAATAATATAATAAATTAATAATAAACGTTAAAATACAAGAAAAGTAATAATTTTTTCCCCACATTGAAAAAGGTGCCCGTATGCCGTACCGGTGCGTACCGTCACAAAAAAAGCACTGCATGTAGGTATCCAAAACAGGTTTAACTTTTAATTGTTTTTCAATCAAAACTAATATTGTGCATTGTGTTATAAAGGTCAGTGCAATTGTTTGACAAGGGGAAAAAACTCCACAAAGTTAATAAAAAGTGAAAATGTATAACTTTTAACTAAATTTATAAATTTGAAGATGTAAATGAAAGAGACTTTACTATGGTTTGTAAAGTGATGGTGATAAGCATTAAGCACTGTCCATAAGAATAAAAAAAAAATTACACTTCTTTTCTTGGAGGTTAATGTCAGATGAAGTTCAGTTCCCCAGACTGCTGGAAGTGGTAATTTTCATGTTTTAAGGAAATTGTTTTTTTTTTTTGGGGGGGGGGGGGGGGGGGGGTTCAAAGTTCAAAGCTATCACCTGGTCAGAATAGTCTCTCTTTTGTCTGTACGACATGTATCTACAATTTCACTCGGGTGCCTGCAACATCAGATGGAAAACTCTAAACTTAACCCTTTCTTGCCTTAGGTCATATGATCCTCTATTATTTCATGTTACTGCGGCTAATGATGCCAGAGATATGAACCCTGCTATAGTACAACTAGGTACCATTGTTCGACGATCTTCATTTATAGCAATGTGAGCTTCCATGAGAAATTAGTGTTGTTTTTCCCAAATACTTTTGATTTCCGAGTATGAATAGTATTCATTTTTCCACTTGCAACGTATTCTGGAAATAGCTTAAAAGAAAAAAAAATAAGAAGATATTAGCAGTTTTTTTTTGTAGATCTTTTGCTCTTAGAAGCTATTAAAATAATACTATATAAATCTAAATGCCACATCTTTTAGAGCATATTAAAATATCCAATTTCAACAGTAGCTGCAAATAACGCTTTTGTCAAATTCATGTATTTTTGTGTATTAATTTCAGAAATATGTTCTTTACTTTTTGACAGATCCTTCTATATTTAAGTCAAATAACTGTATATTTTATACCGTTATATTTTAGCAGTCGCAAATTATTTTCTCTTAGATTTACCGGAAGATTAGAAGGTTTCGAATTCTATACTTAGGCGACAGTCCAACCTTAAATGGGGAAAAATAAGTAGTAAAATAACCAGGTCAGACCAAATGGATCTATAGGGACGAGTGAAGCAGACGTTCGCAAGTACCATGACCACGACATACTGAAGAAATTGTGTGGCCAGAACAATGCCAAACCACCTTTTGTTTCCACATCTATTGTCGGGTTTCCATCAGAGTTGGGTAGACTAAGGAAAATCCATCTAAAGGGGAAAAGATGAGGGATGAAATATTACAAATTTCAAGACTGAAAAAAAGAAGAGCTAGGGCGTGAGGGCTTGATTGTTGTACAGTAACCAAAAAGCAACGTTTTAAAGGGATGGAAGGGTGTGTCTAAATACTGACCCCCTCCTAATTTCCTCCTCTCGCTAGGCCATTGTTTAAATCATAGGTTCTCAACGCTCACCGCTCCCTTTTACAAATTTTTTTCGCTCACCGCCCCCCCCCCCCCCCCCCCCCCCGGTAGTAAATGTTTTAGCAAAAAATGTATGTATGGTGACATATTTTTTATTCCTATTTTATGAGCTTAAAGGTAAAAGTCCATTGTTAAGAAAGAGTTTCTTTGAATGGTTTTAATTTTTGTTTATATAATAATACTCATATCTACAAAAATATACACAAGAGGTTTTAAAACTCAGTATTAGTGTGAAGCTTGTGTGTTGACAGCAGGTTGTCAATGTTTGGTTAACAAAAGCCTCAAGTCTCCACTACTTGCAACTTGCTTCTTCTTTTTTTTTTTTTACAACAAAGTGTTAACAGCACTAAAAACTCACTCTACTAAATAGAAAGATGGAAATGCAATAAAAAAAAGTTCCGGAGAAAATGATGGTATTTCTTTTTGCAGCCAAAAGTCGTGATAGCCCTTTCTTATACATTTCAATTTTATTTCTTCATAGGTTGTTAATGCAATCAATTCCTCTTGCAGTTGTAAAGGTAGGCATGATTGTTACTCTTTACTATTAGAAAAGGTATCTAAAACACAGTCAGGAATGTTAATGTCTTGAAATCGACTGTGGACGTCGCCATTAAGTGCTTCAAGGTGTTCACAATAAATGAAAATGTCTTCTGAGTTTGTTTAACAGATGCAAGATTGGGAAACTGATAAAGTTTGGTTTGTACAATTGAAGTTTTGACATAAATGCCAAAATAACACTTTCTGTTTTGATCAATCTGAGGTGATATCCCTGTATTTGAATGTTCATTTCATTGAACTTATTAAATTAAATAAATTAATTAAATATGCCATTTAGTTTTTCATTTTTTAAAGATCTTCTCAGAGAATTGTTTTTGCTTTCTAGAAAATCAGAAAATCTAACACTGAATCAAAGACCTCATAAAATCTATATAAACAGACACCTTTTGATAACCAGCGTACCACCTCTGTGAGCAGTAGCAAACGATTACAGTCTTCGTCATTCTCAATACACAGTTGTTTAAACACTCTATCATTGAATGCATTGCTTCTGATTGTGTTTACTGCAGATATTACATATTGAAGAGACTGATGCAGACGATCGCTGAGATTTTCGGTAACTAAATGTTGCCTGAGAATTACACAACGGACAGCCGATAACTTCTTTAAATAGGAAATAAATCCACGATAGCTTCCTAACATCGCCGGTGCACCATCAGTAGCAACAGATAAAATATTTTTCAGTGGAATTTCTTTTTCTTTAAAAAAGTCTTCTTGTACAAGAAAGACAGATTCGCCTTTAGTGTCAGTTATAACATTTTAGCGAATAACATTTCTTGGCAAATTTTCTCTTCTCTAATAAATTGAACATAAGCTAACAGAAAAGACTGATTGTCTAGTAGTGTGGGCTCATCCAGTTGTAATGAAAATTGAGACGTTTTGAGGTACACAATGTACACTCTACATCACCTGCCATTTCATCAAATCTTCTCTGCACTGTACTATTACGCAATGGTATTTTCTTGATGATATCAGATGCTGGCATGTGCAGTACTGTATGCAAGACTTCACTAACAGCAGGTAGAATGAGCTCCTCACTAATAGTGTGTGGTTTTCCACATTTAGCGAATAACAAAGAATGTTATAGGGGGCCGTTCATAAATTACGTCACACGATTAGGGGGGGGGTCACGCATTTGTGATGATGTGTGACGAGGGGGGAGGGGGGTCTAAGATATCTGACGTCATATGAAAATGAATATACATATATATGTTTGTGCGCTATAGACTCCTATGCCTTTTGATCGACCGGGACAACCAAAAATGGACATTTACTCGCAACTTTCCGGAATATAAAAATTTAATTTATCACACATGAAAACTGTAATTTAAAAAAACAAAACAAATAGTTCCGCCGTAAAAGAGAGCAGCTTCCCTTTCATTCTGCTTTCCCTGACAGTGTTGAAAAGGCAACTTTGGGTTTTCTTGACTTTTTTTTTATTGCTGCGCACTGTGTTGGTTTATACTGTACTTTTTTTCTCTCTATTGTTGATCTCGCTATTATTCTTTTAATTTCCATATGTTTTGTATGGACACAGTGTGTCCACGGGTCAAATAGTTACTATTAATAAGCATTGTAAATTAAAATTATGATCGCATTGTTTCTTAGCTATTTTCAAATGATGATCGCATCGCGAAAGCGTCTGAATGCTAAAAATAAGTGGGAATCATTATTGGAAACTATTGTGGATATTGCTATGCATGGATCAGCATCACACGAAAGAAGGCAAAGTGATTTGTACAGAAGCATAAAAACATTACATCAACTCACTGAACAGTTAAAGATGGACGGATTTAACTTTTGCCAAAGCGCAGCTCACCTCTTGAAGGCCAGCGTCATGTCTAAACAGTCCCAGTGAAGCTCATTAGAGCACAGAATGATTGACATGCTACACATATCGACAGTTTGTTTTGTACGGCAACAATAAGACGATTGGAAGAGTTGGCATCCATGTTAGGGCCCAACAAAGTTTGCTTTGTGAGCCAAGACGACAAAGCTCAAGTGCCAATCGGGTTGACTGCTGCTAGCAAGCAAAGTCCTTTGCTGATGCACGTCGAATACAGAGTCAGCTTGCCTGACCATGACTGGGTTGTGGCTGCAGGACATAAGCTAATTCCGTCGGTGTATGCTGGAATCAAAATTCAGTCCAATGGTTTAGGAAACCGAGAAGCTGTTGGTTATTCAGGACCGACTTACATTGCAATCAGATCTGGAAAACAATCTTCATCAACATCATTCAGTCATGGACTCGATTTCAAGAAATTATCTCAAGAAATTTAATGTCATTACACGGAGTGGTATTTATCGCATGGTGAAACCAATTTTAGTGTCGACAGTCGATGGTGGCCCAGTCGAGAACCCAAGATACGGAAAAGTTATTAAGGTTGCAGTCCACCACTTTCTTCAGTACGATTTTGATGCTGTATTCATCGCTACCAATGCTACAGGGAGAAGTTCGTTTAATAAAGGAAAATGGCGCCACGCAGTAAGGAACTTAGTGGGTTGCTATTACCACATGACCACTATGGTAGTCACTTGAATGATAGAGGTGTTACCATAGATGCTGATTTAGAAAAGAAGAATTTTCAGTTTGCAGGTAACACTCCTGCTGAAATTTGGTCACAGTTGGTAGTCGATAATTTTCCAACAGTGGAAGAACTCATCGACCCAACAGTCTCAGAGATCGATGAAGAATACCTGTTGTATAACGATCAAAAATGGTTTGACGTTCATGTACGAACAAGCTAATACTTAACTCAAATTGTAAAATACACCGACAAAAAGTGCTGTTCAAAACCAAGAAGTTCACATTTCAATGTAGTAACAGGTTGTTTTTTTTCCCCCTCCTTTACCAGTTGTTCAATCAGGCGAATGTCTAAAAATTCCAGAACGGACAACAGATGGAGCGTCGCATAAGTTTCCATCTCTGTTTGCAGCTCAAAGTCTGAAAGTGGATGATATACTTCCTCGGTCATCAAATCCTTACCGTTCGATTCCATACGATTTGTACTGTCCGT
This sequence comes from Anisus vortex, assembly GCA_949126835.1. Taxonomy (NCBI): domain Eukaryota; kingdom Metazoa; phylum Mollusca; class Gastropoda; family Planorbidae; genus Anisus; species Anisus vortex. The sequence continues at coordinate 23,376,409 of OX421493.1, forward strand.
CAATACAATCTGTGCTTAGCGATAGGATTTGCAAAAAAAAAAAACGGCATATGTAGGCCTACTTCGCTTCGTTAGTCATGCTGCACAGCCATTCCCCAACACACAAGCAGGAATCAATTATTCCTCCCAAACCTATCAGGCCACAAAGAGATGCTGCACGTAGGCAACGTGAACTAATGGTTATTATCGCAAATGAAGAAAATGGAGAGAGTGCTGAATGGATGGATGAAGAAGAGCATTCCACCTGATGAAGAGACCAATACTTTCCCAATTTATTCCATGAAGGAGCATTTTTCATCGCCACGGGAGAAAGCATGACAAACATACATTTTGTGTTGTTGTTTTTTTATAAACTTTTTTTTGTTTTAAAAATTGTACTGATTATACTAAAGCATTTATTTTTGTGCACATGATATTAAATTATTGTTATAATTACACTTTCGATTTTTCTTTTGTGTAATACAAAATTCATGAATTACAAAACGATGACAAATAAAAGTAATTTGGAACCTGTAAGTTTACATGTTTAGGGGGGGGGGGCTGCAGATTTTGATGTCATATTTGATAGGGGAGGGGGTCTGACTTTTTGTGACGATGTGTGACAAGGGGGGGGGGGGGGTAAAAAATCAGCCAAAATCGTATGACGTAATTTATGGACGGCCCATAGGATGCACGGAACCCATCGCTCTCTGGTTTGGATTTTCCTACCGTGCACAATGTTTGTCGATCCAAGAACACTTTCTATGCCTGAAAACAGTTGGATTTTCATATAACTAAAGAAAGCAGGAGCAATCAAAGCCGACGTAGTCATTCAACGTGCGATATTTATTGAACGAACACACAGAACTTCGGCTACTGCTGAACCGATTCCAGAAAGTTATTTAGTTTTTACTGAATCGAGCCAATACTTAAAAAATCAGCGTGATTCCTATTTCTAATTAGTATGTTGGTTATTAAGCAGCCCTTGTGTTCTACGTCACATTTCATCCACAATATGACTTTTTTTGCGGACGTAATATATAGATGACCCCTTAGTAAAGGCCGAAATAATTCGTAGAGAGAGAGAGAGAGAGAACAAATAGTGCGACAGGCATATATATATATAGATAAAGATGCTAAATAGATAGTTAGTAGATAGATAGATTAGATAGATAGATAGATAGAACATAATATATAGATAGTTAGACATAACAAATATATATATATAATATGTACTTTGATAGTTGGATAAATAGAGAGAGAGACGGTGGGAGAAATATATATACATATATACATATATATATAGATAGATAGATAGATAGATAGATAGACAGACAGACAGCCAGCGAGGTGGATGGGTGGGTGCTTTTGGATAGATCGATAGATATATAGCTTGATAGCTAGATAGCCAGTTAGACAGACAGACGGACATACAGATAAAGTTTATAAAAAATATAGATCAGATACATAGATAGATTGACAGTAATTCACAATATATAGATAGATAGATATGTTAGATAGATGCATAGAACATAATATATAGATAGATAGATATGTACATAGATAGTTGTATACATAGCGAGTTAGATCGCGAGTGGGAGAGGGAGATATATAATTATAGATAAATAGATAGACGGATAGACAGACAGTGAGATGGATTTGATAGATAGATGATAGCTAAATAAACAGACGGACATACAGATAAGATAGACAGATCGACTAGTGTATGAGCTTTTCTAACGTGAACAGGTAAGTATGTAATGGCGTCCAGAATCATTGCAAAGCCAAATCCCGACATATAGAATCTATATAGAGAGAGAGGAGAGAGAGAGGAGAGAGAGAGAAAGTGGGAGAAAGATCAAGGGTTTCTACACATTCCCTGTTTACATATGCAAGGCGCATCTGTCCTGTTACTAATGTTCCCAACAAATGACCTCCAGACTACCCTTTACCCTGGCCATCATATAAACACCTTGCGCATAAACACGAGACCGCCTACGACAAACCGTTCTCAGAATCTCTTTCGTAGGCAGACTTGTGAACTCGAACTTCCGGTCCGTCAATTCTATTTAAAAAGCTCAAGTCTGATTGGTTTAATCTCTAGCAATCCTAATTCCTTACGGGAGTGAGAAGATGGCGGGGTTATTTTGACTTCTTTCAACAAATAGGTGCGATAAATGTCTTCGTTTCTCTTTGTAAAAGTCAATTGTAATGGGACATCTGGCATAAAGCACTTCAGGTAAAAAACAAATAAAATTACTATTAACTTGCCATTGTTTTAATTGGGATATAGACCTAGTCTATTTTGAAAAGCACAAACACATACTGACATATATATAGATAGATAGATATGTAGATAGATAGTTGCATACATATTAAAAAGATTTAAAAAAATAATTGATTGGATAAATAGATAGGGTGATTCATTATTAATAAATAAGATAAAGATAGATTTATAGATTTATTGATTGATTGATTAATTGATAAAGAAATAGACGGACAGTCAGATGATTAGTTAGATACATAGTCATATAGATAGACATACAGATAGGTAGATAGACAGACATATGGATATAAAGACAGATACATAGAAAGACTTATAGATAGAGAGATGGATGGCCAGATAGATAGTTAGATAGATCGATAGATATAAAGATATATAAATGTATGGATAGATAGACAGATAAACAAATAGACATATAGATATATCAGATAGATAGATAAGATAGATAAGATAGATAAGATAGATAAGATAGATAAGATAGATAAGATAGATAAGATAGATAAGATAGATAAGATAGATAAGATAGATAAGATAGATAAGATAGATAAGATATATAAGATAGATAAGATAGATAAGATAGATAAGATAGATAAGATAGATAAGATAGATAAGATAGATAAGATAGATAAGATAGATAAGATAGATAAGATAGATAAGATAGATAGATTGATAAAATAGATAGATAAGATAGATAGATGTTAAGATAGATAGATAGTATAGATAGATAGATAAGATAGATAGATAGATAAGATAGATCGATAAGATAGATAAGATAGATAAGATAGATAAGATAGATAAGATAGATAAGATAGATAAGATAGATAAGATAGATAAGATAGATAAGATAGATAAGATAGATACGATAGATAAGATAGATAAGATAGATAAGGTAGATAAGATAGATAAGATAGATAAGATAGATAAGATAGATAAGATAGATAAGATAGATAAGATAGATAAGATAGATAAGATAGATAAGATAGATAAGATAGATAAGATAGATAAGATAGATAAGATAGATAAGATAGATAAGATAGATAAGATAGATAAGATAGATAAGATAGATAAGATAGATAAGATAGATAGATAGATAGATAGATAATATAGATAGATACGATAGATAGATAAGATAGATACATGTGTTTCTGATTCAAACAATGTCTATGTTCAATATGATGTGTGTGTACTCCTCAGACTACAATGAATGTTCTTCTGGTGTTGACGTTACTTTGTGCGGCGCTTCTGCCTTACTCTGTGGAACAAGCACAGGTCGAAATAGTTCAACAAGACTGGTCAGACAGATATGCACGAGCAGGTAAACAGATAATAGATAATTAGATGAATAGCTAGAAGAACTAGGCCTATTTGTTGACAGATACATAGATGGACGAATAAAGAGATAGATAATGGATAGACATATAGACAGATACACTGAGAGACAAAATAATATGATAATAGACAGTCTTACATATAAATAGTAAATAGATAGATAGATAGATAGATAGATTAGAAAGATAGATAGACAGATAAGAATATATATATATATATATATAATGAGAAAGAGTTAGATAAATAAATACTCAATTCAAGATGTGTCCTTTACACATATACATAAGGAAATGTAGTCTAGACGCAGATAATCTGTTATATTTATGTTATTAGTCAAACTTACAGTAAAATAATAATTGACAATTTAACTTTTAGTCTTTAAATGTAGTAAATTAATAATAGTGTCTGCAGCTTAGTATTTTATATCATTTATATATGAGGTCAGGTGCTGAAATAGTGCTGAAAAGTGATTGACCCTGCCAATATACACATAGATTTTTGTAGTTTAAAACTGAATGTGTAGAATTTCGGGTCGCGAACCGGTACCGGGCACCACAAGAGCCAAATTTCCAGGTTTCAAAACAAGTAGGCGATTTCCCGCATTTATGTCAGAATATTGTAGCGTGCTAACGTGATATCTATAATACTATATTTATGCCATGTCCGTATTAAGGGTTGTAGGGGCCATGTTCCCAAATTTACGTGGAGCCACTCTTGGCCTCGCCCTGTCTTTCACATACCTCAGAAAAGTGCCGTTAAATCATGTTGCATTCTGTAAAATTATAAATAAATTTTATGTTTCGCTTAGATTGGTTGGACTAAAGCGCTCGAAATCGTAGGGGAATAAATGAATTTTATTTTACATTTTCAACGAAAGAATGGTGATGTCAATAAAAAAAATTCTTTTTGTTCCAATGGAACATTTGGAAGATGCCTACATACGCCACTGTATGGGGCACAAGAGAACATTTGTGTGATATTTAAACTTTAAACCTGACTTTAGGTAGAGCTCGTGGGCATCGAAACCACTTCAGTATAAAGCTTATGAACATTGTGTAAATTTTTATAGTTGTTATAAACCACTTTGTAGGCTAGTACAGGCGAGACAAACGTAGATATTCCAGTTTCTTTAATCCCCGGTGGCGACCCGGTAGCGGGATACGAAAGCAAAATTACCGGGTCGCTATAAAAAGTAAATGTGTGTGTGGGGGAGGAAGGGGGGGGGGGCGAAAAGTAGAGCATATTTGATCGTAATGAGTAAATATTTCAACACTATATTTCGCAACGAGCGAACAATTTGAGATATTAGAACCCCTTTTCTGAAAACAGCCATCGAGTACAACCCGTCACTAGTCTCGAAAAGTATAGGGAAATTCCAATCTGTTACAGTGTTGTTACTCATTTATTTATCGACCTCCTGTGGCGCTTAGTAATTCCACTCGACATAACTCACTAAACGGCGAAGGCAAAAATTTTTATCGCTCGGAATAAAAAACAACAATAATTTCTTTATTTTCCAACTACACCTGCAAATTAACAAAATAGGTGAGTGAATAATGTATAATTTAAAAAAAATTTAAACCATACGAGAATTGCATTATTGCCCCACACAGCGCGTGCTATTAAAAAGCACAGCCTTGCGCGCCAATGGTAGTACGAGCGCCTATATAGACTACTATATACACAAACGGTGATGAAAAGAGTCATGGATCAGGGAATTGGGGAGTGTGGGGATGACACTTTTCAGCAATATTTTTAGCACGTTACACCTCCACAATAGGTAGGCCTACATGCAGCTGATTAAAGCAGGGTAATTATTTTTTATCTCTGTTTTTGCTATCAGTCATTCTGATGGACAGTGACGTGCGAGAAGCCGAAGATATAGATTTTTGGTACTGCGATACGCAAAGTCAGTGCTCCGGGGAGTGCCAAGCCCAAGTGGAAAAGGACACGGGCAAGGAGTGCCGCTGTGACGTCCTGTGTTGGTTCTACGGTGACTGCTGCCTGGACTACTACGGCGACTGCCTGCAGGTGAGCATGAACGACACCGACCACACCATCATGCTGGCCACCCTGTCCAGACTCGGCACATACAGGCAGGCGCGAATCCTTCGACGAGCTCTCAAGCTGATCAAGTTGTCCGCCTGCAGGGCTATCCAGGACGCGTTCCATTTCCGTCATCTGGCGCATCTGGTCGGAGAATGCAGCGCAGACCCGGAAACGGAAATTAAATTCCACATGCTGCACCAAAAGCTGACCACGACCTTGCCCGGTCAGAACATCAACGTCTTCGCGGGAATCTCCAAGGACGAGTTCATCGCCAAATGCCGAGGGTCGTCAAAGAGACGCGACAATGAAGGACACATCTTGGAATCGACTCCCGTAACCTTGATCGATGCTTACCCAGTAGATTTTCACAACGTTTACTGTGCAATATGCAACGGAATAGACCCGGCGGAAGTTAAATACTGGGAAAGCAAAATTGTCTGCCACGGCAAGAATAACACTATCGAGTATGCCAAAGGTGCGATCATGAATACCTCAGACTCATCTACGAAGCACTGCAAAGCGCAGACTACTATTCCGAGTTCGGTAAGAAGATGCTTAGATTCAGATCCCTTTGAACATTTCACACCTGAAGGCGGCGTCCAGACAAACAACTCATCGGATTCCGTTCACAATGATGTTGAATTCTTTTCCACCCAAAGCAATAACACGCAAAACCTTTTAAAAGGTACTGTTGATGATTCAATGGAGCCTCAAGCAAACCCGGTTTCAGATGACCTTCCTAATGGTAAGCCTAATGGTAAGCCTAATGGTAAGCCTAATGATAAGAACAAAAGGCGAAATGCCAATGGGAATGCTTCCACTGTTGATTGGATGCAGGAAGACCAATCGGCAGTTCGATATGAGCAATTAACTTGCAGCGCCGAATCCGAGCGTGCAAGATTTTGTCAAATGTACACATATAGTATGTATAGAGGCAACAAGAAGTACAAAAATCCACACTGTCTGCCTTGCTTGTCTTGCCGTGATTGTCAAAACAAGTTCTCGAAATTCTGGCATTCCTTTGCGCTCTCAAAGGATAAATGCGGTCATTTCTCATTAGAAGAAACCAAATTCATTATCGTAGTGCAAGAATACAGTTCCATGGCAAATTTCCGCATCATCTTCGACTTAAGCGGGCACAGAACTTTGGTCTTGGTTAACAATCATTACCTAAATGTGACCACAGGGATCTGCCTGGAGAACCAGACATACGTGTCCCATTACAAGAAGTGCCGCGACTTTGGCTGCCCGTTTGGCAAGCGCCTGGTGGGGCTCACGTGCATTGCAGACGACAGATGCAGCAGTGGTCAAGGCGGGGATGGGAATACGTGCGGTAAAAACGTTTCAAGCGGGCCGTTTCGGAAAAGACTGGCGCTCGTCAATGCCACCAAAAGGATCACAATAAGAATGAGATTTCGCTACATCTTAGATATCCGGGGTCATATCGACGCTAACGAAACGATCATTGGTGACAATGGGCTGGATAACGGATCTTCAAATGTTTCTCACGAGAGTCATCAGGATAACCATAGTTCGCCGGAACCTTCTGGAGACGATACGATCAACAAAACTGAAGTAGACAAGTTTTCAATACTGGACATCGACACGATGCGATCGTTGTGGAACGAGGCGTCGGGGGAGCGCGGGATCGACGACATAGGCGAAGCCGTGAAGAGGCTCTCCACGAAAGTGAAGGAAACCTTGGTCAGCCACATTAACAGAAGTGGAGGAATCTCCCCTGAATTTCACTCGCGGTCAGACTTTCGCACCGACCGGGAAAACAGCGTTTCCATGTCCATCATCTCTGACTTTGACGACGCGGACTCGGTGAGCGCTCTAATGGCGAGGCTGGCGCATTGGGGAGTGAACGATGACTTTACTAGAATAGCCAACGAGAATGATTTCATGTTGGACCGAATAGAGATCTCCAGCCAACCGTCATACAACCTCAGCAAATCAGATGCTGTCGAAGGGAGACGACCTTGCAACAGCTGGGAGGAGTTTACTTACAATAAGTTTAAAGTTTATGTGCACGAAAATGGAAGCCACGCCCTCAGGTTCCAAGACATGTCTATGGCTTTGGGCGTGACCATGTTTACCGTGACTGTAGACCTCAATGACTCGGACTATGAGATCGGGATCAGCGCTGCTAACGTAGGCGTGTGCCAACAGCAACCGAAGAGCGCCAGCTGCGGCTACGTTTATTTCAACAGGTCCGACTTCGTAATCTACCAGGACAGCCTCGTGACGACCACGCGAGCGCAAGACATGGCGCACTTCCTCAACGCCATCACGGACTACGAAAGAAGGAGTTCGTCACTAGCGGACATCGTGGTGCGGTTCGAGCAAGAGTACGGGCAGTCGGACATCGAAATTTACCGATCCGAATACTATGACATGGCGGATGACGGAGCCTTCGTGTGCCAAAACTATAGCAAATATTACAACGTTACAAGTCAGGGTAATTTCACAGTGAGCTATTCAGTCATGCTAACGTCATTTACCGAACAGGTCGCCACTGTTGCCTCACTGGCCCTGTCGATCGCCTGCCTGGTCATAGTTCTAGCAGTCTACGGCCTAGTCAATGAGCTGAGAAACATTCCCGGCAAGATAGTTATGTCCATGTCGAGTGCCTTGCTCCTGGCTCAAGTCATATTCCTCTTCAGCATCTACCCGCGCGGCGTAGCGTGCCAGATATACGCAGCCATCCAGCACGCGCTGTGGTTGGCCTCGTTCGCGTGGCTGGCAGTCATGGCCGTCCACCTGGCCTACGTCCTGTACTTCCAATCGCACGCAACATCCGCTTCCGCCTTCCGCGTCTTCTCCTGCCTCTGCTGGGCTCTACCTTTCCTCCTAGTCGGATGCCTCTTCGCCCTGGACGTGACTGGGCTGCTTAACATCCAGTACGGCACGGGCGGCGTCTGCTGGATCGGGAACGCCAGGGCGATGGTGTACGCCTTCGGGGTGCCGCTCTTCACGCTGCTCTTCGCCACCTTGGTCTGCGCGGTATTCGTCGTGCTTGCCATCAGGAGGAGCTCCAGGTTCAGGCACAATAACACGATGGACCACTCCGGGGAGAAGACGCAGCTTCTGCTTTGCGTGAACCTGTCGCTGCTCATGGGCTTCAACTGGGTGTTTTACTTCCTGGCCGTGGCCACCGACACCACTGCCATGTGGACGGTGTTCATCGTGACCAACGGCAGCCAGGGGTGCTATATTTTTCTCTGTTTTGTGGCCAGGCGGGCCATTCTGGCCAAGGTGGTCAGGCAGCTCAACGTTTGCCAAGGTAAGGTCGGAAAATCAAGGTACGCCCAGGAGAGCCCGACGGTCTCGCACAGAGTCAACAGGACGACCACGATGAGCCCGGCAACGTCCTTGAAAAACTTGCACCTCGTGGTCAACCCTCGTTCGAGCCCCGGTAGCAGCCCAACGCCCTCGACCTCGACCACCCGATTTGATTACGTGATTGCTTTATAGGCAACAAGCGAAACGGACGTCGTCGCCCGTAGGTGCTTGGTCCTTAAAGAATCCTTTAACGGTTTAAACCTTTAAAAACAAGCACTCAAAACACACAAATACATAGGCATACCAAGTCATCGTGTTGCATTGACGATATTAACTCACATGTTTTCCTATCTGAGCCTAAGTACTGCTGTAGTGATATTTCATTGAGCGGTTTCAAGCTTTTACGCATTTTTTTCGGCGTTATCTTCACAATCATCCTGTATAATGTCCACAACTCTATGTGGTCACCTCTAAGGGAATATGAACAAAGTATTTAAATATCAAAGCGGTATTTGATTATACTATGAACTCCAAACGTAAAAAAAAATCTGAAAAGTTAAATAAAATAAGCCCCCCCCCCCTCTTTTTTTTTTCCTTCTTTTTATTAGGGGGCTCACAGTTGAATATTCGTAATGTTTTAAGTAAAAAATATATAAATTATCTTTAAAATGTTATAATTGTTTAGCTATTTGTTGTTGTTGTTTTACCATAGACTAGGCTATGGTAATATGGACCGCTTGCTATATTTTTAGAGCTGAATAGTTACATTGCGCATGCGCGGCCTACGCTTGGCACCCAAGTATTCCTGTGTAAACAAAATGGAAACTTGTAAACTGTATTGCAACGTTCTGTATATATCATAACATCTCAACCTTTTTCAGCTCACCGACCCCTTTTACAATTTGTTTCAGCTCACCGCCCCCCCCCCACACTTTTTTTTAGCGCCCATTCTCCCCATCCCTCTGGAAGTTAAAGGGTCAATATGGTTTTTGTAATTTTTTTTTAGGTCAACTAGATTTGTGTGCTTATTTATTATCTTTAAAAAAAAAATGAAAAAGAAACATATTGTTAGAATTAATAGATCAAATATTACCTAAACAAGAGACTGAAAATTAAATATTATGTGAATCGTTTGCCTGGTGTGTTGCTAGTAGTTTGTCTATATTTGTTTAAACTTTCGTTGCAAAAGCTTTTGGTCTCCACGCTTCACTATTTGTTTCTTGTTTTTTTCTTTTTTGACAACCAAATGATATTAGCATAAAATCCACTTTCCACAAAAGAGGGTGATAAGAATGCAATAGAAAATCGTTGCCAAAACTCACAGACCTAGAGAAACTGATTGATTTTTTCCCAAAGAATCGCATTTGCCTCTCAAAGACTCGAGCACCGAATCCCAGACTCAAACATTATATTTAAACAGTCATCTTTTGCTAACCAACACACCTCTGTGTAGTCCTCATTAAGAACAATATTTATTTTGCCACATAGTACAAACAATAAGTACAATAAGTACAATAAAGGCATTGTCAAAGACAACAAGAAAATTATAAAATTGGCAAACAATAAAAAATTAAATCGAAACAATAATAGTTGGCCTAATACATATATTATTATTAATAATAAATAATTAATTTAAGGTATTTATGCAAAGCTGTCTAAAACATTCATTGAATGCATTACTTATTTATGAACTGCTGTAAAATTGTAGTGAGAGATACATACAATCACCAAGACTTTTAGTAACTAAATGTTGTCACAAAATAGACAGCCAATACATCTGAAACAGATTACTTTTTGTAACTTCAACATCAATCCACGATGCGCCATACTATCGCCACTGAAGGAATTTCTTTTGCACTAAAAAGTCTTCTAGTACAAGTAGTCTAAAAGATTTTAATATTTATGTATTTGTTTCGAAATGCACAAATTTGGGCTTGATTTTCTGTTAGCGTGTACTCATCCAGTTATAAAGAAAATTATGATGTCTCACAATGTACCCTAAATCAGGGGTCGGCAACCAAAGGCACGCGTGCCAAACTTGGCGCGCAGAGCGATTTTCAATGGCACGCGAGTGTCCTCCAAGAAGTGTTTTTTATTGATAAAAATAACAACTGACTATTGACGCCAATGTTTCTCTGACACATTTCAATGAGTTGAACTTGCACTTACAAAGACCACTTGAATGGATTTGCATTGAAACTGGAGATATCTTGCCGTGAAATCAATTTCAAAACATTTAATTATATTATGTACATCCATATGTTAAAGAATATATTAACAGAAGTACATCATAGCATTCAAAGCCGAGTATTCTAATTGATGGGATCATTTTTGTATACCACACCAAGCCTAACTTGTCTTATATTACTACAACCTTCTTAGATGGTATTCTTTTTTTAAAGTGAAGGAATATTGGCGATTTAAAATGGAGCAAGTTGAATTTTAAACTTTTAACTGGGCCGAACCCTAGGTTCGCAAACCAGATCTTCGATCCTACCCGAACCGTTCTCCGTATTAACCTGCCGATCTTGGGTTGGCGCTCTCGGGTTAGAATGGACCACGTACCGTGGTTGGAGGTTTGCACGTCGTGTTGAGCAAACCTAGGCTGAACATGGCACACTTTTGAGCAGAAAGGCGAGAATGCATAGTTGCGGTAATCAACATGGAGGAAATGTGCTTAAACGATGATGGTAAAGTTGCCTTGCGTTTGCGACTTGTTGCTTCATCTTCGAATTCTTCGTTGAGAATAAGAATAGCTCCAAGTTTTATCATGTTCCGTCTCGCTTCGTGGAAGACATTGCCATATTTGTTTACGTTTTCAGAGAAGTACGTCAAATGTAGGATCGGCCTTGTTAAGATAGCAAACCCCTATCTGCGATCTCGCAGAAAGGTTCGGGGTTTGTATTCGTACACGTGACTATGGTTTTCAAACTAGATCGCCGATCTCAGGTTCGGCCCGGTTAAGAAAGGCCTTTTAAGATCGATCACTCCCCACCCCCGAGCTATGGCTCCCTAAAACTATACCTAAAAACTATACGATGCCTAGTAGGCCCCAAGGAGGGGCAAGGAGGTCAAATTCCGACGCGCCTCCTACCGGAAATTAAAAAAAAAAAAGAGAGAAGATTGGATATTTAGCAGCGTTGAAATCACATTTCATTCAAAATGTAAAAGATTAAAATAGCTGAGTCTTTTAAATAATATCAATTATTATATACGTTTGTACCGCCCACTAGCCCTTCACCGCCCCCAATCGCCCCCAGGAACGTCAGCGCCCCCCCCCCAAGCCTCTCACCGCTCCCCCCCCCCCGGGGGGATATAACGCCCCCCCTTGAGAACCTATGGTTTAAATAAATGATTACATTCGAAAGTTGACTTGCAACCAATACCTCCTGTTCATGTAATCATCTTGGTAGCCTTCTGGGCTGTGCTTATTTTTCCTGAGGTACTTGATGACCACTGCAAACATGGCGCTGGAGTAGACAAGAATCACAACAACAATGTACAGCAGGGCACTCCGCGGGTCTTCTGTGACGTCTTCTGTTTAATCAAGAAGTATTTTTTTAAAATTAATAGTCTTACACTAAATGAATCAGAGAAACGTTTAAGATCTAGATATATCATTTTTTGTGTGTGTGTATAATTACTCGATAATGTTTAACAAAGCTTTTGAAAGTTTGGTCATCTTTTCCGTCATCGTTTGGGAGATCATTGATGTGCCTCGTTAGATGGACAATTACAGGAGATGGTTTTAGAGTGCCAGAAAAAAAAATAGTGGCGAATTCGGCACACTTTCAAGGGATGAACCACATTTGATCAAGAAATAAAATAATGGAAAACGTGTATGTCTTGACTTATTTCCTTAAATTCCTTGTGCGACAATGGCCTCAAATATGTAGTCACTTCAGTTAAATATGCTTACGTATTTACTAACGCTCAACATAAAGAATGATGAAGTACCTCAGTAAAAGCTTTTTTTTTATGGGTCGGAGGCAAGGTGATGTGGTTAAAAATTTGAAAGAATGTGTTGTCATCGGAAACACGTCTACGTTCCATGATTCGGCTCTACAGCTTGACGGCAGTTAGGTCGATTAGCACCTTGAAGAGGTAAAATAAAGGACTTTTCTTAACCCTTCCCGTACCGACCTACTTCTATCTATGCTGCCCTCAGTTCCGCTATATACGCGCCCGGGACTGTAAGGGTTAAAATATGTCTCCCCGTCCTTTGCTTTTGTTCCACATCCTTATCCGAGTTTCTTTTTTTTTTTTTTTTTTTTTTTTTTTTTTTTTTTTTTTTGTCGTTTACGATTCCTGGTTTTACAATTTTGCGGTCAATTTGTATTTTTCCCCCATCATTATATTGCAAGGGAACTTTGAAGTGGTATTCCTCCCTTTTCCCTACCACACTTTCCAATCACCCACAGTTGTTACAAGAAAAGCTGTTGACAATAATAAACTTTGAAATACATAGATCGCTATTATTTATGTTGCCATCGTTGATGAAAATTCAGTGCGAGCATATGTTCATTAATGATCTTTATTTTATATATATCAGTGTTGCTTTGTTCTACTTAGATCTTAGATAAGTGGTGCGTATATTATAATTTTATTACAAATTTAAATCATTTCTTTACTATATGATAAAGACCAGTATTTTTGGTTAATTATGAGGAATAATCTCTTTAGTCTTGAAAAAAAAGGGAAAGAAATTTCTCTCGACTAAAGGAGTTAAAATAAATCTCCCATTTGTTATACCAGTAGTAATGTAGTATTAAACAACAACAACAACAAAGCGTCAAAGCAGTCTGTAACAAAATAAGTAGTAACCTAGTAGGCCTACATAGTAATAGTCCAACTTTATATATAGACTTTGAAGTAAAAATATCATATTTAATAGTGTTAGTTTATGGATTACTATTTTGAAACATGTGAAGTCGGAATAAAACAACAATCAACCAATCATTGAGGCGTTTTTCTTATTCTTTAAAAGATTATTTCTTTTAATAAAATGTTTGGATTGTTCCCCTTTGATATACCCTTGACGCATCTAATATTTTAATCCATAACTGTTATTTCACTCTGTGGTTTATTTAAAGTTTTTAGAGGAGGTTAGGCTACGTTCTAAAGTCTTAAGGTTACTAGAGATGGAGGGATGCATAGCAATATAAAGTTGTTTTTTAAAGGATGGTGGTAACAAAACAAAAATGAGGCTTAAATTGGTAGTCCTATACAGTGAAGAATAATTTACGTGTGGGTGTGAAGGTGAGACATGTCCGCTCCCCCCCCCCCCCCCCCAAACCAAACGATCTTAAATGTCTCATAATAAACTGGACGAACCTTCCGGCTCTCACTTCCAGTACGTTACGATGTAATGGGGTGTATCAAAGGGCGCACACCCACCAAGATCCTGTCCGAGACTAGCCATACCGCGGCTCGCCGATAAGCATGACTGCAGTCAAGCCTGTAATATATGTTTGATATTGATACACATTGAAGACATACACGCACTTAGAGAAGGGATATGATTTGCCCATGGTTTGACTGGCGCACTTATTGTGGTAATATTGCAAGGAACTTAATGTCCGGTTATCTAGAAATAAAAAGGTAAAAGTGTCTCTCTCTTAATGTAAATATAATTGTTGTTATTAACGCGGAAATAAACTTGGCAATCCTTGGTCCAATCTGTCCGCAAACGGCTGTGTCAGCTCGGTACGACCAGGGAAGGGAAGGGAAGGATTATCTGCTGAGCTTAGTAAATGAGCATTGTTAATTATTCGTTAATTAGACGCTGTTTTTGTAAACGAAGGAAAACATTGCAGAGTTATCCCGACTTGAAATAAAATGTTTTCTAAAAAGACTCGCAAACGACTAAGTGAACTTTGAAACAAATAAATATCCGCTATGTTTTAGTGTAGGCTTACTTTGTTGAATAGAATTCTTGCCAAATATAATAATGCACATAAATCCTTTAGGAATGCAGGAAGTACGGAGGAATTTTCGTTCAATTGCAGGGCAAGTTTATATTAAACGTATTGACATAAATTAGCCCAAATCGTTAATATCGTAGTAATACGAGTAGTAGTAATTATTTTAAGTTACCGAAAGTGCCCAGTTGTCCCACTTACAGTGGCCTCACAAGTGGGGGGGGGGGGGGGGCAGAAGGGACATATGCCCTGGGGCGACAAATAAAGCACTAAATAAAGCAGTTACAGTATGCAAGGGGGCGGCGCTGAAACTTTTGCCCTGGGGCGCTACATAGGCTTGTGAGGGCCCTGTCCACTTGTTCGGATTTCTGACTCCCATAACTTATTGACTGAAAGTCAATATAAGTTTCGGCTTAAACAAAATTTCGATCAGCCTCTTCTTTGAGGTCGTGCTATCTTATTCCCCACCCCCTCACCTCCGCTGAGCAATTTTGATCCTGTTTCTTGCAGATTCCAGCCTTAGATCCACAAACACTTTCCGGTATATGCAAATAAATCATGGTTCGTGTCAAATTTCCAGACTTTTGTTTCTATGGTCAAATTGAAGAGGCTCCGATTTCAAATAGGCTAGTAAGCATGCATGCTCATAGCTGCTCTCCTACCGCCTCGTATTCTTAAGATGAACTATAAACGTGCAAACGAAAAAACGAATTCTTACCCGTGACGGAGGTGTTATTCCTATCCAGAATGGAGCTTGTATTTGTATTCAATATTGAGAAAATATCGGTGCCATTACTTAAAACTCCGGAATCCATAACATCATTAGGGGAAAAACATGCATCACTTTCAGCAGCAAGTTTCAATTGCTATCCGTGTTGATCATATCATCTGGTATTAATTTTATCTTTTCGTTTGAGCTTTCCCATTATATACGAAGCAATCTTCAATATTGAACAAATAACTGACTCGGCAGCGTATTATAAATTTAAAGTTAAGCTGTAGCAGCTTATCCGCAATGTGCAACAAATGTTGGATGATTTTAATCTCAAAATAATTGTAGTTTTTCTAAGTATGCATTTATTTTTTGGCTGCTAAAACTAAATAGTGCTTTTGCTATAGGCGCATTATACAACATAATGTAAAGCATCATGTTAAAATGATGTTTACAAAATGACGATTATGCATTTCACAGTTACTCTAACGTTACAAGCTAAACCGGACAGCTAATAATTGGTCGTCTGCTAATGCAACATAGCGAATAGTTCATATAGTTCATACTGGTGTAAATGATGTAATGACTTTTTTTTTTTACTAATTCGCTAACATTTAATGTTAGCATTTCAATAGTCATCAAGATCGTTTGTGGACATTAGTTTTGGAAAAAAGTATTTGAAAATCGGTTTGGCAAGGGATGGGAGGGGTAGTAGATAGTTGTTACAATCATTAATGATGACTGTAGTCCCAGTGTTGCACTGAACTATAAAAATGTAACTATTGGTCAAAATTATAAAAAAAAATATAAAAAAATTGGAATGAAATAGTAAGGGAATGAAAACAGCTTATTAGAAAAGGTAGACTGTTTAGCTATGTCAGAAACGTATTAGGTATATACAATGGCAAGAGCATAATTTTAAAGGTACTGAAGGTTTAGATTTTTACGGTAAATAGTGGTCCTGGCGAGTGAAATTTTACCAATAAGAACAGCTGTTGCACAACGTGTGTTGTGTGACGTCACGTGAACACATCTCCCTGGTTTGTTTGATAGAGTATCCCTGGCTTTTGCTATTTATATTCCTAATCCCCACACTAATGGACAAAAGGTGGATGATGGGGGGGGGGGATATCGAACTTGCGTTATTGAATTATCCCGAGGACTTATTTTATGTATATTCTAGGGACAATTATTTCACCATGGGGTGTATACACAGCTGTTGATTTCACTATTTCATTGGTTGACTTTAAGAACGTGCTGTGAGATATTTGTCATCAATAAGATAAAATAAGATAAGATTGGTCATTTCTTATAGCGCTTATGTCCTGCTCAGTGCGCTCTTGGTGTGAATTGCAGTGGCAGATGTATTAGCCAAAGAGAAAGGTCTTTAAGTTCTTTTTAAAAGATCTCTTGTATCAGTTTCTCTCAGTCAATACAGTCTTAAAATACATTTTCCATTCTCCCATCCTTTCCCCATAAATTTAATGTTGCTTTTATTATGCCTCACTAATATTGAGTGAGTGGGGTCATAGTTTCATTGCGCCTATACGAAAGCTTTCAATAACTTTTAAAAGACTCATTCTAACTTGTATGCAAAAAACATGGTTAAAAGTAAACAAGTCATGCTAAATTAACTTCCTCCCTCCCCCCCACACACATACACTTTTTCAAATGGGATTTGCATTTATTCACAACTATTTAGGATTAGATTCTATAATCTTGGCCTCTTTAGTCCTCGTCAATTTCTTCAGTAACTTCTTGAACCCTTTTCAATCTGATCTTTTGTCCCTTTATTCTTTTGGCACCTTGTTGTTGCCTATATGCATCATCGTGGAGATAGTTTTGGTATTTCTGCACTATAACCTTCACATTAAGTGAATGTTCACCAAAAGGATAGGAAAAGTACCCTCAACTTGCAGCACCAAATCCTTTTTAAATTTTAGCTTCAATAAACGAATCAAGCATGCGTAGAGAACATTTCGAATAGAAGCGTTGAAAATTTGTGGGTGAAGTCATGTTCTTTTTTTTATTACTCCCTTTATTTTAAGTTGCATTTTCTTTCTGTCCGCTTGCAATCGTGCTTCTTGTCATGCTTCTTGATTGCAGAACTTTGCTTCGATTTTTCGACCACTTCCCGTGGTCCAATCGAGCTGAAATTTGGGCAGCGGACTTGTGGCGACTAACAATACATTCTATCAAATTTTCAGTTAAAACTTAATTATACTATACTTATGACAATATTCATTTCTTAAAAGAAAAATTTTGGTTTCACTTTAAAAATGCCTGTGCAACTTTTTATAGCTTTTTGGCGCAAAGCTAGAAAAAAAAATTATGCGCTAAGATTTTTTTAGAACTATTCATACAGAGTAAGGAGATATTTTTGAGATTTGCGACACAGATATTTTTCTGTACGTTTCATTTCCAGTAGTCAATCAATTATTTAATTACATAATGGTAAACTTAGTTTGCAAATAAAGGGAGCATAATAAAAACTTCGTTTTTATGGGTTATTCTGGTTGTTACAATTAGCTTGTACCCATGACATTTCTGCAACCATCAGATCTATAGCGTCTATCTTCTTAGATGGTCTTGAAGATCGGCTAATATTGTTTCAAGTTGCTACAATTATTTACATTATTTGTAAATAAAATATATTCTACAATTACAGTCAACTCGATAGTGTGATCATTATTCATCATTGTTATTGAGCATTCATATTTTAATGCGTTTTGGAGTTATAATCTGAACTTTAAAACAAACAGCAGTTGTTAACTTACATTGAAAAGAATTAGTGAATCTTATTTGACATAACAAGCTAATATTATATAACACCAACATTGCTGAATTGTAACCTGTGCGATGCAATCCATATGTGTAGCCTACATAGAATGGGGTGTTATTTTTTCTATAAGTTGAATCAGGAAATTATTTTTCCAATTTTTTAAATTTATTTTTTATGATAATATTGAAGTGGATAATGGCCATTCTGTTTATCATAGAAGGTACAAATAAATAAACATGCCCACTAAGCAAGGTAACACTACATTCCTTCAATGCAAAGAACAGCGTACAATATTTTTCAGATGAGAACTGTAGAGCCCACTCCAACACATTCACCAAACTACAGACATTGTTTCTACCCACATGAAATAGTTTATCACATCTAACTCGAATGTCCTAAATTTGCCAACCGTAGACATGTATTATAATTGCCCCCTCCTCCTCTCCTCCCCTCCCCCTACCACTCTACCTTAATTAACAAACTCTACACCAACACAATGGCGCTTAAAAGGAAATATCAACATATTTGTCTTGCATTGACTGCAAGAGGAGCAAACACCTCTGCAGAATGGTTGAAAGAAGGAGAAGAAGGACATTTTGATATAATGTCGTCCACCTAGGCTGCACTCGAGATGTGTCTGCGTCCTACGTGGGTGTGTGTGTGTCGGTATAAAAAGCTCTGTGTTTTTAACGCACGCTGCAGACTTTATAAACTGTCCATATAATTATGTCAACGGTGTAATTATTTCTGTGTGCATTTAGGACAGGTGGAAATGAAAACTGCGTGATGTGGCGGAAGTGTCACAGGAATGCCAATTTTCATAATGAACTCAAAACAACTTAATGATGTTAACAAAAATAAGTTTTTGTATTTTATCTAGTTTTCCGGGCACAGGTTTTTTTACAAACGTCATCAGGTACTTTTGTTTTAAAAAGCTGAAATTTAATTGTGATAGTGGATAGTGACTCAGATAAGTAGTAAGCGGAGACAAGTCCTCTGCTAGTGTCAAATAAAGAGTGTTTCCAAATCGAAGCTGTGTTTTTACTTTTGTTTAATTGGTAGACTATACATTACTACACATTTTTAATACTATAACGCCCTTATAAGTTATTGCTTTAAGCTACTGTTCTACGTTATAGCCCTAGTGTATAGTTTGTATGTGTATGTATATCTTGGTTCAGCTATATATTAGTAATATTCCCTGGACCCTAGTAAATTCTTGCTACTGAAAATTTCTGTGGTGCCCCCGTCCCATGATGCCCTAAGTTTGTGCTTAGTTTGTTTAATCAATAATCCATCCCTGGTTGAAACTATAATAGTGTATGAGCACTGAGCTATATATATGTATGGTGTGCTCAAGCAATTAAAATGGAGAATGAAAAAAAAAGACGAAAAAATGTGAACTTTTAAATATAGATAAGTGCACTGTATCTCACTGAGTTATATATATATACATGGATGGAAGTATTTTTATTTAAAAACATTTCGTAATTGCGTCATTGAAATTTGATAAAAGTGAACTCTTTTATGCTGAACATACATTATATACATAATGTAAGCTTCTTGTGCAAGAGGTGCAACAAAGACTGTAAAGCCACAGCAAGAAGCTGCAAGGCCAGGAGCGCACACTCCCCAAGGGCACACTAAATTCGTCGTCTAGCGAGACTAATGGAAGCCAACACACAACAGAAGCTCAGGGCGCATTTCACATATAACTAATAACACAGACATATAATGTAGTAATGAAATAGGGGTAAAAACAGTGCCGTAGCTAGGGGAGGGGGGGGGGTCCAAATTCGAAATCCCCCCCGGGCCCCTACAAGAAGGGGGCCCCCAAAGGAGTGTCCTAATTGTCTTTTTTCTCAAGTCTTAATGAATGATAATGTCGAATGTCAAAATGCAGAGCCCCTAAAGAGGCCAAGCCCCCCCCCCCCCGAGCCCCCAAAGCCCTAGCAACGGCACTCGGTCAAAAACATGTTTAGCGAAGATAAATATTAAAATAATGTGAAGTTCTTTTTCAAAGTGACAATAAAAGAGCATATAAACAAGATTTTAAAAAAGATATAATGTCCGCATTTTCTCCAACATTTTTATCACTCCATATATATATGTATATAGCTCAGTGAGTATGAATATGAATCTTCTGCATTGGAAGTTTCATTTAATAATTAAATAAGGAATAATTTTAAAAAAAACCAGAACAAACGCGAGGAAAAGTACAAAACTTCAGCTTTTATTAGGTTACAGAAATATTACAACTAAATATTCACAAGTACTAATACAGAGAAACCCATCAGACTAAAGTGATCTCCGTGGCCATTGAACCAGCGTTCACAAGCTTCCGTGGCCAAGGCATACTGTGAGATTTTGTGGTCAGCACAAAACCCATCCGCCTTTACCTTTTTTGCAACTAATGTCAGGTACCCATCAGATCTATTTAGACTCAGGGACTCCTGACCCGGAAAAGAATCACAGCCTTCACCGTTAGAACTGCGTGTTTCCGTGCGTTAAAACTATCAGTGAAATCACAACGTTCAGTAACACGCTAGAAACGAGATTCTAATCTAATATACAACACACGTATTTTATTAAAACACACAAAAATACATTTATGTAAATAATAAATACCATATTTTTCTTTTTTTTTTTATTAAGAAAGAAAAACTTTATATAAATTATTCTGTCGTCCCCTATGAGGCTTTTTGCATGGAATGGGCTATGTGAGCTAAAAAAAAAACATCCATCCATCCATCCATCCCTATGACGCTACAGTCCATGTAGGGCTTTGGCCTGATCCACCACCTCCTTCCATTCGGGCCTATCCTTGGCTTTCTTTCGCCATGCCCGCACCAAGTTTTTGCAGCTCTGCTCCTAGTTCTATAACTTCGAGCCATCTTTAACATAATCGAACATAATTTAAAAAAAAAAATCAAGAGAATTGAGAAACAAAGTTTAACATTAGATAAGCAAAGTGTAGTACGCAATAGAGCGTTTGCAATAGGCGGTATTTTTCCAACGATTTTCAACATTTTACGCCCAATTTATAGGCCTACACTTTCAATGTTTCGTAGGCTAGGCTAAGTAATGGGCTAATGGCTAAGTAGGGCAGCTACAATGCCAAGTGATAGTGTTGGTGAATATCTAGTCAAGTCACTAATAGGCTCACATCGTCTATGATCTATGTCTATGATAATAGGCCTAATACAGCTTAAATCTTAATAAGACTTAAAACACAAAAAATCATTTAAAAAAAAGCTCGAGCCTATATGAAACTTTATTAATACAGAGCCATTGTACATCACTACACAAAGTAAACAAAAACCACGTGCTTTTTGTCACGTGATTGCAAACGCCCTATAGTCTTCTATATTTAATTGGCGTATGAAAATTATACACGATATTGTTCATAGTATTCAAAAAGACTTGAAGCAAGCCTAAAATCGAAGTTGCTTTCAAGGAAACATCAAAGAAGCTTAATTTAAAAAACTGTAGGAGGCGCTAAACATGATTTTCAGGTGATTAAAACGGTATAATGTCAAGTTTCATTTTTTCCAGCATTTTTTTGTTTTGTTTTTCCGTTTGGTTTTCTTGAGTCATTGTGAATGATTGTGTAAAAAAAAAAGTATTAGTCACTCCATTACACCCCCTTCCCCCTCCCTCTTCTTTCAGTAAGGTCAGCCAAGCATCAAAGTCGAAAGGTAAAAAAAGAAAAAAACAACAAGAGCCAAAATTAGCTCCAACCATGTTTCATGGAGCTAAATTTAAAGTGACAGGAGAGAAAGACATTTTAAAAAAAAAAAAGAAAAAAGGACCGAATTTTGAGTCAAGACTAAAGAGAAATTACTTAGACTAGTATTAGTGGTTTCGCGTGTACTTAAATAAGACACTGACCCTGACCTTTCACAATGAGGTTAAATAACATGGAAGATAAGAGCTGAAATAAAAGAAACTTTATCCAATGAAACGTAATGTTTGGGATAAAAATGGCACAGTGGTGACAATACAAATACTTAAGTCTTCTCTAAGCTTCTCCTGTCTCCATGGGGTAGGTAACAGCTCCACATTTTATGGCATGAAATATGTTACCTTGTTTTACTTCAAGGGAAGTAAACAACCTAACATCATTATTTATAACCGCAATCAAAATGGAATTCTAAAAATCAAACCACGGATTAACATGGGTCACAAAAAGCTTCTGTATAGAAGGAGCGTCTGTAGCATAAAAGTACCCGTCGGACCGAATTGATCCACAGATCCGGTGAAGTAGCGTTCACCAGTTTCTGTGGGCAGCACTATGCACAGCCGCCTTTACTTTACCCCAACAAAGGTCAGGTACCCATCAGAGCTGGGTAGACGCAGGGACACCTTCCAGAAAACATCCTAGTCTGTACCAGGATTCTAACCCGGGACCTTCGGTACGACAACCGAACGTGCTGCCGCACGGCCACCGCGGCCTCTGTCGTCTGTAACATATAAAGTTAATATCATATCCTTATGACGAGCCCTGTCACCCCAGCAATTTTAAGCAGTGGTCCGGTTGTTTATGGTCCCTGTGGGATGGTTGTTGGATAGGATACAGCAAAAGGATAAAGAAGTGAAAATTTAAACGCTCCCGGTCTGGAGGGAAGGGCAGCGCCCCAAATAACAGTGTGATAGTTTCAGGAAACGGACACATGCAAACTCAGACCTGTTTAAAAACTGTGTTGCTCTATCCCCATACCACCCACCTCCAAATCTTCAAACTACTACCTTATATATGTGCATAAATAAATATATTGATATCTCTACGCGAAAACGTCTCAGCTTTTTCATAAATGTAAGACTCTTGGAATAAAATGTGTACACCCTTACCTCTTCCAATAGTATAATTCATAGGCTATTTTTTTTCTAGATGTTTTGGTTGGAGGGAGAAGAGTTAATGAACTCCCTAAGGATTGGGGAGGATCCATAGAAACACAAAACTATAATTAATATCTGCAACAAGCCATCACGCGAATTACGTCAATCGCCGTTTAAAATTGAAACAAGCGTCCATTAAAATAATTTTTTTTTTTAAATTTTAATTAGAATGGTACCGATAACTACGTCAATGCCATTAACCCTTTCTGTACTAAATTAAAATGTTATTTATTAGTTTTGTAAATACTAGATCACGTGTTGTTTTTTGTTTGTGCCAAGCCCATGAAACTAATTAACACCCGGTACTTAACCCTTACAGTCCCGGGCGCGTATATAGCGGAACTGAAGGCAGCATAGATAGAAGTAGGTCGGTACGGGAAGGGTTAATATATTTGTGTTGTTTTCTACTTTTATTTTTGTTGCCAATGTTATTATTGTTTTTATATTTAGTTAATTGCTTCTAATTACAAAAAAAGTGCGTTAAAGTTATCATTGGGATAAACAATTCAAAAGAAAAGAAAGAAATATAATATTTAAAAACAACAAGACTCTTTCGGAAGTAATAAAGAAAATATTGTCAACCAGCTTTCGCGTATAGATCTAGTCCAACTTTCCTAGAGTTAGCTTGATGGAAAGGGAGTCAAATTTTGATTAAACAACACAAACAAAAAACCCACATCAAGTGAAATGAATAAGAGCCCGTATTCGACAAAAAAAAAAAAGAAGTACCTGGGAGTGCGCTCATTTGAATCTGTGGCGCCTTCTTTATGGAACAGTTCACCTCAGACACTGAGATAATCTGAGACAAGAGAGTCTTTTAAAAAGACCTCAAAGACCTTTCTCTTTGGCTAATACATCTGCCACTGCAATTCACACCAAGAGCGCACTGAGCATGCTAAATTTATTAGCATGGATAGAAGCACTATAAGAAATGACCATTATTATTATTATTATTATTGTCAGAGGTGTACTGCACCCCGCAGGGGGGCATTGTGGTCCAGCGGCAGCGCGTTCGACTGGCGTACCGAAGGTCCTCGGTGAAGGCTAGTATTTTTTGCCTGGACTCGAGGATGTCCTTGAATCTATCCATCTACACAAAGATTTGCTAGTTTTATTTGGCTTTCATTTGGTTGGTAGTTTTCCATTTTCCGAAACATTTACTTGTGGTGTTTCCATGTTTCAGTGAACTCGGGGGTGGCGTCCAATTATCGTAACAAAAGCAACAACAAATAAACAGGCATAGCTAGGATATGTTGCGCCCGTGAATGAACTATAAAATTGTCGCCCCTCATCTTAATCCCATTATAAGTTCGTAAGGATCATTTTATGGATTTTTTGCCTGAGCGCCCGGGTCACAGGTACATATTATAAGATATTACAAAGGTTTTGCATTCAGTTAAAGCAATTATTTCACCCAAATTAACACAAATATTGATTTTCACCTTACAGGAACTAATTGATTCCAATTTAGCACACAAAAAAATAAATAATTAGACTATATGGGGATCACTCATCTAAATATATCAACAGGACAAAAATCTCAAATTGAAGGTGTAAAGAATAGTCCAGAGGGATTACCATACGTAACTATACTGATGCGCTCAGCACGCGAAATAGATTTCAAATCATACCCGAACTTAAGTTTATTTATAGATCTAGAATTGACCATTAAATGTTGACAGGGGCGTTTTTGTATTGTTTTGTTTATTTGTAATGTGCGTCTTACAATTAACTTCAATACTGAAAAGCGATAAATTACTTTTCTGATCAAGCAGTTCGGCTGAGCTGCACATCCTTGTGATTCTCAGGCAGGTATTAATGAAGGGCTGACCTTAGTGTATCTCGAACCATTAGTTCCGGGTTGATGACAGACACACACATTCACACACACCCACACACACATACACCTTCACACTCTAGCGCGCACACACACATACACACAGGTACATACGTATATTAACATATGTGGGTGCAACCTTTAATAATATGCTAATATTTTTTTTTTTTAAATTCATTCGCGTCAAAATGTTCAGGTTTACAATAATTTAAAACCCTCCTTCCTCCGCCCTCTCTTTCACCGCCTCCACGCTCCTCTCTCAATTCCACAAACCACCCACATCACCTAAAAGCCATATAAATACAATCGCCGAGTTAATTTGGCATCGTCTAAAACCTAAAACAGTTTTAACCAGCGTAAAACAATAAATATTCAGTGACCTTAGCCTATTGTGGACTGTGTTGTATTAAGGTACACAACTCTGCAGTGAGTTAAATTCTTAAAAGTTATTTTTAAAAGAAATAGAACAATAACAACAAACAGCAGCAGCAACCGAATCATCTGTGGTGTTTAAATAAAAGGTGAGTTATAGTGAAACCACTTTGATGTTACCTTTTTTTAAATGAGTGTTTCTGACATAAATTGTTCGACGACATTTGAATAAGACCTAGAAGTAAATTGTCAAATATTTCATATAAATTACTTCTCTTTGTAACAGTTGTCCGAATAAAATATTTACATTCACGCATTAGAAGTATGCATTTTCCTTTTCAATATAGTAAAATTGGGTTGGTCATGTGGAGCACTATTGCTTACTATTGCACTATCGCTCGCCGGTTGTCAAGGTCCTGTAAAGTCCTTTAGGAGTTAATGAAGGACAGGCCGGACCACTCTTCCCATCTTTTTTTCTGTCTGCCTTTTTTTTTCTTCCTGCCTGCGCTGCGCCCTTCAGGATAGTCTTTGTAGTGCCATCGGAGCTTGCTACATATCCATACCATCTCAGTTTCCTACTCTTGATTGCGGTGAGCAGGTCTTCGTATGGGCCGATGGCGTTGTCAATTTGATTGCAGACAGCACGAGATGTGCTCGTGTACAAGACGTTTAGGATATTACGGAAGCATCTCATTGCAATGGCTCTGATCCTTGTCTAATAAAATTCAGTGTACATTTAAAAGGCTCACTTTTTTTTAGACCAGTACCAGTTCACATTCTGTAGCCGAACGGACATTTTGTTGGCCACACAGTAGGCCTACCCACAGAAATACGTAGGTACAGAAAAACCGCGGCGATTCTCTAATCTCATCCTCGAATATTAATTACTCGAATCTATGCGTTTTTAAACGGCTCCTTTAAACTCAAACAGAAAAACTTGGAGACGCTAGAGATTGTTTTTTCTGGACATACAATCCCCTCGTAAAGCGTAGTCGTAGAAAAAACTGCTGCAATGCAAATTAATTAAAAGGTGTAAGCTTATTAGAGCTTGAGCTAAAAATAGGTTGGGATTCGCTGGTTTACGTGATATAATACTTTAGGGACAATGTTTATTTGTGTCGTGCCAACTGTCGCCAAAAGTCATCCTCGGATTCCTCTCTGCTCTAAACGTAACAATTTATGACGTAGTCTTACAATTTGTGCTTGTTTTGTTGTGGTCTCTTGTAAGAGTTATCTTACCTTTCGGTGAATTAATTTGATTGCCTTTATTGTACATTTATACTATTGTTGTCATAGACAGGGTCTGCAAATCCTATGTATTTCCACATTTATCTATATATTTTTTTGTTCTCCACACGTATCTGTTTTCCTGACCTAGCTTTTTATTTTCTAAAATAGTGGTTTTTTTCTCCAAAATAGATCCTTTTTAATGAACGGCATTCAAACATAGTTATACAATTGATCACAATGAACCATTTTTAACTATACAAATAAAATCTAACAAAATTAAATTACAGCGGTTGTATGCTCGTAGCTGTTCCCCCCCCCCCCCCTTTCTCCTTTACT
The DNA here is from genome assembly GCA_949126835.1 of Anisus vortex. Lineage (NCBI taxonomy): Eukaryota > Metazoa > Mollusca > Gastropoda > Planorbidae > Anisus > Anisus vortex. The sequence continues at coordinate 23,403,424 of OX421493.1, forward strand.
TTTATTCAAAAGTATTCAGAGTCGCACAAAGAAAAATAAAGAAAAGTGTAAGGGGGAGGCGGGGAGGATACTAATTGTAAAACTATTGATCTCTATTGGTGTCATTAATTGTATAAAAGCAAAAAATTTTTTTTTTTTTTATTTTTTTTTTAGTCTAAAATATTTACATTGCTCAATTAACGTAGAATACAGTAACGGGTTACAGTGTTCATTGCTTTTACACAAATTTGCGTTTAAGAACTTTAAACCCCGGCTTATAATAAGGTTATTATACAGGTCTGATAATGTTATTACTGCTTTTTATCCAAATTTATTATCAAGTTTGTAATTAAGTTTTATTATATGCATAGTTATTATACAATCATTATACAGGACGTACACGGGCTGCCTTGACGATGACAAAATAGGAATATTCATTATAATTCTATTGTATCAAAAAAAAAATCTGTAAAAAAAAAATTAAATAACAAGACAAGACTTAGACAACGTTTTGCAACGTTTTGCAAATACACATGTACACTCAGAAAACACAAAGATAATTTTAAAAAATGCATGAAATAATAATATAGACACCGGTAAAGTGCACATCTAAAACTATTCTTTCAAGAATCGTTAGATCTAATAGCATTCTATGAAAAGAACTCCCCATTCTATTCTTTTAATAGAAGCGTTATTGTCGGAATTCTGTTAAATGTAGTCATTTGGTTAGCATAATTTTCAGCTTACATTACATAAATATTCGACCTTGTATGTAATTAAGGTCAAGCTTTTTTAAAAAAAAAACAACAACACAAAAATGTATTTAGTCTATATTTAGACTACATTAAACATTAAGTTGAAACATAAATTTCATCCTAAAACAAAAAACAAAACAAAAACAACAACAGCCGGGGAGAAACAAAGGAACTTTATGAGCATACATTTCTGATAAACTAATGAAAACATTTGTCTCCCTCGCAAAATTTGAATAATAAGACGACTTCCGGTAGGGGCGAAACGAGCTTGCACCTTTGAAAAACAATGCTTTTGGGCCTCTACAGTGCAAGGGTTTAGAGTTTAGACTATTCATATAGGAAAAAAAATATGGGAAAACAAAAAGGCGACATGTTATTAAAATGTTGCTTTTTTATGTCAGATGACAAGAGTTCCCCCTCCTCTTTTTTATCCCCACATCCCTTCTGTCAAAAGATTTGAATAACTCTCCAGAATAAATCTGCGCCATGAAATGATGAAATGGCTTGGCGATATGCCCGTATATAGTCATAACTGAACAACCCCTTAGAGCTCTGCTCGTGACTCAGACACTCGTGTAAAACGTTTGTTTTAAAAGAACACTGTATAGAAATTGATTAAATTGATTTTCGACAATAAATTATAATAATTGCCACAAAATCCAACGAATTAAATGGTCATCGTTTTCTGCATTAATGTCCAGCATGAAGTGATTCATGTGAGGTGGTGTGGAATAGGGAAGGGTTCGAGTGATATGACATGGTGTTCATTTAAACCAAATATTCCATCTTGATTACACTATCAACACAAGTTGAAATGCTTGTAATTATACGTCTCAAAACGACAACGCATATTTGTTTCTACTTTAAAATAAAATATTATAAGTAGGCTTGTTGTTCTGGACTGTTGAGTTGACTTTTACCTGGCCAACATTGAAAAAGAAGACAAGAAGGTGGCCACTTTGTTAAAAAACACAAACACACACCTACAAAACTCAAATGAGTCAGCTTTAACGCAAACAAAGTTTAATGATACCTTGTAACTAAAGAGTCGATACTCTTTTTTGAATCCATAATAAAACTTCTCTGATAATAATAGCAGGTTTTGTAATTACCCTTCTGCTAGTCTTACAATAGAGAAAACTATAAGTACTAAGTTACCGGCTGACGATAGCTTTGTGTGTATAGCCTATGTCTAAACATGTGATAATGTGTTTCTTTGAGAAGTCTTTTGAAACGTTGTCCGGAAAATATTTCCAACGTGGCATCCCGGAAATCTCCAATTCCCAATTCCTATTGTTAGTTTATTTGTATAATACAACAATTCCTATTGTTAGTTCATATTTGTAATACAACAACTAGAACCAACATTAATTATATGGAGTTAGCAGCGATGTTAGCATTGGAAAAGCGTTGGGTTTAAATGATGTCCAGATGGTCAGCTCTATCTATGGTTATGATCAACACAAGAGTAGTGCCTTCCCAAGTATAATTATCTAAAAAGTGTGTAGCTTTCGACAGGGATAGCTAGGTATACTGTATGCATAAATAGGCTACACACATATTTTTTATTACTTTATCATAAATAAAACAATGATTTAAACCGTAGCAGAATACTAATTAAGAAAGTACTTATACACGACCCTCACCCAAACCATTTAAACCTAAAACACCCCCACTGAGCCTCACCACAAATACTTAAACGTTAACACCCACACTGACCCTCATGCATCATCTGCCTTTGCTGGTGTAACAAACAATAAATTGCTTGTTGCTTGTCTTTCGTTTATTAATAATACGCAGATGACGTCTCAAAAAATTAGTGTCGCCCTTTTCTTTCCAACACAATCCTATTGTCAAGAATAGCCCGCGCGGCGTAAACCAGACTACCTTCCCTTTTTCTTATCTTTTCTTTTTCCGCCAATGTCAACCTAATCTGGGCAGCTATGCAAAGATTTCCTCCTCACCTGGAGATCTACCTGTGTATTTATAGCCACGCCCCCTTCCCTCCTTCCCACGAGAATAAATGAACAGGAAACTGTTTGTCCAGTTGGCAGTCGCACATTTATATATATATAGATTGTACAAAGTTGGATATGAATGTAAGAGTTTGTAAACTGTTCAAGGAAAAAGGGAGAAACTGTCAACTTGCTCTTTGACTGTTTGCTATAACTATAGACCTAATACGTTTTGAATTCATTCAATTCTGGCGACATATTCTTACATTGACAGATTATAGCGTGTTTACTATTGCTTGTTTTAAAATATAGTGTGTTGGAGTTATTAAACTATTTATTATTTGTTCCGAGTTTGAGCTGTTATCTCTTGGGTAAGTAAATTCAATTAATAACTAGCTTACACTGTTTGTTATAATTGATTTCTTTGTATTAATACCACATTGCTGGATACGACAAAAAACTCATTTATACTTTTAGTGCTCTCATCAGAGATTTTCCTGATGTCTTTAAAATTAAATATATCGATGTTGTAAAATTGTTTGTGATCAATTCTAAATAACACTCTGTTACTGATATCTAAAATTATCGTTTAAAAAAAAGTATAGTTTTTGACTTAACCTTTTTTTTAAAACTGTAAACTGAGTCAATTTGTCTTAAAAAATTTAAAAAAAAAATTTAATCTATATAGATCTATATTGCAAAGAAGAAAGAGGTTTAAAACCGTACTTAAAGTAGCCCGGATGGAAAGTTTTGATTAGTTGGAATCGTAAAGCCATGGTTTCGTCTTTTTTCTTCTTTTTAAAAGCACATGTTGCCGAAAAAATGGCCGAACCTTTATTGCCTTTACTTTTTGATGCTTGTAGCTGGGTAGATTCGTGGACATTTCCTAGTCTAAAGATGTCAAACTTAAAGCACGCCAGCCACATCCGGTCCGGCGTACAAGTATACATAGCCAGCGAGAGAATTAAATGATTATTTTTAAAAATGCCTATTTTTCTACTGATTTCATCCAGTTCGACCCCGACCTTTAGTTTGATTTGAGGTTTTAGCCCCCCGTGTAATATGGCGTTTGACACCCCCTAGACTCTAGACCCTGCCGATCCCATTTACCCGTAATTAAGTAAATCACGAAACTTTGTAGGAATTTTACTTTACGTATTTAAACTATCTGAGGCACATGTCTGTATAACTATAGCCTGGTTAAAAACAAAACAGCTTTACGCAATCCCAATCCTAAATAAAATACTAGGTCAACATAACACGCTGTTTGGATGTCCATATCCCTAATGCACAGGTAAAAATAAAAGCTGTAAATACAGAGGAAATTAATGGGAAATGGACAAACTTTTACATTTAATGCTTTCGGAAAACTTTTTTTTTTATAATCCATTTCTTATCCACAGTAATCTTCTAATTTTAGTATCTCAGAAAGGATCGTCTCATGTAAATTGGACTCTTAAATCACGTTCTAACGAACTGCGTCAGTGTTCGTTGCGTGAGTCATTCAGTCATTATTTGTTTACGCTTTTGGTGGACGCGGCCCATAGGAATGGGACATTTATAAACAATGTGGCGTCCAGCTGTTTTTCTTTGTTGTCGTGGCAAGTTGTGTGTCTTGTTACAGTGCGGTTATTGTCATTTGAATTGGTCAGATGAATCACCGGCTTAACACCGAAGTTAACAGTGAAGTTGATTGGAATTCTCGATAAGTCTATATTTAAAAGTGAAGTAAACCATTTCAGACATCTTATTGCATAATAGGGCTTTTACCTAGGTTTACCAGTTTTATTGGTCATTGTGAGTAACGGAATAGTATGGTCAACTCAACGCCTATTTCCCATAAAGCTGGCGCTAGGTAGCCATTTTAATTTTGGACATATTCGGAAACCACTAGTCCAGGGGAAATAACCATGATGTATAACAGGCATTGAACCTAAAAAAAGTTTATGAGAATGCTTAACTGCGCTCCTTAATAAAATCCAACGGACTACTTGGGAAACAATTTTTATTTTTTTAAATTTATATATATATATTTATTTTTATCATTAAACATTGCACAACAAAAAAAAATTGAAATGTTTTAATAAATTAAATATCAGCATAGGGAGATGTGCAGCTGAGACTATAAGCACTGCAAAATAGTTAGATATATATTTATTATTATTTGGATATACACTATATCCATATCCATATTTATTACACTATAATAAAATGGAATACAATGTCGCAATGATGCAGACAACAAAAAATAAGCCCTATGTTTAAATTAACACTAAACAATTCAGTGAACCTGCTTATATGTTTCAAGCTGCGTTAATTTACATATTATTTTTTTTTAAACATGTATTTGATATTTCGCAACTACTTTATTTACAAGTTTAATAGAAACAAGGTATTTAAAAAGTGTTTCAACAAATATATAACATGAAATTATGAGAGAGGAAAAAAAAACGAAAAAAAAAGGCTGCAGACGAAAGCAAACATGAAGGAGAAAAAATAAATGTGTTTAACATCGTCTGCATGTGACAGCCACGTCATAGCTGAAATACATTAACAACTTGTAGTCCCCCTTTTCTCGCATTTCCTTTCCCTCCCGCTTCAACTTTTCAACTCATAAATTAAAAGCGTTGTCTGGCTGGGGACGTAGGCTGCGCAGAAGTAACTGAAAAAAAAAAAGAAAACAAATAAATGTGTTTGTCCAACAATTAAACGTACACCTGGCATGTAAGATATAAAAAAAGAGATATATAATAATTAAAACCAGTTGCACAGATTAGTTTCAACTAAAAGTTTTCAGAAATTTTACAGTGGGATAATATTGACGTGACCTTTGACCAGGAGCATTTGTGTAAAATTACTATTCCACATCAAAAGTAGGCATTAGTACTTAAACTATTAGCACAATGTAATTCGGCAATAGTTTCGCCTACATAGACATATGTACATGTAATTAAAAGTATCTGTATTCAAATCAACATAAATAAATTTGGAAAATAACTTGTTACTATATTTGTTCTGTTTTGTTCAATTTTCAGATTTTTTCAACCAAAGTATCTAAATAATATATTTTGCCATCTGTCATCTGAAACAAAGTCTGGATTTGCTTGGATTTACAGTAAAAAATCAAGTAACAATAACACCCACGATGACTGCGTTCTTGCAATCAGTTCTTCTGTTACTCGCTGTTCTTGTCTCGGCCACATCCTCGGCATCTGTTCAGACACAAGGAACTTTACTGTGCAGTGTGAGAAACCGTGACCCTTGCTTGAACTTTCCAGATCTGTGCACTACTGGCGGTGCCAGGTGCAGAGTCAAAGTAAGCACACACAATTTTTTTTTTTAAATTCAATATTATCTTATGATACGTCAGGGTCTAGCACTAGAGCGTGGAATCTCTTGGAGTGAAAAATAAAATCAAGATCAATGTCAGAATTCGATCGCATAAATATCCTGGGCGTCACTGAATCTACCCAGCTCATATGGATTCCCGACATCCTATAGGTAATATACATGCGGTAGAACTTGTGCTAGTCACGCAATCCCCTAATATGCAATGGCCAACTATATGGGCGGACTATACATCTTTAAGGTCTGCAAACTGGAAAATTACATTTTAAACAATTCGAATTTTTTTAGGATTCAGTTTTATTATAAGCTCCTTTATCCTAAATAAAAAAAAAATAATAAAGATTAGGCAACCCGATAGGAACAAGCAAACAATTGTGTACACGCTTTTAATATTTCCCGAATCACTAAAAAGAAACGTACTTACATACGTTACATTGACCTCGAAGGAAAACAAATGAAGTCGGGGATCTGTCCATTACAGTTGCGAAGCTCGAAATGATTTTGGGTGTTCTTTAGCATGCCACTAGCGACATACCTCGGGCAGAAGTCCTACACCTTAGAATATGTTGTTAGATAAAAAAGCTACTTTTACGATTTGGTCTGCTTGTACAAAATATTTATTGGGTTAGTTTCGGTGTTTCAATGCTAGGCACATACTTTCACTTTCATCAGCTAAGGTTTTTGTTTTCTTTGTTGTTTACAGGGTCCTTGTGAATATGAATGTGTTTGCCTAACAGAATCAAAGGAGTGCACCGGTACACAACTTGTGGCCCCTGCAAGGACAAACGTACAACAGGTGGAGTCTGAAAGCCTGCTGTACCTTTCACCTGATTTGTTTCAAGACCCTACTCCAGCCCCTAAAGTTCCCGTTCCAGTTCCCGTCAACTCTACAGTAGCGCCTACCACAGAGACAACCACACCTACAACAACGTCTACAACCACAAAGTCTACGACCAGCTCCACAACGTCAACCTCCACCATAGTCTCCCTGGCTGCCATGATAGAGCGCCAGACTGTTATGGCGAGAGCTCTGCAGGACGCTATGAAAGCCAGCGCAGAGCAGTTGGAAAACAAAACCACAAAAGGTATCCAACAGAACGACTCCTCCGAGATTGTCACAAACGCATCGTCTTCGCCACAAGCCACGCAAAAGGTCTCCGGGGCTGACGACTCAAGCAGCTCGCCGAAACAGGAAATAAAACAAATTTTCGAAAACATCAAGAGCTCTTTCCAGCTTCTGGCCACCCACATCCTAGGGGATGAGAATCGATCAACATCCACGACAGAGGCTCCACCTGCAGTGTCGAAAATTCTGGATTCTTCGGAGACACCGACTTCTTCAGCGCTATTGAGCTCTTCCACGATCATTCCAACATCTAGCAGTTCCCAGACAGAGCTAAACACGGCATGACATGCGTGGTGATAAGGAAGAACTTTATGTAAACGTTTCATGGCACGTTGACATGTGCCTGCAAAATTAACTGCATAATAATATTGCATACTGCCGCTGATCCAATGCACTGTAGGCTATGCAAATTACACTGGCCAAAATAAATCAAAAGCTGACAGTAACCACTTAAGATGTATACATTTTACAATTTTATATTTAATCATTTAGTAATTTGTAGATTTCTTACATTTTTTTCATAATTAGTATAAAAAAAAGCATTTAAAAGGGTAAAATCTCAGTATACAACAAATAAGTGCCTAAAAAAATAATTTTTTTTTTATTTTTTAAATATTATAGCTACGCAAATAGTTTATTGCTAAATAGATACGGACATCGCTAAAAAAAAGTGTTAACTGATTGGTTTCGACCTAAAGCAAAGAAAACCAAATCTTTGCTATTTAGCTAGAGATTTTGCTAACGATTTAGTTTAGCACCAAAGAATGGTAAACCTTCGGTGCTTTCCGAATTTGCAAGCTCATTGCTAAATGTGTGATCTGTTCATGCCATAAGCTCAAGAATAATTGACTCCGGAACTTTCTCTGGGACCTTCCCCCTAGAGCCAACAATTTCGGCCAGCTGCAGACATCTAGAAACATATTATCATGCTGGATTCACCTCCCATAGAGCCAATACTCCGAGACATTTTGAAGTCCAGTTGTTGGAAACGAAGACTTTTTCGTGTTAATGACAATGACATTTAACCTATTAATTAATAATGTATTGTGCAATGAAGAGAATTAAATTTAAATGTTATACCTAACCTTCATGTTATGTTAATAATTCCGTTGTATTTTCTATTGTGATATTATTATATTTTACAAATTGTGGCTACCAGCACAGTGCTTAATTTATGCTGAGTAGATATATTAGTTTTATTTTATTAATAAATACGTAAATCAAAAGTGAACATTAATTTAATGTAGTTTTAGTAATTTACTTTAGTAGGCCTAATGTAGTTGTTGTAATAAAAATGAGAAAATGTTTCACAGTAGGCCTATTGACAAGTCTTAACGATTATGCATGTATAAAAGGTCAAAAAGAAGAACATTTCCGGTCTTATTCGATTATTTGCTTCGAAGCATGTCTGTGTGCTACGTTACTGGTTGTACGAAAATATGTAAAGAATTCAATTTTATTTCATTTCCGAAAGATGGCGCCAAAAGAAAACTATGGATTGTGGAATGAGATTTGAAGAATCACCTATATATAATCCCAAACTAATTGCTTGATGCAAAATAATTTTCGTGTTGTTGTTTTTAATGAATCTCCGCATTGTGTTTTTTTAATTTCCAAGGACGCAACTCTTGACTAACTTATTTTATAAACAAAAGCTACATTTAGCCTAACGCGACTAACACTTTGAGTATTAATTATCGCCTACTCCCTTTTGATGTTAAAAACGGATCCATCATAACTAATCTTGTAGCCGTCGTATATTTTTTATAAGACCAGAACTGGCTGTCGATGTTGAAATCAATTGTTAAACAGCACCAAAAGCATGGTTGTTGTTTACGAAAATGGCGGTAAATTTCACCGGAAGGTCACGATCATTCCAGTTCAAAAGGTCACACCTAATTAAAACTTGTCAATTGCTGCCTGCAACTTGAGCTAAATAAGTCCAGAGCGCTTTAAGAAAAAACACAAAAAATAAATACTCATTGCGTAATTATAAACATTGCTCTATCTTCCCACTTAACGTACTCTTATACTTTGAAATAAGTAATTTTTTTAAATTTCATTCATTCAAACAAAGCAAAAATTGAAAAGAGCAAATTTTTGTTTACAAATATAACAAGATAATAAAATTAATATGCTATCTATTATTATTTTTGACAAGTAGAATGGGCATCTTCAGTCGGGGCACGTCAACAAAAAACAACGCCATCATTAAATTGAAAACTTTGAAAAATTAGCATAGAGGCGTTAGGCTTGTTACAAGTGAGTGTTCACAACTGGCAAGTGTAACAACAGTAGTTACATCACTAAACCTTAAAACACTAAAGGGAAATAAAAAGAATAAAGAACAAAGTTGTAATAGGCCTAAAACATTAAATCACTAAATTCTAACTTAGAATTACAAGAAAAATCATGTATTGTAATAGACTATATATTAAGACATAGGGATGTACAAAACTGTTCATTTCCCATGCATGCAAGAACAAACACATAAACGTTACATTTCTAACGGGAGGGGGGGGGGGGTACGAACATACGAACATGGAATGGGTTACCCGAAAAAAGCAATCAAAAGGAAATCAAAGAAATCAAAATGTTTGACTAAACTCAAACCACTTATAGCAAAAATCTTCTATATAAAAGACGCGTCAGTAAAATATATGATAATAATGGATACGGTTGCTTTCTTCTTATCAACATTCTGGCCAAGGTTTACCGTGTAGCATGATACACGTTAACAATGCAAGGAAAGAAAACGATTAATTAGCTAACATAAATATATTCAACATTTACTTGTTCCTATACTGTATGCGTAGACAAACATTTTTAATCCTCCACATAAATTAAAAAAAAATTAATTGATTTTAAAGAAAATAAGTAACGATAAAACATATAAAGGGTTAACGCTATGTCAGCGTCCTCACACTCAACGCCAATTTTCACTACAAGTCTGAGTTACAAGAGATAACCATTTCCACAAATGTATCCGATCCTCTTCCACTTAACATTGTAGCGAAAAAAATCATTTAAACAGTCAGAATGAAGCAGATGCCATTGATCTGTAATAGCCTACACCAGGGGTCAGCAACCTATGGCACGCGTGTCAAACTTGGGACGCATAGCAACTTTTAATGGTTTGCGGAAAACGAATAAAATGGCAATTCAAGTCTCTTCTCCACGAAAAGAGCAGTATGACCTTAAGGCTGTTGGCAAGCGGAAATAATTAAAACTTCTACTTTGGCACACAAGTAACAAGAGGCTACAGACACATGGCCTACACATTAGATTAATGTGGTTGGAATAAAGATTTATCCACAGTCGTACATTTAACAAGAAAGTTTGACAAATTGTAACATGACTATATACAAAAGGTAGTCTTTTTAAGACATTAATGCATTGTTAAGTCTGCCTAAATAAAGTTTCGTTTATAAATAAAAAGAAACATGAGTGTCATCGTCAAGAGTCTTTTAAAAATGTGCACCTTTAGAAGTAGACGTTGTTGTTCTTTTGCCTCATTCAATAACGCTTCTAAAATATCATCGCTACAATGAAAACGAAACGTCCAGAAAAAAAACACACACTTAAATTACTTGGTCAATTAGTCACCCATTATCTAACGATATTAATGTATTATACAAGGAAGCAGACAGGTCTAAGTAAAAGGAGGTTATGAGGTATGTAAGATCCGTCCAGAATGATGACAAGGCCTTCGAAACGGCGATCGAATGCAATCGTTGGTTTAATTCCAGTGCACCACTAGAAAGTCCTATATATATAGTTCCCGTCATAACTCATTTCAAGGAATAAGCGAATAGCAATGTATATTATGGATTGAATGATTTAAAGTATGTAAAGTAGGACACACCCTATACACACTCTGTCATAATGGGGCTTTGACAAAAGTTTTCTTTGCGAGAAAAAAAAAAAGTGCTTGTATAAGTAACACTTTTATTTAGTTAAGTGTTAACTCAAGCGAAGACATTCTTTGGATCTGTGTGTATTCTGTAGCATGCAACACACGACATGCCTCGGACGGCAGTATCACCTCCAAATAATAACCGATGCCAGAAAGCCTCGCATGTGATCATCGACTCAGGAGAGCTAGGGATTCTCAGTTATTTTTAGAACTACATGTAGTAATCTGCTAGATGACCAATTGATATGCAACGCTCCCACCTACTCTTACACTTCAGAAAATATACACAGACGATGAATGATATAGTGCTTTCAGAGAAGCACATTATCTAAACCACGGTTGTTGTTATTTTTGTGTGTGTCTTTTTATAAAATACTAGCAGATATGTGCCCGATTCTCCGAACAGGCTTTGTATTAGACTATGCTTGATACATTACATTTTTTAAAATTGCAACATAAATAAAGTAGTATGTTTTTTTTTTTTTTTTTTTTTTTTTTTTTTTTTTTTTTTTTTTTTTTTTTTTTTGGTCAATATTTATTTATTTATTGTTGTTTAGCAGACTTTAATATACAACAGTTCAATATACAACTAAAGAGGATTTCTTTACCACTGTGATTGAATAGCGTGAGTTTATTGGGTACTTAAACTCTTTCTGTAAAACAGAACTCACATGTTATTTTGACAGAACTTTTAATTTAAAAATGATTGTTTAATAATTATTTTTTTTGCGACAACATAAAGTCGTAGACCTATGTTTTTTTTTTCATGTTGTTGTTTTTTGTTGGTGGTTTTTGCTATTTATTTATTGTTGCTTTGGAAGCAAACATAGAATTAAATTTTAAATTCAACAGGATAAACAATAAAAAATTAAACCCATCTGAACCAAAGTTTATAAAAATTATACGACACGCATTAAAACTTTAGAAAGTTGGTCCCAGCAATTTAAACAGTGTCCGGCAACGGAACAATTTCCCGCCTTTCCCGCCTTTGTTCTATTCATTCATAAAGTACATTAGCAAACATTGAAGCAAAGTTAATTTTAAATGAATACGCAAAATTTGATGACGTCATAAAAATACAGAAATAATCTCAGCGCGTCCTTTTTTCTCATTTATTTTTAACGCGATCGATCGAAAAACTATAAAAAGTTGGAACGGCAATTTCAACATGAAACCAAAATGTGTCTTTTTATTCACGTATTTTGACCAAACTGACCACTGCGGGCATTTAAATTTTCTTAAAAACTTGACAGTGTTGACCGCATTAAGACAAAGAATATTTGTAGCAAATTTCATCTCATTCTGTCCAGTATTAAAAAAGATTATGCGGTATGTACACACATACTTACATACATACACCTTTTGAGATTTATATATATGATGATGATGATATGAAGTGTGCTAGCAGTTTAGTAAACAGATGTCAGTTTATAGCACAGTGCAGAGACGTAAAACAGCTTAGGCCTATTAATCTTAACGTTTTGCAGCGATGAATGAACAGCCAGCTAATCTTAACGTTTTGCAGCGATGAATAAAGAGCCTGCTAATCTTAACGTTTTGCAGCGATGAATGAAGAGCTTGTTAATCTTGACATACAGCTCCCTTACCACTCTAGAACAATTATTGCTGGAGACTTTAATGCCCATACACCAACCTTAGGTTACTCAAGCTACAACAACAGAGGAAAAGACCTAGAGGATATTGTCAACTCAACAAACCTTCAGCTAGTACAAAACAAGAATTCTCCACCAACCTTTCTACACAGGACACACAATACAACCAGCAGGCCAGATGTGACACTAATATCAACAGACATCATAAATCAACACACATATACAGTGCTCGATGATGTGGGCAGTGACCATAGACTCATCCTAATCAACATAGGAAGATCAGGTAGATGCAAGGCACAGAGAAAAACTTTCTGGAACTACAAAAAAGCTAACTGGACCACATATGCCCAAGAAATAGACTCAGAACTGTCAAGCATTCCAGGGCAGCCTTTAAATACTACTGCTTATTCACACATTGTAAACATAATTCTCAGAGCAGCTGAAAAACATATTCCTCGTGGCAATACAAAAAAATACTCACCCCAGAGCTAGAAGCCCTAGTAAAAGATAGAGCCAAAGCTAGAAAAACTGCTGAAAAATACCCATCAAAAGAAAATAAAACAAGCTACAATAAACTGACAGCTAAAATCAGATATTACATAAAAGTCAACAAAAAAGCTAAGTGGGTCAAAACATGTCAACACCTTGACCTCAGAAAGGATGGACGCAGGGCATGGACACTTCTACATCAGTTATCAGGCAACAAGACTAAAAGCAACCCAAGGCCCATGACCCATGGGAAATCCCTAACAACAAAGAACAAGAAAAAATCTGAGATCTTCAACAAACATTTTGCAAGCACAAACAAAACACAGCCGAGAAAGCAACTGGAGAAAACCTTTCAAAAACTATTGAAAAAACAAGAGAAAAGCCAATTAGCCAACATAAACACTTTTGAAACACCGTTTACACAACAAGAACTAAATGAAGCTCTAAAAAAAGTCAAAACTAGGAAGTCTCCAGGACCTGACAGAATAACAAATGAAATGTTACAGGGACTACGCCACACAGCTAAGGAAGTTTTACTAAAATACATCAACACTACTTGGATGACAGGGTCATTGCCAAAAGAATGGAAAACAGCGAGTATCATACCTATACTCAAGAAAGACAAACCGCTTGATGATCCAAAAAGTTTTATGCCTATTTCCTTAACATCAACAATAGGCAAATTAGCTGAAAAAATGGTCAACGCTAGGTTATACTGGTGGCTGGAGCGCACAAAATCACTGCACAACACACAGGCAGGATTTAGGAAAGCAAGCAGAACTGAAGTCCATCTGTACAGATTCATGCAAGAAACAGTAGAAGGCTTCCAAAACAACAAACATACCACGGCTGTCTTCATCGACCTCCAGCAAGCATACAACAGAGTATGGAGATTAGGACTGTTTATGAAGATGAGGAAGATGGGAATACACGGAAAAATGTATCAGTGGATAAAGGCCTTCCTCCAAAACAGAACCATCCAGACTATTTTTGAAGGAGCGATTTCTGACAAAAAGACTCTGGAGGAAGGAATCCCTCAATGATCAGCCCTTAGCTGCACACTCTTCCTAATATTCATCAATGACATACCTGTTCTCATCAAAGTAAACAAAGCAGTATATGTAGATGACCTTCTAATTTGGACAACAGAAAAATATCCAGAATAACTAGAACCAAACTAAACAAAGCACTGCTCACTATCTCAACTTATACTAAGCTTTGGAAAATGAATATAAATAAAGAAAAAACAGTGTACGCCATCTTTAGCCACAGCAAAAAAACAGCCACAAGAATATATAACCTAAAACTAGATTCTATCCTGTTAAAAAAAGAAGAAAAACAACATACCTAGGCGTGAAACTTGATCAAAAACTCTCCTTAAAAAACTTCATGGCTGACTTAAAAGAAAAAGCTTCAAAAAGGCTAAACATTATAAAACATCTATCCAGCACTGCATGGAGGGCAGAAAAAAACCCTTTAAGGAATTTATACATAGGGTAGATAAGATCAGCCCTATAATACTGCCTGCCCCTACAAACAACAGCCAACCGGACACAGCTAAATACAATAGACACAATACAGAACCAAGCCCTGCGCCTCATCGGTGGGGGTATGAGATCTACACCCACAGCAGCGTGTGAAATAGACTCAAACATTGAACCACTGCAACTAAGACGAGACAGAGCAGCTTTAGAAGCAGTCGAAAGGTACAAAAGACTGGAGAATGACCACCCAAACAAAATACTTATTGAACGCAACAGAACAGCCTCAAAAAAGAAACAAAAGTCCCTATTGCAAATAGCAGACGAACTACAACAAAAACACCACCACCCCCAAAACCGAGAACCAATTACAAGACATTCGCATTTACCCCCCCGGTGGAAGACAAGGCAACCAAGAATTAAAACCTCTTTGAACAACAAAAGCCTAACCAAATCATCTAACCCGCTAGAACTTAAAGTAGGTGCACTAGAAACCATAGAAACCTATACAGATACAGCCATTCACATCTATACAGATGGCTCAGCATTTAAAGCCACAATAAATGCTGGACTAGGCACTTACCTGATCTTCCCTGATAAAAAATACCTTGAGATAAGTGCACCATGTGGAAACTATTGCACAAACTTTCAAGCAGAAATAGATGCCATGATTATTGCCCTTGAGACAGTGTAACATAAATATAACAACAAACATCTTGCCCCAGCAGATATAGTCATTTTCACCGACTCTCAATCAGCACTTCAAACAGTAGCAAGCGAAACCTCACCAAGCTTGAAAGAAATCACCCTATTAGAACACACATTGGACTACCTAATAAGCACATACAACATCGACATAACTCTACAATGGATCCCAGGACATATTGGCATACCAGGAAATGAAAAAGCTGAGAAGCTGGCTAGAAAGGGAGCTAGCATGGACCAATATGAAAGACCTGTCAGCTACAACACAGTGTGCAACATACTAAAAAACAACTTTAAGGAGGAATGGCTAAATCAATGGGCTCAGGGAACAACTGGAAGAAAAATGTACAGAGAAATGAATCAGCCCAACAAACAAGACAACATAAAGTTCCTCCCCCGCAAAGAACAATGCACTATATTCCAGTTGACATATAGCACTCAGCTCACACCTAAATAGAATAAACCCAACTCACCCACCTAACTGCAGACTTTGCCCCTGCCCACAAGAAACTGTAGACCACTTCCTGCTTGAGTGCCCTGGGCTAACCGACCTCAGACGCACCTTGCTCCCCCCTCAACCTACATTTACCAACACATTATATAGCAGCATTGAACAACTGAAAAGGACATGTAAATATGTTTGTCTGGCATTGACTGCAAGAGTGCAAACAGCTCTGCAGACTGGCTAATAGAAGAAGACGAAGAAGAAGAATCTTAACGTTTTGCAGCGATGAATGAAGAGCTTGTTAATCTTAACGTTTAGCTGGGCGAAAACACTATAGACGGTTTATGACATCAGAAATCTAAAAGTATCATGACTTCATGTAAATGTCAGCATTTATCCAAATCTTTAAATGCTTAATCAGCCCTGTAACCACTAGAAATACTATATTGTATTAGAATTGTTTCTAAAAATATTAAAAAATCAGATTTTTTGAATAAATGTGAAGAGTGCAATGGATTTGACCCAATCTCTTTTTCTCCCCTCCCAATTTAATACAGCTTTTTCTTTTCGGCCAATTCTGTGAGTCTAGTCTTATACATACTGTCTAGACACACACTTAGGCTATGTAAGATTTTATCATGCATATTTTATTTTCTATTACAAGAAACAATTAAAAAAAAAACTATTAAAAAAAACTAGATGGCTTCATATAGGTACAAGTGATGTTAAAATGTCAACTGTCCTTGAAATGTATCCCTCGTCTGTCCAACAAAGAAAAAGGAACGTTTTAAAAACAACAACTTAAAAAAAGATAATTAGCATAATATCATATTTAGACTACTTTAGACCAATTAAAACATAGAGCAACATCACGTCATTTCATTATCATAACAGAAGCACCATTTAAAAATAAAACAACCCAAGAATCTTAAACTGTTCCCAAATTTTATTGGGTTTACATTGGGTTTACATTGGGCTTACATTACAACATATGGTATTTAGAGAAAGTGACAGTTATAACTATTAGAGAAGACTATGCTTTTTTTTTTGTTATTTCCTTATATTACATTTCATAAGTGCCGAAATAGGGACCATTGTTTTCAAACTCTTGCATTAGAGTTGCGGGCTACGAATGTTCTAACAAGGTTTGGGCGCGGTGGCCTTATGTTCACCTTATGCAAAGTGCTGCATACTAATTTAATATTCTAGCTTCGTACTCTCCCCTACCCATTCCCACCTAGCCCCCTTCCCCATTACCTGCACAAAAAAAGTAACAGGATTAGAATTCTGAGCAGCACCTGCAAGACTGGGCGGGGTCGTGTCTCGCTGACGTGTCAAGAGCGTTGCAATTTAATAAACAAAATATCGGTGTAGCCAGAGATCACGAGGCACAGAGGGTCCATGGAAAATATCGGGGTTGGCCAAAGCAAGTTTGTTGTTTTTTTCAAGATCATTGCCTCAGAGCTTCTAGCCCACGATGGTCAATTGGTGCCCAGGCAATGCTTTTGGAATTCCGACGCTTGTAGGAGTTTATAGAGTATGTGGGACCGGACAGACATTTGTCTAACGGCCCGATGTGGCTACGTCTCCACAATTCACCCACGTGTGGACAGATACTGTTGCGTTTGTTCTCCGATCTCTAATTGAGTAGTCTCGGCTTAATCTCTCACTTATAGAAGTGGGATCAGATCAGATCTGGTAATAATACTTCAATTTGGTTTGAGGCCGAGATCATGTACATTCACCAATGTCATTGTTTTGTTTATAGTTAATAGTTTTTTTTAGTTGTTGTTCTAGCGTTATTCTAATTGTTCTAGTATTATCTCTAATTGAGTAGTCTCGGCTTGTTCTCTCACTTATAGAAGTGGGATCAGATCAGATCTGGTAATAATACTTTAATCTGGTTTGAGGCCGAGATCATGTACATTCACCCCTGTCATTGTTTTGTTTATAGCTAATAGTTTTTTAAATTGTTGTTCTAGCGTTTTTCTAATTGTTCTAGTATTATCAACTTTAAAAAAACGCCCACACAAAAATAACAACAACAACAAACAAAAAACGACGATTGTTTTAAATCCGGTTTTGAACGCCAGACCGTCGAAAAGGTAATAGAAAGCTCTGTGCCAACATCAGTTAACACTTGCTTTATGCATAATAGATGGACCATTGACATATTCTAGTGTTTGTTTAAAATAGTAATTATGAAATGAGTATAGATAGATAAACAATAGCCAAGATTAAATAAAACCTTCGTCATTCATTCATGTCTGCGTGGGAGCTCAGAAAGTTGAAATATAGAAAGGTCAATGTGTTCGTAGTTTGAATAGCGTACATTAAAAAAAAACAACACCTTCACATTCAGGTTTCTTTTTAAATCGTTATTTTTGGAACAAACAAAATAAAACTTAGACATTTTATAGTTTACCAAAGTTGATCTAAGAAGAAGACTGGCAGGCGAGATCCCTATTGATGTCCAGACCAAGCTTTGACAGAGACAAATGTCACAGTGACAGTCACGAGTCTGTCACGTTTTTTTTTATATTTTAACGGAGATGCTATTGAGTGATGACGGCTGATACATGACGTGTTTTATTTTACACTCATTCATGGCCCACTCCACAGCACCCCCTCCCCAGAAACCTCCACTCTCAACCAGATTAACCACAACTCTACAGACACGTCTTTCTGACAACTGAGTAGATAACCAAAATAAACTAAGAGGCGCTGTTATCGATACGCAAAGAACGGGAATCGAAGCCCAAAAATAATGTCTGCATGATCTTTTGTAAATTTTGAATTATATATTTATTCTTTAAACTGGTTCTAGATTTTAGTTGTTTTTTAATTGTTTTTTTTTTAAGTTTAAGATATTTTAATACAGCCTGCTGCTGGCCATGAAAAGCCGACTTGTGATGTCACCAAGCTATTGCAAGAAACAATTAATTATGAACGTCCATAACACGCAGCCATTTATTATGCCTAAGTTCATTGTTTAGACTTGCATTGGCAAAACATCTCATTTAAGGGGATTTGCCCGAGTGCCATTGAAAATTGCTCTGTGTGTAAGTTTGGCACGCGTGTTGTAGCTTGCCAAATAAACCCTAATAATATATCATATTGATATATAGTTCAGTGTGAGCATTTCCATTGGTATTTCAGAATGAATGTAGGCCTACTTGGATAGCAGACTATCAGTTTGTAAGAAATGTTACAACGATAATCACGTGAGAACAACAGTGAACAAGACATACCAATGTTGAATACCTAGTCTAAACATCTAAGAAATAGACGATCAACCATTCTGTTGTGGCTGTTCGTTTTTTAAATATATTTAAGCTACTATTTATGCATTACTACGCCCCACAAATGGATTTACTTCGGTGAGGAAAGCCTTATGAAATAAGATAACAATACCCGTTGGCTAAATCAACACTGCAATTCGTTATGTAACCATCGACAGCCCTTGTTAAACTTCTGGACGCAACAAAAACAAAGTCGCCGTGTCTCAAGTAGTTAAATATCAAAAACTATTTCCGTCATTCTTATTAAGCCTACTTGATCTTTAGTGATTTCGTACATTTTCGTAGCTACGAGGAAAATAAGACGTAGGCCTACCACTGTTCTAGATCAGTAAGGCCTACAGAAGTAAAAAAAAAATTGACAAGTATGACGTCTTCTTCTTCGTTCATAATATGTGAAAAGACATTGCATTACTGAATACACTTGCGAGAAAAAATGCATGTAAGTACTCTTTCTTCCCGAGTGGCATTCGGGGCATGGAATGGGTTACCTGAACAAACCAGGAAAACCAGTAACTTAACATCATTTAAAACATTAAAAGGGCCTAAAGATGCAAGAATAGACTCGGACCACGGATGAGGGTAGGACGCAATAATCTTCTTTATAGAAGGAGCGTCAGTAATACATAAGAAAAGAAGATAAGATCGCATTGATATAGACCTAGAGTTTTAGTAAATCTTGAACATGCTTTTACTCTCGTTATCATTAGATTTCACCTTTTTCAGCAAGTCTTTTTTCCTTTTAAAGACCAAGTGAAGAGCTTTTTATCAAAATTGATTTAACATTTGATTTTGATAGTAAATAGTGTATTCAGTATCTGAATGTTAAAAAAAACATGTATACAAAATATCAAAGATACATTTTAAGTAATTAGTTCAATATTTGCACTTAAATGTGTGTGTTTTTCGGAAGATTACTCCAAATCTCGTAGCCATTTGAGATGTTTTTATTTCCGGCAATATAGGAAAGTGACGTAACATAAAGGATTCCGACTAGGAAAAATGAATATTGTCACGTGTTTTGAATCTATTGCCACATGTTTTGAATCTTTTCCCGGTTCTTATTTTTAACAAAATGGTTAAATATAGATTTATAGCGTCTATTTTTATTTTTATTTATTTATTTCCCTTGTGATACGTCACTGTCGTATGAGGCTATTCCAAATCTCGTTCCTTTGAGAAAAACCTCTTCACTTGGTCTTTAACGTATTTATAAAACTCCAAGCAAGTCAGTCTGGTATTTTCTCGAATGATGGCGCTAGATCTAGAAGGTACTTGCATCATCGATACAAGATAAACAACATGCAACTCGATCTGTGAAACGACCTTGTCAACATACAATTTTTTACATAAATAAAACTAACACTAACTGAGGCTGCAAAATTACATGGTGCGCTAACAGATGGCACTACTTCAGTACTTGAGCCAAGCTCTTAACAGTATTTTGCAAAATCGGGACAAAGTTGGGACTTGTCGGGATGTCGGGATAAGAAAGTCCATAACGGGTGACTGTTCCGATATATCGGGACGGATGGCAACCCTAAGTCTACTGTATGTCTCCACAAATTATTTCTTAGATTTTTTTTCACTGTCCCAACGTTTGTTTCTTAAGGTACGCCCTACCATAATGTTATGTTGTTAGTGCCCTATTTATTTCTACCATAAAAATGATCTGTTGACAACAGCCCTCTCCGATGCTCCACCTACCGGTAGGTTACACCCAAAAGTTACGGCCCATTGCAGTTTTAATTTAGATCAATCGTGATAACATGCTTGACATCATGTGTCCGGTTCTTTCATAATGTCAATTTCCCACCATCAACCCGCTATCTGTGAAAAGTAAACAAGCTATATTTTTTTTTATCCAGTTAATTTATATATATTAGAAAACAAAACAACAACAGCAACAAAAAAATCTCTTTTATCCTTTATTATTTAATGAGAAAACAAAAGGCCGTAATATTAATTTCCTTTCTGTGCGTCATAAAATTACGCCGTGTGTGACGCCGTTCAATTGACGAAGCAGTATAAAAAAAAAAAAAAAACACTAATAAAGTTTGGCTTTCATGTTCACTCCTGCCCCTAGCTGTCTGCTCCATACGTAGAGATCAGAGCTACCTCCATATGAACAGTTTAGAATTTAGTTTACATCACACACCTCAAGATTTATCTTGCCATTGTCCAGTTAGCTTTATTCTTAACAGAACTAAAACAACAAGTTTTAACTGGACGAGAAAATCATAGGCATTAGAGAGAATAAGAGTGAACGAGAGATAGGGAGAGGAAGGAAACAGATCTTTTTTTAAAAGCACAATACTATGTTTAGTAGAAATTTCAGGTGTGTGTGTGTCGTCTTAACTGTGGCTGTGATGACATCATTTCTAGGCTCATCTCAAGATAGCTTGATCCCGGATTGGGTTCCAGGTAAGGTTACTTTGTTTTTCTACCCGTTTCTTGAATAAAATTATGATGAATTCAAACATGAGACAAATAGACATAGGGAGATTAGTTATTCAATCGTTATTATTCATTTCAATTAAAGTTATTTTAATTTCTATCACTTTAGAATGTTTCCTCTAGCATACTTTGGTAAACAAAAATCAGTGAACAAAAAAGCCTAAGTTATGAACAAATTGCTTATTGTTCTATGCGTGACTCTAATAACCAATTTCTAATGTTAACATGGCTGCCACTTCTTTCTTTCTTCTTCATATATTTCACTTTCTTTAATCAAATTTGTTGGTTTAAGAGCCAAAAAGATTAAATAGATAGATTAATCTGATTTGATATTGTCTGTGTAATTTTTAAAACCATTACTTATAAGGCCCACCCTTACCGCTATAGATCTATTTATAGTATATTTAAAACAAAAATTCGATCCATTTGATTAAAATATGTGTAAGCTTGATCAATGATTATAAACAGTTTTCACATTTATATAAACTACAATGGAACTCAATGTAATTTCGGTACATCTTTTACATATCACGAACCATTTAGTCGGGAGAGCAAACTAATTTTCTATAGGCCCAAATAAAGCAGAGTCCATAAGTTTCCGTGGCCAAGGCATACATGGAGGATTGTGTCGCAATCACAATGCCCAGCCGCATTTACATTATTTACATTTCCCCAACTAATGTCAGGTATCCATCAAAGATGGGTAGAGTGTGTCCCTGAGTGAAAATGATGGGTACCCGACACCAGTCAGTAGATCTTGGTAACATTAACCATCAATCAAACTGATTGGACCCATTTACACATAGAATTGTATTCGTTTTTTTTTTTTAATACGTGAACATTTTCGGCATGTTTTGTCTGGAGAACTCAAATTGGCCGTACACATGCGCATCCTGACTCAAAATAGTTAGTGCTTTTTAGTTAATAATAGCTCAATCGTCCCCTTAAATAGCAGACGATCAGTTCGTAACGACATTATTGGGAGAGCCACAGTGGCAAAATTCTACCAATTTTGAACAATTACTCTAAATCCATAAGAAATAGATAGACAAGCATTGGGTTGTTTGCTTTGTTTGAAATATATTTTATATTTAATGAGATTAATGAGATATTTATGTATTTCAACATTACTAATTCATTCCTTGGTTACTATTGAGTTTGTTTTAAGGTAACTTTAAAAAAAAAGAAGATTACGAGGCTAACATTATGAACTATGTTATTGTAATTTAGATCAAACTATTATCTTTTGTAAGTAAATGAAAGAATTGTCTTTGTGAAATATACGTTTTTAAAACTTCGGTACAATTTTTGTTTTTATAACTTCGGTACAATTTTTGTTTTTATAACTTCGGTACAATTTTTGTTTTCATAACTTTCAGCTAGCAGCACCCAAAAACCACAATGCAGTGCTTTCTTTGACGGCAAGACCCAAATGAACTCTGCATGTCCAGAGGATCAACAATACTTTGATCTGGTGTCCTGTCAGTTTGTCTGTAACTAAAAGATTTAACAAAGTGCGCATCACACTCATTAAAAAAAATTAAAGAGTTCTATCTTGTTTGTGTAGCCTATGTTTTTATTTGTGAGAATCTAATTGTTATCTAACCTTACATGTTACAGACACAGTTTTTATAAAGAAGATTATTGCGTCTTACGTTTATCTGTGGTTAATGTCAATCCTTGCACTTTGATTAGTGTTTGAAATGATGTTTACCGGTAAGTGGCCAATGGTAGATTTAACCTATTTAAGATTTTAAATTGGCAAATAAGCCGGCATAGACAGAACAACCGTCTTTCTATCTATCTGTCTATCTTCCATATTATGTCTTTTTTTTATTTCTCTAACCATAAGCCTATTTTTCTATTAATCTGTCTATCTTTATATGTAGATCTATATATCTGTCTCTATATCTATGTAACTATGTATCTATTTATCTATCTATCCATCCATCCACCGAACAATAAATCCATCTATCTGTATATCTATCTATTAATCACTGTATCTATCTATCTATCTATCTATCTATGTATCACACTATCTATCTATCTGTCAGTCAGTCTATCTGTCTGTCTATCTATTTACCTTTGTATTTATCTATATATTCACTCATCCACCTATACATCCATTGATCCATCTATGTATCTGTTTACCTGTATAATGTTTTTCTTTACTCGCTTTTTGGAGACTGTGTCATTGGCGCGAAACCAAGGTTTTCAATGTTGGTCGGAAGATTGGGGTGGGGGGGGGGGTGCATTGAGAATATCCTACTTACCTTGGATTATTATATGTTCTTGTACCCATTCGCCGCCACTGGAAAGTTTTTTTTTGTTTTTAGAAAAGTATAATAAAAACGAGGTTTATTTTAATACTTCATTTAATATTTTACACGCACATACACACTCGCACACAAACACACACAAACTTACTATAGACTCTAGATTAACGAAACATGTCGAAGTATTAAATTCTCGTGAACGCACATTTTATCTAGCAAATTTGAAAGCCTAATAAAAAATGTTTAACAAGAATTAGGTTGAAAGAATAATTGTAGCACTGACAGGACAGAGCACCAGTAGCGTTACCAGAGGGGGGGGGGGGGGCTGACCCCACACTCGCCTAAGTTTTGATACGTGCCAAACTGGCATTTTCTTAACCTTAGTTGCTAATAAATACTTACTAACATTTAGAATAGGCACAAATTTAGACCCTAGCCCATCTAGTCAACACTATGATGTTGCATGTTCGAAACCATTTCTGTGGAAAGCAATCAGGCCTAGGCCTACAATTTAGAACAGCAGATAATGCCCATACATTATTAGTAGGCTACAATAAATAATGATATCATTAACAATTATTTTCAAAGATAATAGTGTGAAAGCAAATGCAACTGTTAGGACCCGTTACTTCCCTATATAACTATATATCCTTCCACTCTCCACACCCATAACAAAAAATAACAACAGCAATAAAAACAACAGACACGTGCAAGTGTTTTGAAAATCCAGAGTGTATCTTTGATAGTGTTATGAGGCATCCCAAGACCTACGTAAATATTAAACCCTTCCCGTACCGACCTACTTCTATCTATGCTGCCTTCAGTTACGCTATATAAGCGCCCGGGACTGTAAGGGTTAAGATGTACCCCTCTTACTGCTACACCAATGGTTTTCTGTACTACCCCCCCCCCCCCTTCTTACACCAACATTCAACCCACCCTCTTGGGACATTACATTTCTTGAATTCAGCCATCTCCGGCATGAGATATGTATATTAATTTTTTTTTTTTACAAATTTCACAATGATTTTAAAAAAAAAAAAAAAAAAAAAAAAAAACTTGAGGCTGAAGCAGCATTCCCTTTTTTTAAAACAACAACTTGAGGCTGAGCAGCATTCCCTTTTTAAAAAACAAACAAACAAACAACTTGAGGCTGAGCAGCATTTCCTTTTTAAAAAAAAAACTACAACTTAAGGCTGAGCAGCATTCCTTTTTTTAAAAAAATAAAAATTTAAAGGCCCTTGCTTTCTGTCCATGTGTGAAATAAAATGGGACCGTTGGATAACCAGCTGTCAGGTCAGGTTGTCGGAGGGCGTCCATCACGAGCTGTCTACCTGTTTCCTTGTGGGGGCTTAAAACGGTCTAGTAGTACATTGTGTTAAGACCTCGGCTAATTATTACACCAACTTTACTTTTCTCGGGGCTTGTAAATTAAGCAAGTAGTTTATTATATACATATATATATATAATATATTACATCTTTCTATGTAGGCCTTTTTTATGTGGGTTTAATTTACAATGAGGCGAAATAATAATAACAATATAGCGCCGCCAACAAACATAAAGTAAGCTCAGAGCGCATTTAACATACAACTAAGAACATGGTTATAATCTCAAGCCGTTGTAACAGTTTAACAGAAGTCGTTGTTTACATTAGAACATTAGGCCTACAATTACTTAGTTTTACTAAATACTTTGTGGCTAGACTTCTATTACAACAAACCATTTAGTTGAGCATATAGAATGTATATCACTGGATCCTAGAAAAGGAGGCACAAGCGCCATTAGGGAGGCAATAAGTATTTTTTTTTTAATGATGGTATGGGGGAGTAGAATCTAGAATTCAAATCGTATAATAACATAAGGGCCTACGAATTATCCTCTTAAAGTTTGTGTTACAGAAGCTCCTTCTATAGTGAATATTATACAAGGATTTAAAAGGATGGCATGAAAAGAAAAGAAAACGCCTGAGAATAAAAAGTAATTAACATTAATTTTAGAACTGCTTCAAGTGAGGCCGGCTGGTCCAGCGGTTAGTTCACCGGACTGTCAACAAAAAACCAACGGACAGGTCGCGGGTTCTATCCCTGCCACCGGCGGATCCCTGTCGCCCTGCAGGAGTTTTGGGCCTAGTGGACGTAATAATCTTCTATCTAGAAGGAACGTCTGTAAACTTATAAGATAAGTGTAAAGCACGATGCAGGAATCACTGATAATATATGTAGGCCTACCATAATCTCACTGAACCTACAGAATTGCTTTCAACTGGCGTGATAAATGCCCATGTATCAGTAATAAGTAGGCCGATAATAATATAAAAAAAGCTTTCAATCAATCTGTGTTCTAGGACAGGGGTCGGCAACCTATGGCACGCGTGCCACATTTGGCACGCAGAGCGATTTTCAATGGCACGCGTAACACAAAAAACAACAACAATTCATGTCACTTCTACAAAACATTGATTGCTAGAACAGGATGACTTTTAGGCTGCTAACACGCTGAATGAATTAGAAATCCTACTTTGGCACTCTATTATCAAAATGTTGCCTACGACTGTTCTAAGTCTATAAGTTTTTTTCGTGGGTAAAACACTTAGGTATTTTATTTCATGCGATGGACATTTAGTTCGCTTCACGTCATAAACTTTAGTTGTAGTTGCTTATGGACAATAATTAGGAGGATAAGCGTTGACTAGTTATTTCCAGTTACGGTGGTATACAGAGAGATAATGTTACCAGTTGTCCTGTTATGTTCCCATCTGCACTGGGTAAACTCTTTGTAGGATAAAGAAAGAAAAGAAAACGGCGTTTACTGGTCTGCTGAGCTTAGGCCTATACATTAACATTCCATCCGCCAAACCAACACACAGTTTTATATGCCTATTGATAATCTATAGCTCACGAGTCGGCAACCTTTTGATAATAGTGTATCAAAGTAAGATTTCTAATTTACTCGGGGTCAGTGGCGTATTTAGGCATGTTCCACGTGTTCCATTAGAACAGGGGCCCCCACATAAAAGGGGCCCCCACACATCCCAAAAAGAAATGTTTTACTGACATCCCCATTCTTTCGTTGAAAATGTAAAATAAAATCCATTTATTCCCCTACAATTTAAAGCGTTCCAGTCCAACCAAGCTAAGTGCAACATAAAATTTATGATTTTACAGAATGCAACATGAATTAACGGCCCTTTTCTGAGGTATGTGGAAGGCAGGGGCGAGACCACGATGGGGCCCCACATAAATTTGGGAACAGGGCCCCCACAATCCTAAATACAGCCCTGTTCGTGGTACCAACAACCTTAAAAAGAAAACCTGCTCTTTTTTGTTTCTTTTGTAAAAGAGACTTGAAAATAGTCTTTTTATTGGCCTTCAGCGTATCATTGAAAATTGCTCTGCGTGCCACGTCCGGCACGCGTGTCTTAGGTAGCCAACCCCTGCAAAAGCTTACTCAAGAATGCATATTATAGGCAGGGGCGAAGCGAGAAATTTTTTCCAGGGGGGGGTAGGGAGGCTGAACTTTTGCTTGATAAACATTTACCGAATTCCGGGGGGGGGGGGGGGGGGGCATTCACATAAACATTTACCTTTTTTATTGCAAAATCAGTACATATTTAAAAATATCAAAGGGGGTGGGGGCTTAGCCCCCCTCATCCCCCCCCCCCCCCCCCCCCCTGTGGCATCGCCCCTGATCATAGGTAATATGTGAGTTATGTGCAGTTCCTTTAGCATGTGCGGCTTATTAACAGTACTGGCAGCTAGATAATAAAGTCGAAAGTGAGCTTGTCTAGCAGGCTCAACATCCTGGGTTTGACCCATGATGCAGACAATAAGAAATTTAAAAAAAAATCCAACGCCGACTTGGAGAGGAGATGGAAGCCACAAAGTCTTCCAAGCCCACAGAAAGGACTAATGAATAGCCTACGCAGTGTCCATTAGCTCTCCCCAACGACCATGACGGTATTTAATGGTTAAGGAAATTTAAAAAAAAGCAACATTGTAAAAGCTTACATTATATTAGGCCTAAGTCTGTTTTGTGATAATACTTTATATTTCGTTATTTATGAATCATTTGATGTGCGGCGTCCGAAAGCCATCGAGAGACGATAACGTACTTCCTTATGTCTCTGCCTTTTTGTTGACTATCCTCTCTATGCTATTTATTGCCAGGTTGGCCTCTGATACTTGTACCTTAAAATAGAAGCTCTTAACCCTCAGAATAGCTCTTGATCTCCTGCTTTTATAAATCTAACAGTAAATGTGTATGCAGTTTTGTGGATTGCATATAATAGAAATGTGCGGTTTACGAACCGTTTAGTAGCACGATTAGCGTGCAGTTAATTCTGCTGGCTGTGTATGTAATACATTATGCATGCCGTAACAATTGAAGGCCGTAACGAGATGTATAGTAATCCTCACAATAACAAGTTTGTGCATGTAGAGAAAAAGTAACAATTTCAATCATTTGTATGTGGTCGAAATAGTATGTTCAATAATCCACACCAGTGGTGTAGCTTTGGATATCTTTTGCGGCCGGGGACAAACTATATAAGTTTGGCACCCCCGCACCACTCCCCGTTTCATCACACTTTTCTAAATGTTTTTTTTTCGTGGCATCGTGTTAAATAACAAAGTAACATCCACCAATAGATTTAAAGCAATAATATTTTAACCTATTTTGATCCGGCTCTTTCTCTTGAAGAATTAAAACAATGTTAAATACATCATGTATATATCCAGCGGTTAGTTCACCGGACTGTCAACCAAAAAAAAAAAACAAATGACAGGTCGCGGGTTCTATCCCTGCCACCGACGGATCCCTGACGCCCTGCAGGAGTTTTGAGCCTAGTGGACGTAATAATCTTCTATCTAGAATCTAGAAGGAAAGTCTGTAAGCTTATAAGATTCCTATTAATGTCAGCAATGTGCCATTGAGTATACGTGTGACGTATAGCACAACTTTGTGCCGAAGTGTGATAATTGTAGAAGCACTGGGTGAAGCGGGTGTACCGATCTTTATCTTTGGGCATTTTGGCTCAAGTATTTTGTTATATATACCGATAATCAAGATATATATATATATATAGTCAATTTAGAATTTACAAAGCAGAAAAGAGTGCAGCCCTGTCAAAAGACAAATTTAGGCAATATAACTTGCATTAGATGAACAATTCTATAAATAAACTATGTCCTTTAAAAAGACTGAGGTTTGTGTGATGTCTCTAAACTGGCCATGAATGTCTGGGACAAAAAAGGGAATAAGAAAGGGGGAGGGAGGGGATTAAAGTCAAATTCTCATTTAATTATACGATGATGACCCAGCCATAAGGCACAATTCCAACATGGCTTATATGACAATAGTTTGGGAATGATGGGGAGGGGGAGTAGAGTTTTTAAAATTGGAAAGTATTTTCATGTAATCGAAACTAATGTTTGCAACAAAATGGATATCCTTAAAACGTAATTTCGCTAGATATGCATTCCACTTACATGAACAATCTTGCTGAAAATGAGAGGTTTTAACAAAAAAGCTGAACATTAGCGCAGTAGGCCTACAATGCACAAGACTGAAATTTACTACCCAGCATTGCTCGCTATGGATATAAAGAAGGGGTCGGCAACCTACCGCACGCGCGCCAGACTTAACATGCAGAACGATTTTCAATGGCACACGGAAGACTCCCCAAAAAAAGACTTCTACTTCTATACTATAAGAAATTGAGAGCTAAAGCAAGATAAAGTTTATGCTGTTGGCATGCTGAGTAAATTAGAAATCCCACTTTGTCACACTATTATCAAAAGGTTGCCACCCCCTATTATACCCTACATTTGGCACCATGGACTATCGAGCTGGATTTCATAATAACTGTTTTCCCCTTTTTAATTCAATGTTGGGATATCATAGTGAGGGAAGCCATGGGAAATACTTAACAATGGGACGCACCTTGATTTAGGACACTTTACATTCCATTTATATAGTACTGTAATGGCCAACTTGATATGAATGGAATATTTATGCAAATATGTAAGGCTGAAGTAAATTTGAACATAAAGAAATTGTCAACACTAGCCAACATTTTTGCAGAATGAAAAACTTTTATATTTATTTCTCTTTTTATCACAAATTACAAATAAATTATTATTTCATAGAAGATATTAAAAAAAGAAAGCCTCAAGCATTAAAAACATTATTTAAATCAAGATTTGGGGTTAAAAAACAAACACATACACCAGAACTACAAAATTTGTCCCATTCTCTCAAACTCTCAGTCACACATTTCAAATAAATAAAGGGAGATAAAACTGCTGTTGCAAAGTAACCAGTTATTATTTTTGGGGGAAAATAAATTTCGCCACCTAATAATTGTATGATTTTTTAAGTCAAAGACTGAGTTTAACCCTTCCACTGCGTGACTACAAGTGTTTTTGTTTTTAAAATTGTGTACCAATGACTGGTTCTCAGCATCAAAGAGTTAAACGAACCAATCTCAAAAAGAAAAAATAGTTAGAAGAGTTCAAGGTCTGCATGGATGCTCATTCATTCAAAGAAGAAGAAAAAACAAACAAACTGGCATTAGATAGTAGCAAACAGTTTCTTTTTAACTGAAAAAAAACTAACAAAGTTAGGACTTTATAAATACTAAATGATCCTTCATGTTCATAAGTTATTAAAAAACAAAAGCATTAAAAAAATCTCTAGCGTAAATTTTTTATTGTCTACTGCCTGATTAGCATTTGTATCTGTACAAATCGCGACAACAAACTAAATCCACGATAGGTCTACTCAATCATATAAATTTGATCAACTCATAGCTTGCTATTATATAAACCTTAGAGTATGCTAGTTCATAAAAGCACATTTTCAATGAGTGAAAAGACAATAATTGATAATGAAATCAAACAAGAAAAGATCACATTAAAAGGATCAATTCTCACCATTGTCATATACTGTCTCCATGGATTTCTTTTTTTAATATTTGTCTCATAAAATGTTCAGAACTAAAAAAAAGTTAACTACTATTTGTCTTTTTGCGGCATTAAAACTGTTTAACCGTACCCTGTCTCACGATTAAAATGCAGCATTAAGAAAATGAATAGGAAGATATTGGTAACTGGTTTGTAGTAGATGAAAATAATGTTTTCTTTTCAGTTTTCACCAATTTGGAGAGTTATAAATTCGTAAAATATCTTTTGTAAAAAAAATTGCTGATATTGATATGTTTTGACACTTTTTTGCCTGATAAAAAAACTGAATGTACTGGTCTAAAAGACTCACCCTGTTTCTCAAACCTACACATTGCATATATTTACATATTGAATTTGAAATTTGTTTTCTCTATGTTGACGATGAATGAGTTTATTCACACGAGTATTAATGCCTTTATATAAGTTATATATCTATATCAATTAAAATTGTTTTACTGCATGAAAAACACTGCTAATGTATCATGTAGTTATTTCAAACTAAAAAAAAATTATAATTCACTCAAATATAAAACTTCATTTTTAAAATAATGAAAAACTAAATTACATAAATTTGCTCTAAAAGGCTCGGGAATAACGAACATGACAAATCCACATTTGCTCTTTCCTTTTGTTTGATGCCAAGCCCACAGAAAGTTATTGAATGCTATAACACGTCAGCCAAGTTTGGAAGATATTCTGTGTCGTATCTCTTCTCTCCGAGGAGGAAGTGATATAAGCCTGGCTTTAGTTTGTCTGCCGCAGCCAACAGAATGCGAAAATCTCCTTCTAGCTGCAGACCCAGATCGTGTTTTAGTCGTTTGACACTTGGGCGCACTCCAACTGTACCGGTACTGTTAGTAAAAATGGAACAATTATTAATAATATTACATATTGCTATTAAATAATACATTTTATTATCTTGTCTATCCATAATTTGTGATAAGCTCTGCTTCAGTAACTCTGCGAAAAGAAATGTCTAAAAGAAATGCTTCACTTTTTCTCTTCAATATGATGAGAAGGTCATTAACTATCTTAATACTATTTAACCCATGATCTGTGGTCGGCCGATAAAAATTACGATGAAATAGCAACTTCTAATCCAGTATTTTACCATAGTTAATTCCTTTTAGTAATAAATAAGCTTCTGTTTTTTGCTCTTCTGTGCTGTTTTTATAACTTGGAAGTTATTTTTAGATTGATGTTTGTCGAGCAAAATTGTCGCTAGCCCCTTTAGTGAAATGTGAGAAGCTATAGCATTTATAAATCTTTAAATAATGATATATTAAGTGATTCAGAAGATAATTTTTCAACATAAAATATTAGTTAACCCTTACAGTCACGAGGGCGCGTATATAGCGGAACTGAAGTAGGTCGGTATGGGAAGGGTTAAGTATTAGATTGGGTTCATCTTCTACTGAATTGGAAAGCTAGAGTCTGAAGCTTTAGGCTTAGACCTAGAAGTAAAAAGTGTCGCCCCAAAATCTGTACCTAATAGTACCTATTGTTATTTGTTGTAGATTGTGGCTAAGAGTTCAACAAAGAATAAATTAAATGTTGTTCGGTCTTCTTATACTATTTTTCATTAAATTACAATGTTTCAGACAAACTTTTTGACTTTTGTGTCTTGATTTCTACTTTGTTTTGTCCGTGACAGGTTTAGGGTTGTTGTTTTCACAAATTTAGAGATATCGTGAGAATTTTTTTTTCCAGAAGCTATTAAAAACAGAAACCTATGTAAAAAGTACATTTTCGATAAGATAAATATATGGTTATTATATTCCACAAGGATTTTAATAATGTGCCCATGAAAAAAATTGAGTTTAAGGTACTTAAAAAGAAGATTTTTGTTTATTTAACTCTTGACCACTCCAAGGTCAAGGCCATGGTCAAATAATATTTTTATTCCAATCAAAATATTCCATTTGATTCCCCATTCAGTCTACTTAAAAAAAAAAATTTACTTTATGGTGTCTAGCAATAGGATTAGCATGTCAAGAACTACATTTTCAAAGGTACCCAAAAAGCTCTCAAAAGCCCCCACACTACAGCATGATTTCTATACCACAGTTCATGGGTTAAATTTCATGTTCATGAGAAAACTAAGTTATTAAACTATTATAACAGATATAACCTTTGATCCTTACATTTATTAATTACTAGTAAGTATTTCAGTTTTTTTAATGTTTTTTTATTATGTCTTTGAATGTTCTTCAATGAAGACTACTGAAATATGTAATAAAAAGAAGCTATAACAACTGTTACTCACATTTCTCCTTCCACATACTTAATGAGACAGAATGCACGACGTTGTAAGCTGTGCATAAAATGACGAATGTATGCTTCTCTTACACCATTTTCTGGAGGCAGCTTATGAAGCTGAAATGATGGAATATATATATGTTCTGATTAGAAGTTTGGCTAAAAAACACATGGAAAAGAAACAACTTGTAGAAGTTTGGCTAAAAAACACATGGAAAAGAAACAACTTGTAGAAGTTTGGCTAAAAAACACATGGAAAAGAAACAACTTGTAGAAGTTTGGCTAAAAAACACATGGAAAAGAAACAACTTGTTTATTTACACTCATAGAACATTGTGGTTTAGACACAGCTCAACAGTTCGACATTCTGGCAATTTCAGGCTAAAATAAAATATCACGGTTGGTTCCAAGAGTCTGGTCAGCTCTGATTGGTACCTGACATTAGTAAAAGCAGCTGGGGCGTTGTGCTGATCACACAATCCCAGTGTATGCTTTGTGGAAACAGATGGACACTGCTTCCCTACCCCATTGACCAACATGGTCTGATAAATGATCTTTTTTTACATACAGGTTATTTGAATTGTCAAAAGAACTATCAAATAAAGGAATAATGGGGAAATAACAATAAATATTAGCATATAAATATAAAACTGTATAGCTGTACTTTTCCAAAAACATTGTTTTTTCTGGGATTTACTATGACTACTAAAACTAGAGAACTTAAGAGCTTAATATGTATTATGAAATTTTTACTATCCTAGGCACTTACATCTTCAATTAAATCTTTTATAATGCTTTCAGGGCTGTTGACA
The DNA here is from genome assembly GCA_949126835.1 of Anisus vortex. NCBI lineage: Eukaryota > Metazoa > Mollusca > Gastropoda > Planorbidae > Anisus > Anisus vortex. Next base: position 23,437,304 of record OX421493.1, read on the forward strand.
GAATGGAACAACTTTGTCAGTCTGTAATTTACAAGATGTTAACATTACATGTCATTGTGAACTTACATTTAACATTTAAACAATTGGTTAAGCAGTCAATATGATACAAATAATTAAGTAAAGAAATATCAGTAGATAAAAGAGTCAAAAATATGTTATATAAAAAGAATTACACAAGACAATAAGATAACATTATATATGCAACAAGTGGGTTTTCTTCTAATCAAACATTATGTTCTTTTTTTTTTTCTTTTTCAAAATCACAATTGAATTAATATTTTGTAAAAGTCAAAGGACAAAAAATATATCATCATCACCATGATCATTATCAATGCTTAATTGGATGAAATAAATAATTAGTCCTATGCTTGTAATGAACTGCACAGTGGGTTTGAGGTGTGTCAGATCTCTGCAGAGTATGTTTTAAAGAGGAGTTTTTGAAGAAGGAAAAATTTGACTGGATAGAATAGTTTAGGAAGGATGGCATATTGTTATTCTCTGGAGCTGTGCCGCAAGAGCACATTTCACTAACTACTTTAGATTGTTATGTTGTGTTTTAATTCTGACGATTATCAGTTTGTTTATGGCAGGAAAGCTTATAGTTAGTTAACATTTATATGATGGTTTTGTAGGTTTGATTTTGATTTGAATTTTTCTTTTATTAAAAAAAAAAGCTTATGTTTTTTAATGCATTTAATTTAGCTAGTTTGTCAGCTGTTATATTTCTTTCAATCTGAGGGAGCCACCATCTCCTATCAAGCATATCCCCAGGTGGTTGGCAGATAGGGGAATGACACTTAGCTATAAGGGTTAGCCTCAACTACTAAATTAAATACAAGGAAATGGCTGCGAAAAGCAAGATTAGAATGCTTTTAATTCTAAACCTTGGCAGATGAAGCCCGAAGCTTAAGATGGAAATCGCACCAAAAACTCACCCACTGCTGCAGCCTTCTTCCCCTTCATACAGTTCTCTTAACTCCTCCAAGTGTGTTTCATAGCTGAGTCGCCTGTGCTCAAGTACAGGACCTGACTGTGTGACTTCTTTTCGATCCACATCGACAATACTTGTAGGATACTGACTGCATAGCAAGTCTCGTACTGATAAATTGTAGGAGCCATCTGGATTCTATTGAACAATAGTAAATATATTACAAAGATGAAAGGGTAAGTAATCTTTCACAAGATAAAGTGAAGTAACAATTTATTAAATGAAGACAATTATTTTTAAGAAGATATAGTGAAAAAAAGTATGCCATCAAATTTTGATGTTATGATATGATCTAACCTTTATACATCCTTGCACACATAGATCTTGATAGTAAGGCCACTTCTTTCCTTTCAAAGCTGCTCTGGAACAAAAACGCTCACTTTCCCAGCAAAACAGACCCAGCGTGTAGACCAGTATGTTGACCTTTTCATCTCTGGAGCCCATCACCACGCTCCTACCAAAGGTCATCAGGTGAGAAGCTATCACTGACCTTAGAAACTCCACCTCCACTGAGTTTGATGGGTGGAAAGCTGTGTAACTCAACTGAAAGAGTTTATAAAATCATGGCTATACATACAGTTTGGTTTCATATTGATGCCATGGATAATCTATATATACATATATAAAGTAGACTGTCTGTGTGGATTTCAATCTCCATTGGTTAATTTAAAGACCTTATTGTCTCATATTTACTTTTGCGCTCTCGCTTTTGGTATGTATCCTCCCTCCATAGCTGAGTGGTTAGCATTTTCAACTTTCAAGCGTGCGACCTGGGTTCAATTCCCCATTGATAACTTTTTTTTTCTTTTTCTACTTTGTTTTTTCCATTAATATTTTTTTTAAGATTATAAAGAATTTCAGGATTTAAAGCTTTCCAAAAAGTTTTTAAAAAGTAAAATCTAATAATTATATTTAAGACGCATGTGGGAGACGGGTGTCTGATTCTCAGCCAGGATAGTCCAAACTTTTTGTTAAAGTTAAATAAAAAGTAATGCCCTTTTTTAACCCGACAACAATATTTATTTCAAATTCCTTTCCTAAATGTTTTTAGTAAATAATAAATACTAAAAAAAATGATTATTGCTTTATGTTTATTGTAGTTTATACAATTTTATATGTAGCTTATTTTATATAGACCTATGTAATTTCTATATGTTCCCCAGGCAATACAGGGGAATTTAGCTTGTCTAATATCAATTTATATAATTACCGTGAGTTTGTGTATATGTTTGTTTATATATATATATATGTTTCTCCTCTATAGGCTCCTAAGCCGTTTGACTAATCAAGACAAAAGTTAAACGTATAAAAATTGAAAATGTCAAACAAAATAAATTTTTATTTTACGACTTATAATCATGAATTAGTTGATTTTATAAATCAAAAAAAGTATATCCAGCTATACAAATACATAAAACCTTACGGAACAAATGGCCATTTCCGTTCATTTACTATGTTGAACGCGAGATTCACTATGTTGAACGCGAGGGCCTTATCGGATTTTCCCAATTGTGCTGTTGTTTTTTTAATGTGGCGAGACCTTTTTTTCAAAAGTTACGCACCGCAATTTGGCTTGGAGAGTTTGAATGGTGTTGGCTACGTTAAAAAGCGTATGACGTAATGTCTATCAAATCATTTCTATTTTCGTTATAGATGTTTGCATTATCTTTTAAGTAAAAGTAACCACATGTTTCAATTATTAAATGGATGCAGTCGCTATTGAGAGCATCGTTTAATAGGCGACTTTCTACACTTTATAAATTAAATTATACCAATTGTAAAGGACAAGTGACAAGTTATAAATGATTACTTTAAAATAGCACAAGCCTGACAGCAAACATTTTTATGCATGTGTCAGGGCTACCGGACACAATATAAAAAAACTAAATACCGAAAGAAACATTCTCAATACTGTTTTATTGATACACCAAGCAAGAACGAAAATTAAATACCGAAAAAAATCATTATCACTATAGTTTTTATTGCATTGAAATATAATTTTATAATTTTGTTTTTATTATTTACCATTTTTATTGATTTGTATTTGTGTTTTTTGTTCTTTTAGATAGTATATTATTGTTAATTTAATATTATTAATAACAAGTCAAGTCAACACAACTGTTCGCTACATTTTAATATAGAATTAAAATTATCTTAAAAAAACCCGGACGAGCCTTTCGGCTCTTGTGTCCAAAGCGTAAAGCTTAGGATTGAGTAATCTATGTCCGGGCTCCAGCCACCAGTGTATCAGGGAAGGTTTCCGCAGCCCAGCGATCGTTCACTGTGGTTCCCCTAAGGATTATTATCGTGGTGGCTCGCCAGTAAACCTGCACTGTGACCCAGTAGCACAAATCCTATACTATAGGTACATGCATCCAGGCACCGGGTGTTTCTTGAGATGGGATTGCAGCGTCCATTGTTTCCTCCCCACCGAGACCAGTGGCCTCTCTGCAGTGTAATGGATCTCGGACACGCTGCGGGGGCTGTCCCCCATGCGTTCGCCCGCGGGTGTATTCTTAATGGGAATGTATCGGCGGTTTACACACTGCGCCAGTCTTTTAGGCCAGAAGCTTGACAGCAACAATTCTTATGCATATGCCAGGGTCAGGGCGACCAGAGACAATTAAAAAGAACAAAAACTAAATACCGAAAAGAAACGGTCTCACTCCAGTTTTTATTGTAATATTGTCTTTTATTGTTTTTTATTGTAATATTGTCTTTTGTCTGTCTCTCTTAACAAAACACATTGTAGTCATTCTTTTCTCCGTCATTTTGACGGGCATGACCACTAGTACTAATATAAAAAACAAACTGTTATAGCAGTAACACTAAATTATTAAATAAAAGAGAACATAATAATTGTTATTCATATAACAATGTTCCTGGAATCACTAAATACTTTTTTTTAAAATTGTCTCATCTTGCATTTTATTTTAAGAGCTTTAAATGATGTTTAATTTTCAATCTTCTTGACTTGTTTAGGCAACACAATTCATGTTACAAATCAAAAAGAAGTGTCAACAGAACAGTCTTAAGTTCAGATCAATTCATCAAATAATTCCTGCCTTTTCAGCAAATACTCTGAGTTGTTTATTGATAGGTAGCAAGAAAAAGTATCCTGACTATTTTCTAAAGTAAAATATGGTATAAAGTCTAAACATATCCTTTGTGTTAACCAGCAAGCAATAAAACAACAACATCACAACAAAATTAGCAATAACTATAGTCTGGTTTTAAACAGCATACAAGTTAGTGATGTCTCCATTATATAACCAATATCTACCGGTATAGATTGTGGTAGTCCAACTGTTTTTAAAGATGATAGCATTTCTAGACATGTCATTAACCATGAAGACAGGTCAGCAAGGCCAGAAGTTCCAAAGTCTTTCTGGAAACGGATTAATAAAAAATAAACTTTACCATGGTGAATGTAAAGAAAAAGTATTTATGTCATGCTATGTGATACTCAAACAAGCTCAATAAACTCAATAGAAGCCTTCAAGAAAAATACATTAAAAAATTAACAAATACAGTAATAGAAAAACAAATGACTAGATTGTAATCCTTTTTATTTCTACAGTGTTCCTTTTCCAAAAGGAATAGACTGGATAAAATATGCCTGTATTTAAAAATGTATTTAAATTAATTAGGTTTTAGAGAACTACAAACCTTAGCACTCAAAACTCTCAACTTCGATACAATTCTAGTAAACCAAGACTGAATAAGATCAGCCTGAAATATATAAAAAAATATTAATTTTTTTTTAATGCATTTTAAAAATCTTATCAAATTGGACATTTTAAATGTGGCACTTCGCTAAATGAATTTTAATGTTCCCTCTACATACAGTAAAGCAGTATGCCTTTCTGCCATTTCCATTCACCATACCAGTCAAGAAACATTCACCACTTCCTAAGCCACCACAAGAAAAAACAACTGTTTGTACAGCACAATGCCCTGCTGCTTATACTTTCCTTATTATTAACTAATGTCAAATGCTTGTCAGAGCTTGGTTAACTCAGGGACACCCTCCAGACTCTAAAATATATCCTGGCATTTTAAATGCAAATACAAGAGCTTACAAATGGTACTGAGCAGTACTGCCCCTATGGCACCTCCATCTCCCATCGACCAATGTGAACTAACTGTATGGTGAACTAAACATGCTCACATCCACTGCATAGTTCATCACAAGTATTGGTCTAACTTCTCCAGCAGGCTTTTATTGAGAACAATGAAGAATAAAGAATATAAATGTACGAAATAAAGAAATTAATTAAGCAACAGAAAATGAATTTTAAAATATACTGGTACCTGATGTAAATAAATTGTCAGTTCTGAATTTGGTATAATTAAGGCTAGAGACTGTAAGGAAATACCATGGCTGCCCTGAGCAGAAAAAATAAAAGCTGGAACTATCACACCTTTATCTGGAATGTCAATAAATTTGATATCAACCTGAAAGCAAAAGTTGTATAATTATTTGCTTAGAAAAGTTCGATACACATATCTTGTGGTGTTCATAATTAATATTAACCTTTTAGTTACATTATTTCTTTTTCAACTGTATGAATTTTAGTTACATAAAAATGGGACTAGTATGATAAGCTAGTAAAAAAATAAAGACAATGAGCATATTTGAATCACAAAGAGTATATTTGATTGGAATTGAAAAAAATTCAATGAACACATACCTGACTTGACTGCAAGTCTCTACAAATTTCACCACTAAGCACTTGGACAGTAACAAACCTGAGGATGTTTGTGTGGGGCTGAGGCCTGCCTGTCACATACCAAACATGATCCAGGCGGGGACCCAAAATATTGTCCCACTGACAGAGCAGGAGGGCGTCTATGTAACTGTGGTCAATGTTCGGGATGGCAGACACCGTGAAGGTGGAACTCGGGCTCAAGGGAGTTGATAGGCTGTCCCCAAAGTCTGGTTGGTACGAACTGTCTGACCTGATGGTCATGACACCAGAGTCAATAGACAAGCTTTTAGCACTGAGACTGAGGTTTGAAGAGGATTTAGAAATGATGCTTGATGACAGTTGAGGTCTTGGCGATGCCATTTTAATGTATCGTGTGAACTTTTAATGTTTTTCAAACTAAGCACAGGGACACTACATTTGATAAATAGCTTTTAGCTCTTTCTGCAACCTTAGAGACACCACTAAAAAGTTTGCGATGATTAGGTCTATGAAAATAAAGCTAAATGCCATCATGGAGAGTGAGGTCATTAGGTCTTGTTGAGTTTGAGAAGTGTTTGTCATAAGCATTATTACAAGTACAAATGACAGCACCACGACAGAAAAAAAAGCGTAGTTCACACAGAGGATAACCAAAGCTTCCCGGTTCACCAATTGCATGCTGACACTCAGAGGAAGAACAACTGCCTCATCCCAAAGCATTTAAGGTGTGATCAACTTTACTAAGCAGGCTATGTGAACTATAAATAATCTGTCATTTTAACAGATAAAAAGAATACATCTGACAGATGTTCTGTAAAAAAAGAAAAAAATATATAAGGTACATTAAAAAACAGAAGGCTACATAAAAATGTATTGCACTCATCAATGTTATACATTATTATATATTATATAGGCTACCTTTACTCTTTACAACAAGATTGTTATTGTTCACTTAAAATTATGTTTGTACTTTAACTAGCTAGCTGCATTTTTTTTATTGTTTATGTATTTATCACCTGCAACAAAAAGTTGAGAAAGCTCTCTAAGCCTCTAAGCTGCACCAAGACCAAATTTACAATAATTTCAATAATTTTACAAATTAAATAGAACAAATTAATCAAACCAGAAACGGTTTTTCTAAAATTGTGTAGTATAAACTGTGTGATATGAAACAACACTCTTTTGTGCTGACATAGTCATGTAGGCTTAGCTTAGTAGGTATACTTAAAACTTACTAGCCTACTAGAACTAATGCTAAGGGTTAACTAAACCAGTAAGCTGAGTAAGGCCCATTGTCTTAGTCTTAGTCTTAGTCGACTTAGGGGACTAAGAAGTTACCAGCCTTTTCATTATTATATTTTATTATATATATATATCTGAAATATTTGTTCCTTCAAATTTTAAATACCATATAAAGGCAATAAGCATACACAATCTATTATTGCAAACATTAAAAAAGGCACCATGTGTTCTCGTACATTATTTCATACAAAGTTTTTTTGTGAATAAACGATAACGAAATCAAGCACCATCAAGGTAGTCATGAGTTCTCCTTTCCTTTATCACAACATTCAAAGCGTCTGACCTATGTATGAATCAAATTGAAATAAACCACTGTTTACCGTTTACGACAATGCTCAATATAGCAACTAGATCTAAACAAAATACGGTGTATTGGCATCCTTTTACTTTTTGTTATCTTATATGTTTCCTAACGCCAAAAGGCCGAATATATGTGCTGATCTTTAAATTCTAAACATTACATATTATATAGTTTAGCGGCCTTATGTCTTGTTTTTAAGAATCTAAACAGCTTACACTCCTTCTAAATTATATATGTAATATTATTGCGATTATGCGATGGGAATTTGTTAAAATCAGCTTGCATAATATGCTATTTTGATGAACCTCGGATCGGCTCGCTCCCCCGCCCCCATCGTGCACTTACATTTTCCCCTTGCCGCCGGGCCTTGCCCTTGTCCATTTTTTACCCCTTCCTCTCTCTACGCCACTATTAGAAGTATAGGCCAATAAATACTATAGGTAGGCTGGGGCTAGCATATATATACCTTCGACTGCATTTTTTACGTCTCGAGTGACGATCTATTTCCACGACAGATCGTGTGGCTAAAGAGGCCAATCCTAGAGGTTGGCCTACACGCACGGTCACACTGGATGCAGATGAATGCAGCGGAGCAAACCATATTTTTCTCTACCTTAAATTCTTGTTCCTTTTGCGATCCTCTCCTGCAAGCCGGGAACCTTCTTTGATCCCTGCCCTCCAGGTGGACCTATCCTGCGTCATGATCGAGCCCCCCATAACTGTTTGAATCAATTTGGAGGCGGTTCATGTCTTTTACTTTTACAGACATCCGCAAATCTAACGTTCCATAAGGGCTGCTCGGGTTGAGGCAGGCAGTAGCTATAATTTAAGCTTATACATATTCAATGGAGCGAAAAAGCCCCGCCTCCTAATACCGCCAAGAGTGGTCCCTGATGGCGTTCCAACCTACGCCAATCGGCTGGGAACTTAAAATCGGTAACTACCACGCACTCTCCGTGCTGCTTCTGTGACATTCCTGTTGCAATGAAATGACCTCTTCATTTACCTGGGCGAATATTAGCGAGTCCTGGGCTGCCCAGGCGACAAGAACCGCCTCGGTCTACCATGCTGGCAGGGTCCAAAGGGATAGGTATAACCGTCACAGTTTGGGGCCAGATGGTTGCAGGAGTTTGTCGGAAAGCAGATGTTATACCCCTGTCCATCCGCCTACGGGGCTCCACTCCGGATTTATGTCAGGGTTTACTCCCTTAGCCTTAGTCCCTCACAGGTCACACTCAAGGCAGTGCGGCCATTAACCTATAGCAAAGGGGTTTGGTTTGTGGGCATCAAGGTGTATCCGCACGCCATCGGGCCATATGCCTGCCTCACATCTAGGGACCTATAACCACCCCCGAGATCCTTGCAGTTCAGCCTAGAGCCTCGCACTCCAGTGTACATCTGCCATTTGCCACCAAGAGAAAGTAGGCTAGCCTATAGGCCTACGTTACTGCAAAGGACTTGTTGTGGAGAAGCTATTATATATATTGGCAAGAGAGACTTTCTGATTGCACTCCTTTTACAGTTATTCGGCCTATACACTGCACATGCTATTTAAATATAGCCAGCGGTGACAGCTAGGATATATATATATATATATAGTACTGCCACACTAGACGCATCACACGTACTATACAGCCATTTATACAGTCTACATAACCTGAATTTTCAGTCCAAGACCCCTCAACTCGCTACTGGTGATGCCCCCTCAGCCTCATGATTATCAGCTCCTATTCCCAATAGAATCTAATCTCTAAACTCGTCTTTCAAAAGAATTTCTTTGCTTGTTTCAAATACTATTTCTGCTATTTAATTTGATAACATGAAACACTTAGTTTCGGAATTCCCAATCGCACTAAGACTAAGCCTAGTCCTTTAGACTTCCGGTTTGTAGTTCGCTTTGATTTTCTCAATGTAAAATTAAGTTTAAAATCGAACGTTGTATAGGCCCGACAGCTGAAACCTTTAAAGCAATCGTAGGAGCATAGAAGTCATTCAACAGCTTTATTGGTTGTGCACGGAAAAAAACAACATATACGCTCTAAAAATAGAGCAAGCCAGCGGTCCCTCTTATCCATATTTAGTTAGGGTTACCAATATAAGTGCTCAGATGAAAAAGAGCAGGACACATAAAATGTTCATCAAATCAGGTTACCATGGCAGCCAGTAGCCGGTTTCTAAGGGGTTACTCCAATTTTAACCTTACCATTGAGCTGAACATTGCTAGAGCGCGCATTAAGTTCACGGACCAGAATAATAATAATAAAAATAATAATTTTTTTTTAAATCTCTGTTCCGCGAATAGCCTGATACTAATGAATTAATTTAAACATGCGTTCCAGCAATATTTAGCTCAATGGTATTAAGGTTACTAAGGCATTATAGTATATAACAGAGAAAAGTAAAAAAGAATGTATCGATCGATCGAGAACGGACGGGCAAAAACCCGGACAAAAGCTATATTTCGGGAAAGCCGCCCGGACGACTGGACAGGGTCCTAAAAAGAGGACATGTCCGGGGTAACCGGACGTATGGTAACCCTACCTATAGTCTTAGATTGTTTCTTCAATCAGAGCTGTCAACGCTCAATAGAAAGAAAAATATTTTTTAAAATACATAGACTATAAGCTAATTATAGTCATTACACTAGTCTGACTAGTCATATAGGCCTATTATCTGTCATTATTAATGGTCGAAGCCACAGTGGTCACAAAAAAAAAAGGTTATGAAAGGAATCTTGACACCGTAACATCAACTTTAGTGATGACAACTTCCTGCTACGACTACATTATACAATTTTAACATGGCAGACTCTACTACTGAGCAAGTGGCTCCTATTCAACCTATTGATTCCGAAAATGGGACGTCTGTCAATGGCACTAAAATACCTGCAACCCCTGAAGGAATGGCAATTGCCTACGCAAGTTTGTTTTTGATGGCGATTGTCCCAATCTTTATTGGCTCGTTTCGTTCAGTAACATTCCATAAGGAACAAAAGGTACTGGCGATTTTTTAATTTTAGTCAACATCTGGTTCAATGGTTGTTATTTTTTTAAAATAAATAAAATGTAAGCTTGGTTGTTATCACCGGCATTTACAAAAATGACATTGACATCCATTTTTATTTACGGCACTTACTTACCTTGATAGAATGAGTGATGAGACATATGTCACATATCATTGACATATGATTATTATGATATGAATATGACTGATATGACAGTGACAGAGATGGATTAGTTAGACAGTAACTTACTGAGTAAGTCATGTAAGAGTCTGTAAGACTCCATATCCATGTATCCATGGATCCATGATATATACACAAGACAAGCCATATGATGGCATTTGCCATGATTATTATCATTTTTCTTATCTTATATTATATGATTATGATTACAGATAATGATATGCCAGGGCCAGGCCATATGCTGATATTAAGTGATATGACAATGACAAAATTGTAGTGACCTGTAGTGTAAGATGTAAGTCATGTGGGCCAACAACTTGTGAACTAGTAGAGTCTATAACTAGACTAGAGGCATTTTTAGAATTAAAAAAAATAATAATATAGGCCTAAGTAGAAGGGAGAAGTCAGGATAGGCTAAGGGATTACTGTAGCGTAGAGTCATGTCTTGAACTAGGAGGCATATATTATTATATAGGCCTAAACACTAATAAGGAGAAGGGAGAAAGAAAGCTAGGTTATAGCCCACTTAATGGGCATAATGCCCTCATGGCCTCATGGGCTATAAGTATAAATGACATAGCCTTTATTACTATAGTAAAAAAAAAAAGTAAAGTATCCAGTCGGACCAAATTGATCCCTAGGGCCGGTGAAACAGCGTTCACCATTTTCTGTGGCCACAGCATACTAGGGGATTGTGTGGCCAGCACAAGCCCAGCCACCTTTACTTTGCCCCAAATAAATTCAGGTACCCATTAGAGCTGGGTAGACCCAGGGACACCCTCTAGAACTGGGAACAAATCATGCCTTCACCAGGATTTGAACCCAGGACCTTCAGTACACCAGCCGATTGGGCTGCTGCTTGGCCACCATGCCCATATAAGTGACATATAACTAGAACTGATTACATGTAATATTAAAATAGCAAGTAAGCAAGCTTATATTTTTGATTTGATGCCCCAGATGACTAGCTCCCTCCAAATACGATTCCTCTTCCCCTCAAACTCATGTTTAACTATAATGAATTGTAATTATTAAATATATATAGGGAATAATATATTATATTACTTTTATAGATTAGGACATTTTGTATTTAATACCTACTGTTATTATTAATATTAGAAGGTTTCCAGTATAAAAAGGAATACCGAACATACAATAGACACAAATTTCACATAGGTGGGATATTCAGTAGGATAGAGTAGGAAAGTCTATGGTATTTTTTTGAAAAGATGTCTATCTCCTGAACCCTTTTCTTAGTACAATTAATTAATAGAAATGCCTACAAAGAAGAAGTACTTAGAACTTTTCCCTATATTTTAGTAACATTAACCTGAATTTAATTTTTATTTTTTTTAATTTGTTTAACAATAAAATTGAAAAAAAAAATAATTGTCTTCAGTTTTAGCTGCTTTGGTATCAATGATATATTATTATAATAATTTATAAAATTATTACAATTAGTTTTCTGTCTCGACTAGTTCTCTTGACAGTGTAGCAATATAACTTGTGATTTAAATTTTAAATGCAGAATATCTTAAATAAAAAGACAGAAAAATGAAAAGAAAGAACTCACAACTCTGTTATATTCAGTTGCACAAATTTACCTCCGCCTCCCTGTTTCTTTTTTTTTACAATTCTTATCAACTACATCTCTACTTTGTGTTAACTGAAAGGTATTTTTTTCTTTCCAGGACTCTGGAGAAAAACCAGAAACAATGACTCACAAGGATGCAGCCATGTTTCCTATCATAGCGAGCTGCGCTCTCTTTGGGATTTACCTGGTTTTCCAAGTAATTGAGTTTTCTTTTTTTTTTTTTTACTAAATGTATATTGTTAATTTTATTTTTTACAAAACAGTTGACCATAACGAAGAAGGCTAAAAAAAAGAAATTGATAGTATAAACTGGTATGGTATGGTATGGTACACTTGTGATAAAAGGATGACTGTAGACTTGCAGTAGTTTCATTATTTTGGCCATATTAGGTCAAAACACTTTTCATGTCCCAGTGTTTGCTGGGCAGAGTAAATATAAAAGTAAGATACTTTTTAATTCAGAGATTTGCCTTATTTCTTTGAAAAGTTGGTTAAATTTAGACACTTTATAATACAAACTCATTTGTATATGTGGTGCCACGGTCTGGAGGCAGTACATTGCATTTTTAAAGGTCTGGGTTAGAAATGTTATAATATAATTTGCTTTTTTCAAAACCAATTTTCCTTTGTGGTAATTTGATTTTAACTGATTTCCCCCCCCCCCCCCCCCCCAGCCTTTCTTTTTGCATAACATCACAGGTTAGGAACCCAATACAATATTCCATTGTTTAATTAGTTGATCTATAGGGCAAACGAGGCAGCAAAGTTTCTGTGGTCACACCATACTAAGAAATTGTGTGGCCAACACAGTGCCTAGCCACCTTACTCATCCTCAATTACTGTCAGGTACCCACCGAATTTACAATGTCTAAAAAAATACAGGGCAAGACTTCCGGCTTTGTAGTCCAGGGTGTAACGTTTGTTCAGGAGTGAACTGGTGGGGGGCACACCAAGGTTCTGTCCAGGCGCCAGCCACCCTACGGCACGCCAAAGGCATGGCGTGCCGTGTAACAGGTACGGTTCCCGCAGCCCAGCTTTAAGTCAACTGCAGATTTCCCTAGGATCATTATCGTGGTGTCTCGCCCGTATACCTGCAATGTACTATAGGTTCAGGGCATCCAGGCACTTGGGTGGCATGCAGAGTGCAATGAGAAACAGGACACCCTGAGCTGCTGCGGGGGCTGTCCCCCATGCGTTTGCCTACAGGTGAAATTATAATGTAATCGTACTGCAATTTACACATTTCCCCAGTCTTTGAGGCCCATGGGTACAGAAGTGTCATGTGTCCACCATTGCTGGGTAGACATAAGGGCACCCTCTATACGGGGGGACATATCCTAGTGGTCACTTGTGTGAACCAGGGACATTTGGTACAACAGCTAAGTGTGATGTCCTGTAGGCCACTGTGTCTTGTTATATTTATATATATTTTTGCAGCGGAAACCTTCAAATGTGCCATTTTCAACATGCATTTGAAACATGTAAATGTGGCTTAAAAGTTCTTGCTATTTGTTTTCTATTGAATATAACATTTGTTCAGAACTTTTAAAACTTTTTAATTCAAACATTTTTTAAAGATACTATAATTATTTAGTAAAAATAGATTTCTTTTTGTCTTCCTCAGATATTTTCAAAGGAACACATCAACTTGCTTTTGACTGCTTATTTTTTTATTCTTGGTGTTCTTGCACTCACTCACATTGTTGGGTAAGTCTTCAGTAGAATTATACCGGTACTCAATGAATCAAAAGGAATTTTTGCTTTTACTGTAACTCTGTGTAACTGAGCAAATGAAAAATGAGTGATATACAAATTGAGAAAGAAAGTTTGAGTTTTAGATGATGTGCTGACATAGTAGATGAACAATGGTTTATTTTAATCACAGCCCTCTAAGGCCATTATCAATATATATAATTACAGTGAGTTTGTTTATATTTATATATATATGTTTATATGTTTGTACTCTGTAGACTACTAGGCTGTTTGACCAATCGGCACAACAGTTAAATACATAAATTGGAAACGTCCTTCAAAAGAAATTATTATTATTTAACCAATATTGCTTAATTCATTAATTTATTTTTAAATTTACATAGGCCTATTACTAATTATAGTAAGGTTATAAACAGAGCGCCATTTCAAAATGATCTTCCTTTACGGGCAACCTTAAATAATAAAAAAGAACAAAAACTAAATACCGAAACAAAGGTTCTCACTAAAGTTTTTATTGTAATATTTTTCTTTTTCTTTTAACAAAACAAATTGTAATCATTTGTTTTTCCGTCATTTTGACGGGCATAACTCCTAGTTTAGTACATCTGGGTTGCTTTTATGTTAAGAAAATGTATTCTTTTTTCAATACCTTTATATTATAACTTCAGTTGAGTTTTTTTTCTGTAGTGCTAAAAGTTATAGTGTTTCTGTCTTTTCAGACCAATCATCAGCAAACTTATCCCTTCGTCATTTCCAAATAAAGACTATCATTTGATCTTAACACAAGGGAAAGATGAAAAAAAAGAAGGTATTTTATTAGTGTATCGGTAGTTTAAGTCTAGTCTTGCATTTTGATAATTTTAAAGGTTTTTGAAATAAGTTAAAGAATTTAACGTGTTCAGTTCAATGTCTAATCTTTATGAATTAGTCCTTCCATAAGGAATAATGGAGTTTTATTTGTATGTCATTCGGAATAAGTTATTAGATTATTTTCTTGTATGTCTCTTGTTAGAATTTAATTCCATCCTAAGTGGGTTTTTATTGAGTAATTTTGCTGTAATTAAGTAATATATTGATAAGCTGTGAATTTTGTAAGAAGTTTAATTGCAAAGTTATCCTATACACATTTATTACGGTAATGTTTTTGTTGTAAGCACATATTGTACTGATGCACTGGTACTTTGAGTATAACCCTCAGGAAAGAAATTTCTTATAGAAGTTTTTTTTTTCCTCAATAAACTTTATATCATTCAATGATATACTGGATCTAATGTGCTCTGTTTACATTTTTTTTCGGTTTTTAAATTGAAATATAGATGAAAGTAAATTCAATATAAATGAAAGTAAATTCAAAGTAAAGGAGTTTAACTTAGTTTTCAATCTTACGCCTGTTTTTAAGCCAAGCAATAATCTAGGTTTTTTTAATTAGTAATTGCTACAGCAATCCCAGAATTCATGTATAGATAAGTCATTAGGCTTAATCAAATGAATATCAATTAAACATTAAAATGTATATATTTCAGATATAATGAATTATGAGTTTGATAGAAAAGATCTAGTCAGCTTGGCATTATGCTCCGTATTTGGAGTATGGTACCTGTGGAAAAAGGTAACAGTTTGATTATATTTATTTAAGCTATATTGTTAAATCATACTTTTTCTGAGAATATATAGTTTTATAATCAATAATATCGAAAACTATCTTTTCAGCATTGGATAGCCAATAATCTGTTTGGTTTGGCTTTCTCCATCAATGGCGTGGAGTTGCTGTCTCTGAATCGAGTCAGCACTGGATGCATTCTACTTGGTGGACTGTTCATTTATGATATATTTTGGGTAATTTTGTGTGTGTGTGTCTGTGGACAGTGTTGTATTTTCTTTTATTTCCCTTCTTTTAAGCATATCTATAACTATAAGTGAGTATTACTCCACTTCACTGCAAATTTGCATACTCAGTCACTAGTAACACATGCTTTTAATATGTTCTTTTTCAGGTGTTTGGGACCAATGTCATGGTGACTGTTGCCAAATCATTTGAAGCACCAATTAAATGTAAATATTTGTTACAGCATTTATTATACAATAGCATTATCATATTGAGTGCTATTGTTTATTTTGTATCTATTTAATAACAAAAATAGAAATTTGAAAGCAAATTGTTCAGTTTCAAATATTTCTTTGTTAAAAGTAAAGAAAAATCAAAATTGAAAAAACAATCAGTTCTGATGCTTGATTATTAATTACGCCATCTTTGTAAGTATTATTTCTGTAAGCCTTGATTTAGTTTACCAAGCTTTTGAACACTCAATGTTTCAGTGGTGTTCCCACAAGATTTGCTTCAGCACGGTCTGGCTGCCAACAACTTTGCCATGCTGGGACTCGGAGATATTGTAATACCAGGCATATTCATTGCACTGTTGTTGCGGTATGATGTAAGGTAAATAATGATTTGTCTATGCAAATGTTTTTTTTTTATTTATTCAAGGCCTGTACATGAAGTTAATTTCTTTCTAAATGAATGTATCGGTTTTATTTGCTTCGAAAAAGAATTATTAAAACAAAGAAAGCTTTCATTTTTAAAGTAAGGTCTTCGCTTGACAGTCTTAAATCAGCCAATCTATTATTCCATTTTTGTTGAAAATGTAAAAATATACCATACTTTCCTTTTCAGTCTGAAAAGGAATAGTAATCTCTACTTCTATGCTGGCTTTGTTGCTTACTGCTTAGGACTAGGAACAACAATATTTATAATGCATTTTTTCAAACACGCCCAGGTGAGTTCATGAGTTGCTTCGTTTTGTGAAAAAATTTCCTTGTATTTTCTTGATAATAGCAGATAAAGAGGACATTTTAAAAGTATTTTTTGGGGATGGAAAAGAAAAATACTTTCTATTCTGAATTAGAAATGAAAAGTATGTTTTTAAATAAATTAAAAAAGGGTTAATATTTACATGTTTTTTTTTCAGCCTGCTTTGTTGTATTTAGTACCTGCATGTCTAGGTATTCCAACTGCTGTTGCACTGCTAAGAGGTGACATCAAAACAATGTTCAGGTAAACCCATTTTAATCCTGAAATTTTACTCTATTGTTTATATTGTACAATGGGACATGATGGCCTAGTTAGCAGCATGCTAGGTTAGTGTATCAAAGGTCCTGGGCTCAAAGGCTAGGATTTGTTCCTGGGTCTTGGGGGGGGGGTGTTATTGAGTTTACCAAGCTCTGAGGTTTGGGGCAAAATAAAGATGGCTGGGAATTGTGCAGGGGTCACCAAAACTTGTGAACGTTGCATCACAGTCCTTATGAATCAAACTGGCCTGACAGGAATACTTACTATTAGTGATATTGTAATCCTACTGTATAGAGTAGCGTTTCCCAAACCTTTTAGTTTGTGATCGAGTTGTTTTTGTACTGCTTCCTGACCCACCATTTTTATCGCCTCTACGAGTCTGTAAGTAACATACAACTGATATAAACTTACACATACCATTTTCATATATTATAAAAAGAAGTACTTATAAATATATGGAAGTATCACAAAATTTCAGCTAGATTGGAAGGAGACTGATATAGGCCTTAGTAGGTTGATCCTAGTACATGAGAATAATCTGTCATAGATTTTTTTGTTTGCTTATCAGAGTTATCACCAGGCATTTGAGAAAATACTGGTATAGAGGATAAACAAATGTTGAATTATATTTTATTCTATTAAAAAAAATCATAGACAAATGTTGTTTATAAATGAACTGAATTTTAGTTTAGATACATTTATAATTTATCTTTGAAAACAAAAAAAAATTGTATTACAATACAATACAATTTGTATTGTCTTAAATTTATTTTTTTAAACAATTTTAAGAAAGCTTTTGCAATTTTTATGAAATAAAATTGAAATAAAATAATAACAAATAAATTAATTCCCTTTACTTTCAAAAATTGAAATAAAATTAATAACAAATAAATTAATTCCATTTACTTTCAGCTATGAAGATCATGCTGAACAACCTGTCAAGGCTGTAGAAGAAACTGCAAAGACAAAATAAGAAGATGCGGCATAGGACTTTGCTTTGTTTCTGGCTTTTATGAAGTGGCTTACCATTGAATTTGATCATTGTAAAAGATAAATAAAAAAAAAGGTTTCATTCACAATGTCTTTAGGGACATTCAGTTTTATCTGATGTATTCTTTCAGTTGCACGCATGCAAAAACAAAGAACGTCAACAAACATAGACAAAGACATTCAAACAAACTTATGATATGTCACACAAATATTTTACAATCATTGTAGAATGTAATTCTGATAAAAAAAATTTGATCTTTATATTTCTTTGTGATAATCTTGTCTATTATGATTTGTTTTTATTATTATCTTAAAAAAAAAAAATAGCTTAAAGTTCAAGTAATTCTGTAGCATTTTATTTATATTTTTTTTAAATGACAAAAATGTTTAACCTCTTTTTATGGGCCTTCAGTATTGTTAAGTCACATTCTTCAACACGTTTTTTTTTTTTATTTTTTTTTTTAAGTTATTGATACATTAGTGATACAGAATAGGTTTTAGTGATTAAAAACTGTGTTAGAATTCTCAGCATTAAAGTGAAATAACTGCCAACTTTTAAAAATATTTATTTTATTCTGGTGCTATCCCACCTACCGTCATCATTTTAGTTTTTGTTTGTTTTTAAAGTCAACTCTTTTGAACTTACTGTTTTATTGTTTTATAATAATGATCAATGACATATTATTTGATTGTATTGAGAATATTGGAAGAAAAAAAATACTTGTTTTTACAATTTTTGGTCATGTGTATTTCTTTAAAAGAAAATGACCACATTTTGCGCTGTGCAAATGACCTGACACCAACCCACTGAATTGTTGACCAAATTTATATAGAGACGAAATTTATTTATTTGTTTTGAAAATAAAATAAATACAATTGTATTATTGGCTTATAGACAATACATCTTTTTTTTTCACTTCAAGAGTTAGTTTTATCGACAATTTGGCTGTCAACTTAAGGCAGAGTAGAAAAAAAACTGTGGTTTTGGTCTACTAAATGACCGTTCAGTGCAATTCCCAGCCATCTGTGTTTCCAGAAACGTAGATTATGGTGGAAATATCCTTAACCCTTTAACTTCCCCAGGTTTTCAATATAAATATTTGCTGACTTTGCATACTGTTACCATTTCTTTATTATTTAAGACATCTATGTGACGTCCTCTGTATTTAAGTGTACGGAAATTATGACGTCGATGTGGCGTCCACAGTATTTAAAGGGTTAAATAGACTTGTGTCCATTGGTCAAGCTCCCACCCACTTCTCTCATTTCTGGAATCACATGGCTCCCTAGCAAGAGAAACCTGTTTTTGTGATCTTAAATTCAGGCACATCTTTATAAAACAATTAATGACTTCTAAAAAAAATTGTTTTATATTTTTTTTTCTTTCATTATAATGCTCAAATAAAAAAAATTAGCTGCTCAAAGATTTGGAATTTCTAAACCGGGAGATAACAAAAACAAAACAACTGTAAAATTTCATCAGCAGGGTATTTTATACAAGAGTTATCAAACCTTAGTTTTAGCATCAACATTTTCATCTTATTAGAACTAGATAATTTTCCTGTTGTAACATTGAGGGCATTAAGATTATGTTAACAAATTCTTGGAGTTGAATATTTTAGGATTCTGTAATGTCCTAAAATTGTTACCTTCCCACTTGTTGATAACTTTAAAACAGCTTCCATAAAAATTCTGAGAATGTATTTTCGGTTTTATATGTTTTATTTTTCTCGCTCTTGAAACGCTGTGTGTTTATTTGTTGTCATTTGGTGACTTATGCTTGGTGTTTGTTGCAACAAAAATTTTACTTTATATCTTTTATCTTTATCTGTTTTGTTGTTTCCTTATAAAATTGTTTTCCTCAAGACATGTTTAAAATGTAAGGCTTATATTGATTGGCTCATTTATTTTGTTGTTGTTTTATCTTAGGCTTCAGCCAATCATGGACAATGTCACTGTGTATTTACTTGGTAGCCATGGTTCCTGGAATAATCAAACAATCAATTAAAAAAAAGACAAAATTTGTTATGGTGCTACTATTACTACTGGTACTATGTTATTTTGTTTCTGTTTTCCCTTTTGTTATGTTCTAGTTATGTTCTTGAATTCTACAATTTCTGGAATCATCAACAGTATTTTGGGAGACATTTTGTAAGATCTTCTTCATTCAATCATTTGCCAGGAAGATATTTCTGTTCTGAGTTGTTTTTTTTTATTTGTTTCATCATTTCAAAAAATTTATAATGTTTTAAAAACCTCCAGGCTTTTTATGTCATGACATTATTTCAACAAACAGGCTACAGAGGCTTCCAAGACCTAATGAAGTATCTTACAATATGCTTCTTAATCATGTATATTTCAACATGCATACTTTTCATTCTGAACTACACACAAAAAACATTTTCAGACTTTAAAACTAAAAAAAAAAATTGATGTAGTGTTGGTTTCCTTTTCTTTCTTTGTTTGATATATTGTTGTCTTTTTAAAATCAATTTTTTTTTGTCTTTGGGTTGGTTACTTTTTCTTGTTAATAGTTGAAATGCATTTATGTCTTATTTTAAATATTTTTGTTCTAAACTTTTTGAAGTCAAATTTAGTTTAACAATCATAAATATTGAATACAGTTTGGTGGCAAATTGTTTCTGTGTTATTTTATTTTGTTAACAATTGTTCTTTCTGTGTATTATTATTAATTATCTTTCATTATAAACCTAACAAAATATGTGGACATCAGAATATACATAATATTCCTTATATAAAATACAAATATAGAATATAGAATACATTAAACATATTATATAATACATATTATAATTATACATATTATACATAACAAGCTTTCTTTATAATTGCTTTAAAAATGATTGGGGTTAATTATAATTATTAGGCACAAGGGCTTATTTCAAAGCTGTAAAACACAATATCATTGACTTAAAAATTAATTAGTAAAATGTATGAATAACATAATGACAGTTTGCGTATGAAAACACCTGCATTAATTCAACAGTTTCATATCGAGGTTATATTTACTGTGCTGTGGAACTATAGAACCAGAAAAATTCAATTATAATTAAACATGTTTTTTGACATTGACCAAATAAGTTGGCCCATTGAAGAAGAAAAAAAGATGTCAAGTTTTATACAACATCGTTGACAAGATTACTTTTGTGAAAAGTATTTCACATTCTATGTAATAGATCAATTTGTTCTACTGGTTAAATACAACTGATCAGTGTTAAATAATATACAGTTTTGTGCGTCCCGGTTTTTTTTTTTTTAAATGAAGAGTTCATCTTATTTTATTTGTTAAGTAAGACAGCCGGACCAATTTGATCCATAGGGGGCTTTGAAGCAGCATTCAAAAGTTTCTGTGGCCACTGCATAATAGGAGAGTGTGTGGCCAGCACCATGCCCATATGTTAAAGTGTGACTTAATGATCCTTCTGTGTAGAATATTATATTGCCTTCTACATTTACCTTTAATTCTCATTAAAGTGCTTTTTAATGATGCAAGGTAGTTGGATTTCTTGTCTGTAAATTGAATGCACCACCGCACGTAAACTTCCGATAAAAGCACAATGATCTTCTTTATAGAAGCGCGTCTGTAACATACAAGATAAAATTTGTTTAGGCAGCAAAAGCTTTGACATTAAAAAAAACCCACTAGAAATTACGATTTCATTTAATGCAACTTTCAATAAAAAGACGTACTCTATATAAAAAAAGAGAATGATGTTGATGAAAGCTGTCTCGGATGAACGAACGGCCATACCGGTTTACAGAGCCAATAGGTTACTGTGACCGATGATATATTTAGCTGGTTCTGCAGCCATCGGCCTGGAAAAAAAAAGTAATACTTTTAAAAAGTGTGTTGTTGATTTTGTGTTCGTCGCTCAAACGGATTTTCCCCCTAAGTGGGCGTTGCCTATGCGGTGTAGCAATTCGTCTGTAGCGCTTTTATTTGTGGGACATTATCGATAAAAAAATCCAGGCAGAGAAGATCTGCAATATTCAGGTTAGTGTTTATATCGCTGTTATAATTTTTATTTTATTAAATACATGCGTGGACAAAATGTGGGCTATTAGATAACATATCAGGATTATTATCTGCTAGACTACACGGAATTTTACTGGACTCAATATCTATCTATCCATCCATCCATCTATCTATCTATCTGCCTGCCTGCCTGCCTGTCTGTCTGTCTGCTTTCTA
The DNA here is from genome assembly GCA_949126835.1 of Anisus vortex. Taxonomy (NCBI): domain Eukaryota; kingdom Metazoa; phylum Mollusca; class Gastropoda; family Planorbidae; genus Anisus; species Anisus vortex. The sequence goes on from OX421493.1 coordinate 23,459,347, forward strand.
TTCAACTCTCTCTATATACCCGGTATATGATCTACTAAGTGCAGCATTTTGTAGTAGGCTACTCCTTTTGATTTTAAAATTGTGTCTCTGCAGACCTATATATTAAGTAAAACAAAAAAATAGATTAGGCCTATAATAAAAGTAATAAAAAGCTCCAAATGTATAGGCTAACCATATTGAAACTATATACCCTATATTTTGAATGCCCGAGTTTCTATACTAAAGAAATTTAACTGCGTGTTAAGGTATAATTTAAATAAAAATGAAAATGCTTAAATAAGCTCAAAAATGTGTATTTCGTGTAACATATAGGTATAGGCCTAAATATTGTGTCTAAACATTGTGCCTAAATATTGTGCTTAAATATTGTGTCTAAACATTGTGCCTAAATATTGTGCTTAAATATTGTGTCTAAACATTGTGCCTAAATATTGTGCTTAAATATTGTGTCTAAACATTGTACATAAACATTGTGCCTAAATATTGTGTCTAAACATAGTGCATAATTATTGTGCCTAAACATTTTGCATAAACGTTGTGCCTAAACATCGTCCTGATCATTGTGCCTAAATATTGTGCCTAAAAATTGGGCCTAAATATTGTGCCTAAACATTGTGTCTAAACATTGTGCCTAAAAATTGTGCCTAAACATTGTGCCTAAATATTGTGCCTAAACATTGTGTCTAAACATTGTGCCTAAAATATTGTGCCTAAAAGTTGTGCCTAAACATTGTGCCTAATCATTGTGCCTAAACATTGTGCTTAAACATTGTGCCTAAACATTGTACCTAAACATTGTGCCTAAACATTGTGCTTAAACATTGTGCCTAAAACTTGTGTCTATACATTGTGCCAAAATATGATGACTAATATTGTGCCTAAACATTGTGCCTAAGCTTCCCACTTTTCCACGGGAAACATCTCCGCGTACGCCCTTTGGGTGTCTATCATGACATCACAAATTTATCCCAACCTTATAGTTTTGTTATGCACAAATGTATAAACAAGATCTTGAAGTTATTTATAGAATGGCTAAAAAAAAAAGTAAACCAAAACAACAACAGAAGTTAAACAACAAGAACAACAAAAGAGAAGAAAACAACTAAAAAGCGGAGACTACCTTATGTAGACTCAGTGATATATGATATAGATTATAGAGCTATGTGTGAAATATTGCAATGGACATAAAGTCATATTGTGTTAGTAGTTAGTAGGTGTTTTTCTGCATCGCTTGAGGTACATGCAATCTTGTGTCACCAATCAAAGTAGGGCCATAGTCTTTTGGTGACTCAACTCTATCAAGTTTACTCATTGCCTTTAAACCCCCCCCCCCCCCCCCGCCCCCCAAGCACTTCTATTTCTATTCGTGGTATGGGTCAGTTAGTTGACGTATCGCTACTTTCAAAAGTCTGTCAGTTGAATTATTATATGTCAGTGTTAATGGTACCCCCTCCACCCCCCCCCCCCACACACACACCATACCAACACACCCATACACACATGTCTCTTTCCTTGTTTACATCGGAGGCGACCTGGTTCATGCAAACTTAATACAGAGATATTGGGGGGAGGGAGGGGTAACAAATTATCTGGATGTAACTTCGTGACTTGTTTGATCATGGGCCTGCATGTGTCTTTAAATTTATACCAAAGATTGAATGGAAGGTGATTGTCACATCTGCTGACCAATTGATGAAAAACAACAACAAACGCCCCTATCCCTACCCGCTGCGTGAACAAAGTAAAACTTCCCATCAGTAACTAGAGAGGTCAGAATGGGGCCGTCACATGCGCCACAGTATTGATTGGCGCCAAAAAGACACTAAATAGAATTAAAAGAAACCCACTACAAAATTAGATGAGGAAAAGTAGCTAATTTGTAATGGAATAAAATGTTAATGTACATGAAAACGATGATTTCAACCATTGAGCTGTAGGCTATCTATCAATCTATCTATCAAACTATCTATCAATCTATCTATCTATCAATCAATCTATCTATCAATCCATCTATCTATCTATCAATCTATCTATCTATGAATTTATCTATCTATCTATCTATAGGCTTATATCCTCTATAATCTATCTATATCTATCTATAATTTATCTATCTATCTATCTATCTATCTATCTATCTATCTATCTATCTATCTATCAATCAATCTATCTATCTATCTATAATATCTATCATTTATAATCCTCTATAATCTATCTATCTATATCTATCTATCATTTATCTATCTATCAATCTATCTATTTTTCATCTGTCTATCAATTCCTCTATCTATCATCTGTCTATCTTTCTTTCACGTTATATCTGGCCAATGTATTAAACAGGTATTATAACATGACCTCATAGGTTCAGCGTTAGACTTCTGCATTACTTTCTATAGCCTTATATCACTCGTGTGTTATACTACACTAATAACGGTGCATAATGCATTAAACCAATGAGTCATCAAGTAGTGTTGACAAGCAGTTGCTTATTAGTGGCTCTTATCTGGGTGTATAGATGAGCAGAATTTATTACAGATAGGCTATATATGGAAACCAGTTACAGTGTTGTCCTTTAGCGCATATATCAACGTCAACATTTCATTGCAATACATTTTTTTTACATGAAACAAGATGTTGTGTGATGGCTAACAAATTAAGTTTTTTGAAAAAAAGCTTGAAAACTATACAGACTAATTTAATCGCGATTATTACCTACGGGAAACCATTAGCTGCAATGATTAACGTATGACACATTATCTTGTTTTCAGGCTGACAGATAAGAAAAACGCGAACATTAAACATTATGTCTAACACAGACGTTCTACCAATTGTTGTGGACAATGGTTCAGACTCGTGCAAAGTTGGCATCGCCAGAGAAGACCAGCCGACTTCCGTGTTTCCCAGTATAGTAGCACGAGACGCAAACAAGGTACGTTGCAGTTGTCAGGTATCGAGACTAGCCCGTCCCTATCTACCTTTGTAACTTACCTCAAGACGCCATGTCCGATTGCAAAAGTGCAGTTGTATTGGAGATGTAATAGGAAAGACGATACCTGTTAATAGCATTTTGATTTCTTTCAAACAAATCGTATAAATCACACAAGTGCATTTCTCTGTAACACAAAACATAGGTTGGTCTGACATAAAGCCCACAATGACACAGCTCTGGTTAAGCAGGCCTTACCTTTACCCACATATGGAGAACTGGCGATAAATATGCACAGTTGGCAAGCTAACAGAAGGGCGCTTAGTCTCCCCCACCCATTTCCCCTCGATATCTCTTTGTACAGAAAGGGCCTGCGTTAAGGAGATAATGTTACACCAGAACATATTAAGTAATATGGAGCTAAATCCATAATTTTGCAGACAGCCAACGAAATCAAACCCCGTCCAGGTCCACCGACTGAACGTTCATATCACATCAAACAACTTTTTCCCCTTGACGCTATAATTCATTCAAAACATAACGTGTTTAATTGATTTAATGATATTTAGAAACACTGACATATTTTTTTTGTTCTTAAATGAAGGCCGCTGCGTAAATCACACAACAAAACAAAACAATACAACAACAGAAAATGTATGACCCTTGGTGTGCAAAGGATTATGCTCATAGCTATTACTAACAGCAATCAATACACTTTAAAACGTTATAAGTTCGAAAATAAAGGTTCGACCATAAACTATAATACGATGGACCGTTTGCTCTATTTTTAGAGCTTATATCAACCTTTTTCCGTGCGCAACCAATAAGGCTGTCTTATATTACTTTTACGCTCCTTGTTGTTTCTTAAATGTTTCCGCTTTATACAACTTTCGATTTTAATTTTAATTTTTCATTGAGAAAATCGAAGCGATTCAATAAAACGGAAGTGCAAAGGAAACAACGAATCGGAAATTCCGAAAATCAGTGTTTCGAGTCATCATATAGCACAAATAGGCCTAAGCTTACTAAAGCAAGCGGTCCATGTATATTATAGTCTATGGTTCGACAACGAGACAACGCCTATATTTTATATATTTTAAATTTGCTTTTTCTGTGACTTGGATAGATCTTCCGATGTGAACTTTAGATGTGTCAGTATATCTAATGGTATTGCCAATATTTATATAAGCCCACATTTTCGTTGTCACCCACAGGTCAGTTATGTTGGTCAAAAAGCCCTGGAGAAAGTTTCTGTCCTAGACATGCATTATCCGGTGAACCGTGGATTGATAACTAATTGGGACGATATGGAAGTTATTTGGTCTTATATGTTCAAGGTAGTATACACATTACAGAGTGAGTGTTTTTATTTAAAGACAATAAGCCCAAAAATACAACATAAATTATACATAGTTTGGGAATAGTGAATAGGCTACATTAAAATATTAGATCAACGAAATGAAATATATTCAATTAAATATATAAATAGCTTATGCATTATTTAAAGTTACTCCGGAATTAGGAGCATTGAAAAAAAAAGATACTTATTAATGTCAATTGCAAACAGCAATTTGGACTTCGCCAAATAATGTGTGATAATGTGTGTTGTTGTCGTTTTTATATTATGTTTAGGATGTTTTGTCAATGGACCCAACAAAACATCCCGTTATGATGTCAGAAACTCTAAACAATTCAGCATCAAACAGAGAAAAAACAGCCCAGATCATGTTTGAAAAATTTCAAGTTCCAGCCTTATGTATGGCCAGCCAGGTAATTCTGGTGATGCCTAATTGTATTTTGCCCGATTTCCATTGCTATGTTAACTTTCTCACTATTTTTCTCTCTTTTTTTTTAAACATGTTATCATATATTTCGGGAGAGATGAGCTTAGAGGGCCTCCAACCTGATAGTTTATAAAAAATCCTTTAAAAAAAAAAATCTGCCAACTACTAGTCTAGCACTGAATTTGCAAAATACTTTATTGGTAAATGATTGTCACTCGAAAGTTTAGCACATATCTCTGGAAAAAATTATCTTTGCTCCTTGTTACATACACTATAATATTACAATATATTGAAATAAATGTGTATAGACTCTAATAATATTACCAAATTCGAATATAACATATGCAGACAAACACACACATAGGTACCTAACGTACGCAAATTGTGTTTAAATATATCATACACAAATTATACAGACTGTATTGAGTTTATATCACGCCGGGCGAGTGACCGGCACAGTTGTGGACGTTGGTCATGGCGTCACCTCCGTGGTGCCAATCTACGAAGGCTTCAGCACTGGAGAGGCCGTAAAGGTGGACCTGGCCGGATATGACATCACAGAATACCTGGTGAAACTTCTTGCAGGTATTTACGAAATCATCAACTGTGACACCCAACTTTATCTTAAGCATTCGCTATGAATATTTAGAAGAAAAAACAACAACAACAATCATCTGTTTTTTTTTTTCTACTTGTTATTTTTAGGTTTTGTCTTTTGCCATGACTAGTTTATAAATGTATTATCGATAGAGTTGTACGCATTTGTAATGACGGTGGATGGGAAAGTTCACCTCTTCCTTTTGTGTATATTGGTTGAATACCTTCTAGTCTACTCTCTTCTCCCACTCTCTGAGTAGCTTACTAGCCTATCCTCCTCCTTATTCTTCCGATTTCCATTGACGTCTTAATTAGGTGTGACCTTTTGAACTGGAATGATCGTGAACTTCCGGTGAAATTTACCTCCATTTTCGTAAACAAAAACCATGCTTTTGGTGCTGTTTGACAATTGATTTCAACATCGACAGCCAGTTCTGGTCTTTTAGAAATACGGCTACAAGGTTAGTTATGAGGAATCCGTTTTTAACATCAAAAGTGAGTAGGCGATAATTTATACTCAAAGTCGCGTTAGGCTAAATGTAGCTTTTCTTTATAAAATAAGTTAGTCAAGAGCTGCATCCTTGGTAATAAAAAAAACATAAATGCGGAGATTCATAAAAAAACAAGAACACGAAAATTCTTTTGCATCAAGCAATTAGTTTGGTATTATAAATAGGTGATTCTTCAAATCTGACATTCACAATCCGTCTTTTTCTTTTGGCGCCATCTTTTGGAAATGAAATAAAATTTAATTCTCTACATATTTTCATACTACCAGTAACGTAGCACACAGACATGTTTCGAAGCAAATGATCGAATAAGACCGGAAATGTTCTTCTTTTTTACCTTTTATGCATGCATAATCGTAAAGACTTGTCCATTGTCAATTGGCATTGTATAGGCCCTACATACTACGGAAACATAAAGTTCCAAAGGAAAACAATAATTGATTTAAGAATTTAAGGCATGTTTTCTGTGGGGAATCTATTCTGTTTAATTATAAGGTTTAAGCCTTAGCTTTTAGTTTTCACATGATAAAAAACATACCCAAAAAAAAATCGTTACAATAAACATATATAATGTTAAACATTAATTTAAACTACCTGGTGCGTGGACTGCGATCATTAAAGTACAGCTAACCCAATATGTCGTAATTGACATTTTAAAGAATACTAAAAACATATCCGAAAATCGTGATTCAAATTTAATCCCCAAATTTAGTTCACAGTTTAACTCCCTCTTTCTTTCCTATATTCAAACAGAGGGATAATTGCAATGTTTTTTTTTTCCAGTAAAGGGCCATAACCTATCGTCTCCAGCCAATAAACTGATAGCCAAGAAAATTAAAGAAACATTGTGTTCAGTCTCCCTGCAAAATCCAGCACCATCATCGTCTGCTCCCAGTACTTTTGAACTTCCGGATAAGAGGGTCTTAACTCTCGAATCTGAGAGGTAAGCAGACTAGTTCTTTCATTCTGCAATAGAAGCAGCATTAACAAAAATGTCTACATTTTTATATAATAATAAGTAAAGAAACTGGTACTGTAGTCAAGTGCCGAAATGTCTTCAGTTTTTCTACACTTGACTGGCCAGCTTTAGGGAGTCTCAAGTCTAATTTTAGTGGGCGTGCGTGTGTTTGTGTGTGTGCGCGTGCTTGTGTGTGTATATGATAACTTATATGAAGCTATTTCCATGGACGGTTAAGTTCACTTATACAGCTGATTGGACGCGCTAGCTCACGTGTCACATTGAACAGTGCAATCAAAATGTTTTAAAAACGAACATAAACAACAACAAAAACGCAATGGCGCCAACATTTATTTCGCGATTTTTGTTTAAAAAAAAATGTTCTTTATTACTTTAATAATTCGGCCTTCTTGTTGCTGTAAGAAAGGCAAGTTCGTTATCGAATACGTCTATTTTGTTTTTTTTATGTCTTTATCTCTTTATGTATTCAACAATAAACAAAAATAAACTAAACTTCACAGACACCAATGTGCTGAAATTCTGTTTGACCCGGAAATAATTGATCGAGCTAACGCAAAAGGAGTTCACCGCTTGGTGCATGGCGCCATCTCTGCCTGTGACATGAACACCAGAAAACCCTTGTACACGAACGTCTTACTGAGTGGAGGCACTTCCCTGTTAGATGGACTGTCCGGCAGACTGCAGCACGAGCTGACCGCTATATGCCCTCAGAATTCTCAGGTAAATATAGACACGGACTAGAATTTCTTTTGTACTAAGAGCTCATCTGACCCCTGAGAGCTCTCGTAACATGATTAATTTCCAGAAATATCAATAAAAAGTGGGATCCCCAACTTGTCATGTCCACAGCAACAACGCAAAATATTCTGCACGCCCAGCCCCTTATCATTTTACAATTTCAAAATTCGCATTCTTTTATCCAGTTTTATAGTCATGAACGTCACATTGCCTCCTTGTCATCTCTATCCCCTAGGTGCTAGAAGCAATTTTATGGACGGCCCTTTAGGCCTACACCATCAATAAAACAGTTGATTAAGATGTACATCAAAAACACTAATTTCAGAGTTTTACATAGTAGTCTAATCTGAACTGAAAGATCAGCTTTTCAAGGCACCTTTGAATTGTACCATTTGTACTGACACTCTATATGACATCCGTGAGTAATGATGGTCATTTATGTAGCACAACTTTCCATATTGTCACATTTAGCATTATCATTGCGCCATTCCAAAAACTATGGAATATCTGAGTTTCAAGACACATGAGAAAAAACCTAAAGATCAGGATCTTCAACACTTGGGTGAAACCTGTGCTGATGTATGGAACTGAAACCTGGAGAACCACGGCCGCTAATATGAAAAAACTCAGGTCCTTTAGAAATAACTATTTAAGAAGGAGTCTTGGGATTCACTGGCCTGACAGGATCAGCAACCCGAAACTGTGGCAGCGGGCAAAGCAGAAGCCAGTAGAACAAGAGATCCTCCAGATACGATGGCGATGGATCGTCATACACTCCGAAAACCTGCTTCCAGCACAACTAGGCATGCCCTGAACTGAAACCCTCGGGGAAAATGGAAAAGAGGCCGACCGAGGAACACTTGCCGCAGAAAGGTGAAAGCGTATACCAAGGAACGTTGCCTTATGTAGGGGAAGCTGGAGAGACTGGCCCAGGATAGAGATGCCTGGAGGACCTTTGTTGGCGGCCTATGTCATAAGAAGGACCACATACGACGATAAAGATCGGCTTCTGTTCCTCGAGGACGAGAAGGCAGAAGAAGAAGAAGTTCGCCCTTGTCTACAATTGTGGGTTTGATCCGAAAGTTTAATGAAATTCATAAACCATTAACCATGAGACGCTTAACTTAGCCGCCATCTGGTTCCAAAAGTAAAGTGTAATTGAAACGTATTAGAAATCTACAAGAAGGACCGGGTGTATGGGGTTAGCGTATGTACATTTACTGTATTATTTTAAGACACACATAAACAAGCGATTCTTCAATAACACGAGATATTATTTTATTATAAAGAACAAATATTTAAAAATGGAGGGTAGACCTACATGAAAATAAAAGCACAAGTTATTCTCATCCTTTTAATATTAAAAACAAATTAAGAAATATAGAAAGCAGAAGACAAATAAGAAAACACAAAAAACAACATGTTTAAAACTATTTTGTTAATGTAGGCCTATTTGGCTGTCACATTTTGTTGATAGTTGCAAATAATTATCTTTTAAGGTCAAAGTTCATACTAGAAGAGATCGCCACCTAGCGGCCTGGATTGGCGGGTCTGTGTATGCGGCTCTGCCCTCGTTTCGACAGATGCAGATTACCAAGAAGGAGTATGAAGAAACAGGGCCATCAATCATTCAAAGGAAATGGCCATAAGCTTTTAAAGTATATTTTGAAAATGTTTTCAATTAGAAAGTATCTTCATTACATATTACTTTTTTTTTTAATAATTCAAATAATTAAATGTAGCCAACACATATCTCATTTTTTTTCTATAAACAGTTTCACATTTAATTTTTATTACTTTTTTTTTTGCTTTCATTATTTTGTAATTGCAAAACTATTGTCCAGTGGTTGTGAGTATTTTGTACCTAAATTCACATGGGCGGTGTTATATCATTTTTGTTGCACATTATTTAATACAATAACCACAAACCTCAAAACGAAACCCACAGATAAACCAATGTCACAATCTTAACCTATCCTACGGCTGGGACTTGTCAGCCCTAATCCTAACCCTAGTAGCATCAACCTCCTCCCACACTTTTCACACATGTATATAAAGAACTAAGAACATGTCAATTACTTTTCCTTAATCCACACATTTACCATCAAGTATAAGGCCCTTTTTTAACACTCCTTCCCAGTCAGACTTTTTCTCATACCTCAGCTATATCAACGTGTGGAAAATTATTGTTGACGTTTTCAACATTAGAGGCGTAATGCCTAACAGTTTGCTACAAAGGTCAATCTATCTTAAACATTAAAAAATACACTTTAAAATCCCCTTTACCTCGCCTAGTTCCAATTAAAGAAAAAAACCCACAACATAGTTTCTTGATTGTGGGTCAAATGGTGTAAGACTAAGCCCTATCAAAAAATATTTCTAAAGCAACAGTTTAATTATTTGTTTTGTATCTTGCACATTGTGATTTTTATTGTTAGAACCAAAGACTATAGTCTTTGTTACAACCTATACTTTAAGGGGAAATTTGATTAAAAACCTATATTTTTTAATGCTTCTCTGCGTTTTTTTTCTTTGTGTAACTTTGTTCTTTTTATGTTTGTTTTTTCTTCAAAGATTACAATTTCAACTTTAACTTGTTAACATCAAACTTTTATTGCCATTTCTATAACTGATGGATTTCGGTAACGTTGCTAAAAATACATTCATTTCATTTTAATTTTCCTATTCTAATATGTTTAGTGGCCTATAAGTAGCTTGTGACTGCAGTATGTCTCCTTATAGTACAGTACTTATAGTAGGACCATATGTCACATCATCATTTTTAATCAAAGACATATACATTCTTATCATCATAGACAGTTTCCCTAATTGGGACAGAACGACGGGCTCATCTTTGTTTAAAGCAGCAAGACGAAATGCATATTTATCTGTTTCATTCTGCAACTAAGTATATATGCAAGAGTATTAAACTTGGAGCGCTATTTGTTGCGGATCCTTTAGGGCAGTGGTTGGTAATCTTTTGCTTATAGTGGGCCGAACTCTGATTTCTAAATAATTCAGCGTGCCAACAGCCTGAAAGTCAACCTACTCTACTCGATTTATTTTATTAATTTTTAAAAGCCAGTTTTATTAAGCGCCGTAGCAAGACCAAGGTCAAAAGTAAAAGAACTTAATAGAGAAAATCGTTAAGAGTTTTATATTTAATTTTAAAAACATTAACATGGTTGTGATTATCAACTTTTTGTGTGTGTGTGCATTTATAGCACATAGTATAATTTCAATACTGAACTTTCATATTAATGGTTAATGTCTAAAAAATTAATTTAGTTGTCAAGATTTAATTCTAGCATCTGCTAATATTATTTTTTTTCCACTACGGAGGCGTTTTGAGCGCATTCTAACTCCTTGCCCCTCCTGTAGGCCTAGGCCTATATGTGTTTAAATGTCGCATAGTATCGGCAACTTAACTAATCCCGTACTGACTTCCCGCCCCCAAAGGCGGGTCTTCACTCGTTGATCAGCTAGTTCTACACTCGGCACAATCACTCTAACGTCAAGCATGAGGGTCGAGTGCATACCAGCGGAAGTCCAGGCCGACCATGAATGAGAGCTGCTTGCAGGCCAGCTGTAGTCTATACCTACCATTGAATGAGAGCTAACGCGAGAAGACTGGGCTAACTCCTAGTCTCACAAGGCTCGGAAAACATGCCGCTACCGGGTGTATTGTCAAAACCGTTTCCTCCAAGTGCCAACTTGATAGCTTTCTGAGATGAGACTGTATGATACTCTGAGCCTAGCCAGAAAGTCGAGAAGTTATTGTATTGACTATACTCCCCACACATTGACATTGAGTAGAGTGTCACTGATCTATAAAAAGAATGGATGGCGCCTCTATATCAAATGTGTATGCGCAAATTGAAGCCAAAATGAATAGTGGGAAAGGGGAATTCACTTATCTACATAAGCGAGTTACAGGAATAAACCACTTATGATTCGAACAAATCCATACGATAAAAGGAAGTCTAAGACACTTGAAATATTTTTTACAGGTCAGTGTTTAGGAATTGCAATAAGTGAAAGTAACGCGAAAGCCTATTTATTTTGTCTTCAAGAATGTTACTTCCGTGCCTAATCCATTCTATGTATAGATAGTGTGTAGAGAAGCCAGGTATTTCGTTAAAATTAGATCAAAGCCCAACTGAGATTTTCGTTAATGTGCAGAATGTTCACACACAACGTGGTGCAATTATTTGGAATAGATATGTAGTAATCATGCAAAGTGAGTAGTTAATAAAAGCTTTAAAAGCTTTAAAATGTATATATAATTTCTTCACTTATATAATTTTTCAACTTTAAAAAAAATATTGTATCATTTTAAAACTATAAGTGTAAGCCACTGATTTTTTTAATAAAGGAAAAATAAAAAGTATTTAGAAATATTAACGCAAATATAAACGGGCTAATTATCTCCCTTTAATTAAAGTTTCCACAATTGATTATAATTCTATAGCGATATGATAACACAATGCTATACTTGGGTTCGAATCATGGTGCAGGCTAGAATTTTTTCCCGGGATTTGAGGGTGTCCCTGAGTCTACCCAACTCTGATGGGTACCTTACACTAGTTGTGGTAAAGTAAAGGATGCTGGGTATTGTGCTGGCCACACATCCCCTAGTATGCCGTGACCACATAAACTGGTGAACACTGCTTCACCGGCCCTATGATCAGTTTGGTCCGAAGGGTAATTTCTTTTTTTTTTTACTAGATTCGATGAATGTGTAGACGTCTTATTTTGACGTTTACAAATCTGACATGATCATCTTGAAACGATTCTCATTGAACAAATAATGGACCAGTGTAGCAACAAATGATCACCAAATATTTCTTGTACCCGTTACATTTTACGTTCAAATTAGAAAGTTTGCACTAGTTGAAAAAAAATTAAAATTACAAATTAACATTAAAATAAAAGTTTTTGTTGTTTCTCGTGTAAAAGTTACCCCGCTGGCCCAAAGTTACCACATTTTACCGGTAACAAGACAGACAGTATACCGTATTATTTCTTATGAAATGCCAAATATATATGAATTTTTTCTCTTTCATATTGGCTTTAGAGTTTCGAGCATGAGCTTGGGATGGGTTAACTAAAATAGTTAATAAAAACAAACAACAAAACATCAATCACTGATAAGCGTAGAATGCAATTATAGTCTTTATAAAGCGTCTGTTATAAAAAAGATAAAATATACTAATCATACACATTTATCCTCTTATTGTAAACGGGGTGAACATAAAAAATACACAAGAAATCAAGTATTAATATCGCATGTTCATGTTAGAAAAATACATTTAAAGTCAAAATGTTTGATTAAAAAATTAAATCATGAAAACTATCATGGACGATTTGTCCTATCGGATTTCAAAGTAATCTCGTCTCAATGTATCCATGTGGACGGTGAATCGGTGTTCACTACGTGTCTGTGGCCACGACATACTAGGGGGTTGTGTAGCCAGCCTTTAAATTGTACCAACTAATGTCTGGTACCCATCTGAGCTGGGTAGAGTCAGGGACACCCTCGAGTCCCGGAAAAAAAAATCCTAGCCTTCATCAGGATTAGAAATCAGAACCTTCGGTACGCCAGCCCAACGCACTGCCGCTCGACCACCATGCCTCATATCGGTTTTGAAAGCTAACAGTTGACTGATAAAATATCATTCATTTCATATATCATATATATCAGATAAAATATAATTCATTTCATATATCATATATATCAGATAAAATATCATTCATTTCATATATCATATATATCAGATAAAATATCATTTATTTCATATAGGCCCCTTATCATATATATCAGATAAAATATCATTCATTTCATATATCATATATATCAGATAAAATATCATTCATTTCATATATCATATATTTTATATTAGATAAAATATCATTAATTTCATATATCATATATTATATCAGATAAAATATCATTCATTTCATGTAGGCCCCCTATCATATATATCAGATAAAATATCATTCACTTCGTTCTGAAACCTAGACATCGGCCTACATATTGGAAAAAAAAAAGAGGAGAAGTCTAAAAAAAAAAAGACCATAATTTAATCTGTTGTTGACTTTGTGTTCGCCGTTAGAACGGTTTACCCAATAAGTGGGCGTGGTCTCTGCGGTGTTGCAGCCTATGTCGCGCTTTTATTTTTGGAGAAATTTTATAATCCAGGTGGAGAAGACATATTTTCTGGAATATTGAGGTAAGTGCTTATAATATTGGTTTATTTTTTGTTTTATCAAACTCTACATAAATATAATATCATACATAGATGTCTCAATCAGAAATATATAACACATAGAAACAATCAGAAATATATAACACATAAAAACAATCAGAATTATATAACACATAGAAAAAAACATAAATATATAACACATAGAAACAATCAGAAATATATAACACATAGAAACAGTCAGAAATATATAGCACATAGAAACAATCAGAAATATATAACACATAGAAACAATCAGAAATATATAACACATAGAAACAGTCAGAAATATATAGCACATAGAAACAATCAGAAATATATAACACATAGAAACAATCAGAAATATATAGCACATAGAAACAATCAGAAATATATACTATTTTAGATAATTATTATCCCAACGATGTGGGGGTAATGCTTCAACTTCCGCCCGACATAGGCCAAAGATCATTGGTTAGAACAAGCAGGAAGTATTCAAAAACATTAATTGATTAAAGTAGTAGTGTATTGGAAATATAAATAGAACTACAAAAATACTCCATGCCGGTTCTATTTAATTATTCCTAAAAAAAATATGTATCTTATCAGATAGTACTGAACGGATTTCAATATGTAATTTAAAAAAAAAAGATATTCACTACTGATTTATAAATATAGATAAGTGATATGGGCAGTGGCGTAGCTATGGCAGGGGGGGGGGGTTCGAATTCGAATGTCCACCCCCCCCCGGGCCCCTACTTCAGGGGGGCCCCTAAAGGTGTGTCCGAATCGTTTTTTTTCTCATGTCATAATGTCGAATGTCAAAATGCAGGGGCCCCTAAAGAGGCCAAGCCCCCCCCCCCCCGGGCCCCCAGATCCCTTATAAAAGCTAAGACTATGATTAAAATAAGAACGTGTTTAATGTTTTGTTTGTGTAGTTTATGATTGATTGTTGTTTGGTATAGTAACAACATCGTTTATCTTTTAAAAAAAAAATCTATCTATCTATTTATCTATCTATCTATCTATATATATCTATCAATCTATTGATCTATCTATCTATTTATCTCTTTATCTATCTATCTATCTATATATATATATATCAATCTATTGATTTATCTATCTATCTATCTATCTATCTATCTATCTATTTTCACTCAGTGTAAGATAAAGATAAAAGGATTGCCAAGAAGGAACTAAAAATATAACGATACATAAAATACACTGAATAAGACATCTTACCAAAATGATATATTTCGACAAATATTAAAACAAATTGAGATGGGATTTTGGTGGAAAGGAGGCAGAGGAAGTTCTCTATGTATTGGCGGGAATGTACTTTCTCCTTGGGCGTCCGCAACCGCCTCCGGCTCCACCACTCCATCTCCTGACTATTTATAACTGAATAGGCATATATTAATTATTTAGCTTTGCACTCTTAAAAGTACATGTATAACAGTGCCCTACAGACGTGTTCCAACCACCTGTCCACAGGATACAAACCCTTATGACGCCCATGAGTGTCTAACGTAAAGATAAAGAGAGAGATATCCCATGGTATGCTCTTCTTGGTCAGCATTTAGGCTCGCTTGAACCTAAGTATAACTTTAATGTGGAACTTAAAGTGTAACTTTGTGTCGCGACCGATACAAACAGGGCCAAAGTATTTCGGTGACTCAAGGGTTAATTTATGGTTTTATACTCTGCTCTCTATGCATACTCCTGTGGTGAACTCCGATCGAGCAGTCCCAGTGTGCGAGAAACGGCAAACGGGAGATAAAAAGGAGGGGGGGGTGGGGGTTCATGCGGCTATGTTACTTGTTGAATATCGCTACTATTGATGATCAAAACAACTACAGCAAATGCAAGTCCATGCTGCATAATAGGGTATCACTTTCAGGCTCTGTAAATCCGTAGCAGCGTTGACCAGTTTTTGATTTCTATTATAAGAAAACTTCAGACTTCGGGATATCAAGGCATGGGTTCAGGAACATTCGATGGAAATTGTACAATTGATTCAATGTAGGCTATCTCTGAGGCTAAAATTTCACTTGAAGTTGTATGCAAGCTAAATTTCGATAGGCTTATTGACAAGTTATCAGTTTTGTCTGCCGGGAGCCGTCACACCCACCCTGTAATTTACCACAACAGTGCCAAAATACTCATCCAAGAAGCTATTTTTAAAAAGCCAGGGCAGAATCAAAACCCTGAGATGCCATAAGAACTAAAACGGTTTTGGTGACCCTACTGCTTTTTATAAAGGTAACTAACAATATAAAACAATAAGAAGGAAAGAAATGTTGTTTTTGTTTTTAAGGTATAGATATACTTCTACATTTTTTATTTTAAAAGTTTTCTCTCTAATTAAAATTGTAAAGTCTTTGACATAAATTTGTTTGTAAACTGGCCATTTTCTGCAGATCCGCGTGCAGCTGCAGTTTTCACACGTTTTCAAAAACAGTGTTGTCCTTATATAATTAATATATAATTTATTCCGATAATCACCTAATGGTTAACCGTTATATATTATTTTGTTTTTAGGCTGACAGATAAGAAAAACGTGAACAATATACAGTATGTCTAACACAGACGTTCTGCCAATTGTTGTGGACAATGGTTCAGACTCTTGCAAAGTTGGCATCGCCAGAGAGAGCCAGCCGGCTTCTGTGTTCCCCAGCATCGTAGCACGAGATGCAAACAAGGTATTTCCACGTGTCACGTGTTGTGAGTAGCCCCCAAATCTCTCCAGTAACCAACTATATATACTATAGTAAGTAAAGTACCCATTGGACCAAATCGTTCATGGGGCCGGTGAAGCAGCGTTCACCAGTTTCTGTGGCCACGGCATACAAGTTTAATTGTGGGGCCAGGACAATGCACAGCCGCCTTTACTTTACTCCAACTAAGGTCAGGTAGCCATCAGAGCTGGGTAGACTCAGGGACACCCTCCAGGCCCGGGAAAAAATGCTAGTCTTCACCAGGATTCGAACCCGGGACCTTTGGTACGCCAGTCGAACGCGCTGCCGCTCAGCCACAGTCCCCTTTATATATATATGACCTACTTCCAAAATTCGAAGTCACACAATTCTGATTAAGCCACTCTTACCTGTGATCATTGACATCAAAGCTGGCATTGAGTGTAAACCATAGGTGAGTGAACAGGTAGGCCCGTCAAACACAATGTTCTAACTGCACGGAAGAGGCCCGTGTTAAGAAGATGTTGCTCCACCTTAGATACGGTGAGGGAGGGGAGGGGAGAAAGGACAAACCGTTCCGAAGACATGAATATTAACATCATCAAATCGGTTACTGCATCCCACTATAGACGAGTTCATTTTCGATGATAGCGTTACAGTTTATAGTAAAGATCTAAGCGCTTTGCATTAACGGAAGGTTTCATAAGAACTGCTTACCGCCTTCATTATGCCTTACGGTCCGACACGCCATAATTTGGAGAGTAAAATGTTCTGATCATTGTACCTGAATTCATTCAATACATAATGTAACCGTGATACCATTTCTAAACGAAGCCATGGTGAAATAACAATTATTTAAAATGATTTTAATTGTAAAACCAAATAAACACTTGGTACTTAGATTGTAAAAGTCATAAAGATTTCAACGTCCAGGATTCTGAGTTTGAGGTTTTTAAACAAGATTTACAGTGACTCTACAGTGCATTATGCTTTTTTCGTTATTGTTGTTTTTTGTAACTCACAGGTCAGTTATGTTGGTCAAAAAGCGCTGGAAAAAGTTTCTGTCCTTGACATGCAATATCCTGTAAACCGTGGACTGATAACTAACTGGGACGATATGGAAGTTATTTGGTCTTATATGTTCAAGGTAAACTTCAGTTTGCTCATTATTGCTGTCTTAAAAGGAAACTTAAAAAGAAAATGCCAAATTGAAATAGATTGAAATCGTTATACATTTTCGCTAAATCATAAATTGTAGATATAATGTGAATAGTAAGATTCGTGATATATATATATATACATTTTATGCTCAGGATGTTTTGTCAATAGACCCAAAAAAACATCCCGTTTTGATGTCAGAAACTCTAAACAATTCAGCATCTAACAGAAAAAAAACAGCCCAGATCATGTTTGAAAAATTTCAAGTTCCATCCTTATGTATGGCCAATCAGGTAAGTTTGTAGCCTAAGCTTTACATTCATGGGTCAGATTTTGCAAATTATTTGCCTTTCCCTATTTTGTAACTCAATTTTCTTGATAATATACGGTTTCATAACCTGCTGATCGATAAAATCTTTTAAACAAAATTACAAATATAAGGCATTTAAACAAATATATTTCTTCCGCAATGTCCAAGCCGAAAACACTTACCGAAATTTTAACGTCCGTAGTATTTTTCAATTTCGGGTTGATGTTTACAATATAACCTGTAGACCTATACGTTTTAATATATGTCACTCCTTAAAATTCCCAGGGTGGCTGGACACAAAAAGAAGTAACTAGGAGTGCGTTCATTTGAATCAGACACTAAGAGAATGTGAGACATAAGAGTCTTTTAAAAAGAGTTTAAAGCCCTTTCTCTTTGGCTAGTGGCTGTGTGCTTTATATACTAATACAACGGTCACTACAAATTCACACCAAGAGCGCACTGGGCGTGCTAAATTTAATAGTATGTATAGAAGCGCCAAAAAAAATACCGTTATTATTATTATTAGGCTATATGCCGAAAGTTATCTCTGGTTGTTGTTGATTTTATTATACTCAGGCATTGTTGAGTCTATATCACGGTTTATACAACCCTAGCCGTATTACTGGCACAGTTGTGGACATTGGCCACGGGGTCACCTCAGTGGTGCCTATCTACGAAGGCTCCAGCATCAGAGAGGCCGTCAAGACGGTGGACCTGGCGGGATCTGACATCACAGAATACCTGGTGAAACTTCTTGCAGGTATGTGCGCAATCTTCAACTGCGACACCCACCTTCTAGTTAAATTAGCTCCATAATAAAAACATCAACGACATACAACGGTTGTATTGTATTTTTCCTTTCACATGAAGCCGGCTGGTCCAGCGGTTAGTTCACCGGACTGTCAACCAAAAACAAACTGACACGTCGCGGGTATATCCCTGCCACCGACGTATCCCTGTCGCCCTGCAGGAGTTTTGGGCCTAGTGGACGTAATAATCTTCTATCTAGAAGGAACGTCTGTAAACTTATAAGATATTATAAGACATCTTTGTCTTTTGCCAGTTCTAAATTTATATTTTTTATCGACAATATACGTGTTTGTGCTGCTGCTGGTTGGTGTAGTTCTCTGCTTTATATTGTGTTTGTTAATTGAATATCTTCTACTATCTCCTTCAACTTCATCAGTAGCCTTCTCTCTATTGTATCGATTTGAAGTAGAACAAGGGGCCTAAACCCACATTTAAAAAAAAATCGTTTCCATTAAGCCAGGTTATCCTTAACAAATTATTCAGTTTAGTTTTTTGGTTTATTAAAAAAGTACTGTCCAATAAGCTTTTATAGCTGTTAAATTTTGTTTTCTGTTGCAGACAAGGGCCTTGACCTTGCGTCTCCAGCCAATAAACTGATTGCCAAGCAAATCAAAGAAAATTCGTGCTCCGTATTATCTAAACATCGAGAGTCACCACCGTCTGCTCCGAGTACGTTTGAACTTCCGGATAAAAGGGTGATAACTCTGGAGTCTGAGAGGTAAATAATCTAAGTAGCTAGACTTCTCTTAGTATGCGTGTATTATAGCTGTAGTTTTTAAAGAAGATAACAATGCACAAAATAATAAATAAATAATAATTTCCATCATTACATTCCGGTCGTTTTAACCAAGCAATCTATAAAAGCATCAGTGGTAATAATTTTGGATTGGGCAGTGTTTAAAAAATCATTTGTATGAGGTTTGACATTTATCAATAGAGGAGACTTATCTCCTTTAGGCAAGCGACAATAGGTATAATAGTCTGACGATGTCACGTATTCTACATACACGCATATCAATACAAAAAAAAAAAGAAGTATCACATTCAGAGCAAGTTGATCTATTGGACAAGTAAAGCAGCGTTCACAAGTGTCTGTCGTCACGGCGTACTAGTCTAGATTGTTGTTTTTAGCCAGCACCATGCCCAGCTTTATTTTGTAATGAAATCTCCAACTAATGTGGAGGTACTCAACAGAGTTGAATAGACTCAGGGACACCCTCCAAGAATTGATCCAGTGCGCTCTGTCGATAGGCTACCGTGCCCCCATCACGCTTATTGTACTGCACCATTATGATTAGGAGAGTATGTGAATAAGTAAGTAGCTAATGCAAAGAGTGCTTCCTCATGCCTCGCCCCTTCCCAAGATTTCCTGCAACCCCCTGTATAAGTATAAATGGTGCAAAGATTATTTCAGTTTTAATTACACACTGCGAAAATTAATTCCCTGCAATTTACCTTTCAATAATAAGAGAAGAACCCGCGAATGCAGGCTACTGCACCTGTTATTCTAAACGATAATAAAAGCTTTTGATTGTCCTTGGTTTATTGTAGCATAGATCTGGTCTGTCTAATAATTGAGACAAATGGTTACCTTCACTGTAAAATAAAAAGTAAACAAAAAACAGATATTTCAAAATGCACAAATAAATATTGCTATTTTTTTTCACACATGTTAAAAGAAATTGCTTTCGTTTTCTTTGAGAACTAGACTAATCATTTTTGTCTTTAAAAAATCCTACGTATGTTTTTTGGTTCTACATTTTGCAGGTACAAATGTGCTGAGAGTCTTTTTACCCCGGAACTAGTTGATCGAGCTTCCACACAAGGAGTTCATCACCTGGTGCACGACGCCATCTCTGCCTGTGACACGAGCATCAGAAAATCACTGTACGCTAACATCTTCCTGAGTGGAGGCACATCCCTGTTAGATGGACTGTCCAGCAGGCTGATGCAGGAGCTGACCGCGTTGAGCCCTCAGCCCGCTAAGGTAAACTTATACCATAGACGAGCCACGCAGGACTACAGGGGCAGCGTCAGGACCACGCAGGTCTAGGGCGTAACAATAGGAGTTGGGGGAGACGCGCTCATAGTTTAAGTACCCATAGCGCATATTTGGCAACGTATGTACGCCCGCGCTCACCTTTAGTGCATTTCCCTTGGTGGTATATTGAAACGTAATCTTGAAATACATCGTGCACCTGTGGCCTGTAATGTCGCCTGTATGTAGAGTAAAAAGGTTATCAGCAGTCACGTGTCTGTCTGGAGCGGACACAGCGACAACGCCGGATGGATTGTCGTGTCCTGCCTTATTCCCTTACGGCGCCCAGGGCCACCCATTAGCCCCGAAGACATGACGGAAGCTGTCACCCATGTCCTAGCCCACCGGTCAGCTCTGTTAGGGACCCCATTTGTTTACACACTCGGCCAGCTCATCAGGAGATGAGATGTCTAAGAACCCTTGCTTTTAACTTTTTAGGTCCGTGTAAATCTCAGAATGAAGTCATTTAAATGTAAGTGCACTAACTTAAGTCCCATATACACTCACATGCATTTTTGTATACCTGATATTGTATTTACAACTAGATCTAATACATTTAAAAGTTAGGTAGGTTTACTAGAATCGTCAGCATCCTTCCTTCCTGTAGGCCTAAGTGACAATGGTGTATCACCTCCAAGTAAGGCTAAACAGAATGAATTCTTAGGTGGCACTTTTTCTTGTATTTTCTGCAAGTTGTTATTAGAAATCCAAAATTTAAAAGGGGAGTAAGAAGAAAAAAAACACCATATTTTTTAATTACTTTAATGTATTTTGTTGTCCCATTTTGCTAATAATAATCTGCACAGGTCAAAGTTCATGCCAGAAGAGATCGCCACCTAGCGACGTGGATTGGTGGATCTGTGTATGGGGCGATGCCCTCGTTTGAAGAGATGCAGATTACAAAGAAGGAGTATGAAGAAGCTGGGCCATCAATCATTCAAAGAAAATGGTCATAAGTTTTCGTTTAACATGTTTTATATTAGAAGAAAGTATCAATTTCTTATTATCAATATTATTTATTACCTTTTATATGAAATTGTAACCAATTAATATCAAATATATTTTTAATTTGTATACAAATATAAAAATGCTTCGTTTTTTTTTCATAATTTTGTAAATGCTAAACACTCTTACAGTACATCTGGGTTCTTTGCGCCTAAATTTTAAGTTAGGAGCTTACTGCTCAGAAATCATCATAATATTATATTAAATAATATTATGTATTTAGACAAATTATTTACACAAACACTATGAACAAAAAAAGGAAAACAACTATGGATCAACACAAATAAAAAAAAACACATCATCGCTGAACTATCACACAACATACAAGAAGACAATTATTATACTCTGTCTATATATGTATTAAGTACGATATGTGTGTGACTAATCCGACTTCCATTGGTTAATTTAACCAAGTGACCTCATTGTCTCATATATTACTTTTGCAATCTCACTTTCTGTATTTTCCTCTGTGGCTGACTGGTTAGCGTCCCGGACTGCCATTATAACTTATTTTCCTTCTTTTTCTGTAGTAGCAATAGGCAGGCTACATTTTTTTTAATTGTTTTTTTTATTTATATTACTTTTTTTCTATACGATTATAAAGAATTTCAGGACTTAAGCTTTCCTAAAATGTTTTCAGTAAGTAAAATCTAATAATTATATTTATACAAGTGGGAGACGGGTTTTCGACTCTCAGCCAGGGATAGTCCTAGCCCTTTTTTTGATAAGAACGACATGCCTTCTTTAACCCGATTACAAAATTAAAAAAAAAATTACTTTCTCCAAAGTTTTCAGTCAATTAATAATTAGTATATTTTTAAAATTATAAAGCTTTTTGTTAATTGTAGCTTATACATTTTTTATCTATAGGCGTTTGTAATTTTTTCCCACGGGCAATTTAGCTTGCATTTTTTATAGTATTTTTTATCCAAATATGTAAATTTCATAAGATATATTCTTAATGAATGTTTGAAAAAGTGTTTATGTTTGATATATATTGTATTTATTTTATTATAAACTCTTTAAGTTAAAAGTAAAAGCATGTGTTTGCTGACATCCGACTTCGTGCTTCTCTTTCAATAACTGAAGGGGTTCGTTACGTAGCTAAGGACAGTTTTTTTCATTTAAACTATTATAGTTAACAATTTAACGAATAGGATTGTGGAAGTCCAGTACCTCAACGTCACTTCATAATTAATTATAATCATCATCGTTATTAATGATGGTGGGCCACGCTTAAGACATAATCCAGAAAATGAAACTCTCCATACATTTTTACTCTGAGCTGGTTTTTCTATCAATTTTTATTTTGTTGGGACAGATAGGGAAATATACATTTAATTATGATACAGTATGAAATGCATATTCATCTGATTTTATTTAATTGTGTTTAAAATAATAACCCACTGTGATGAAAAAGTCATCACAAAAGTTGCGAATTTAATACAAATGTACATTAATGTGATTAAGTATAAATTATGCCAGAGTATTACAATGTATGGCAATGATACTTCCAGCACGTTTTGGGAGACTGTCCAAGCCTACAATATGTTAAGAGCGACTGGGACTTGGAGTGCCATTTGCTCCAGTTCCTATAAGGCAGTGTTTTCTTATCTTATACATTACAGACGCTCCTTCTATAAAGAAGTTTATTGCGTCCTACGCTCATCCGTGGTCCGAGTCTAGTCTTGCATTTTTATTAATGTTTTAAATGATGTTAGGTTATTGGTTTTCCTGGTTTGTTCAGGCAACCCATTCCATGCCCGAATGCCACTCGGGAAGAAAGAGTACTTATATGCATTTGTTCTCGCATAAGGGACAAGGAAGGTGTTTTTGTCTTTATGTTTTTCTGAGCTTTGCAACAGATTGTTATTGGGTTGTATTTCTAAATTAGAGTTTAATGCCTTATGTATTATTACTACTTTACTCTTTGCCCTTCTGTCCTCTAGTATTTCTAGATTTAGTGATTTGATTAATGGTGTTACTCTTGTCAATGGGGAATATTCACTAGTTATAAACCTTGCAGCTCTTTTTTGAATTTGTTCTAATTTTTTAATGTTTTCTTTAGTTGAAGGGTCCCATACAGATCCTGCATATTCTAGTATAGGCCTAACTAATGTGAGATAGCATTTTAGTTCACATTGGAAGATACACCAGTGCTTATTCTTCGAGGCCAAAGAGAGTAATCTTAACCCGGATTATTCCTTATAGTAGTGGGGTTCAGACCTGGAAATAAACTTCTCTTTGAAACTTTAGGGATCCGTTTGACGTAGAAGAAAGACCTCTCTTAAACATCTGTATAAATTCTGAGATCATGTCTTCGCCTAAACTTTGTTTCAGAATCTCATCTTGTTCTAAAGCCTGCAGGGAATCTTCCGGTATCCTGGGAATGGCTGGCCCTGATGTGTCATGTTGTGGAGGGCACGTGAGTTTCCTGGTCAATCCGTCCATACCGGCCGCCAGAATTGCAGCGACGGTCAAATATGGGTTAGAGGCACTACTGGGCAAACGGTTTTCTATGTAGACATTTTTCTTCTCTGTCTTTACTCGCAGGTAGCTCTTTCGGTTCTCAATGCCCCAGTTGGCCCATTTCGGGCACATAACATCAGCGAGTCTCCTGTAGCAGTTAACCGTTGGGCTTAGGATGGCCGTCAGGGCTGGGGCGTGGTGAATGAGCCCGGCTATCCAGTGCCTCGCGGTGTCGGACATGAAAAGTGTGTCGTTGCCGTCGAGAAGCGCGTTCTGTCCATCCTTTGTCCACAACGAATGGTTAAAATGAAACCCATTGGCGTGGCCTTCATCCAGAGGACATGCCATGAACGTCGCAACCATCTCGTTCCTGCCCAAGATGGTTCTGACTGCGTCCTTCATCACCATGATGGTATCCGCGGAATTCAGGCCCTCCTCGGGTCGAAATGTCAACTCAAATTGAGCAGCGGCGAACTCGGTCATGAAAGACTCCAAGGGAACTCCGGCATCCTCCATTTGAAAGCACATATCCAGCAAAGTTTTCTCCCTTCCTGCCATGTTATCTAGTCTCCCGTATGGCTCTATGAGAACATTGTTAAACGGAGTTATCCCATCTTGCTGTTGAAGAATATACAAAAAAATTATATGATTTTCGGAATAAAACAATTTTTTTATATATTAAAAAAATGTTGAACACTTTATGATCTCAATTATATTGTGACTAGAGATAATTCACATATAGGAAATAGTTTTTAAAATGGTTCACTATTATATCTATTTAATAACATAATTTGGAACCTAATCCTGGGCTATGGCCCAATTCAAATTAAATACTTTTATCTTTTGACACCCTCATACCTCCCCAATTTCTAAGAAAACAATGACCAAAAGAAAAAGTCATATACACGCATGCGCAATCTACATATTACGCGGGTAAAAAAAGCAGAACTAATTGCTTAATACACAAACAGCTTAGAGCTACTTATAATAAAATAATAAAGAAAACTAAAGTCTACTCGTAAGTAGTCCTATAATGCGTGAAAGGCAATGTTGACGTCTTATTATTCGCATTAAAGTGGATCATAGTATTCGTCCTCCTTGCCGGATAGTTCAAGTTTAACGTTGAAGTTTTTATGCGTTTCAACAAACAAGGTTTTGTGTGAGAGTAAGCAGTAAGCAGTATACTTGAAGCTGACCTAAATAACTAATCGCGTGAGGCTAAACCACGCCATATATTATTACCGGTATGTCATTACATCTCGTTAGTTCAAGCTACCGGTACCTAACTACCTGCTACCGGTACCTAACTACCTGCTACCGGTACCTAACTACCTGCTACCGGTACCTAACTACCTGCTACCGGTACCTAACTACCTGCTACCGGTACCTAACTACCTGCTACCGGTACCTAACTACCTGCTACCGGTACCTAACTACCTGCTACCGGTACCTAACTACCTGCCTGGAATGTGGAGATCAACAACTAAAATGCAAGGACTCACTACTAGTTTGGGACTGGCCTATATCACTGGCTTGTTATTTTTCTTTGGTCTGATTTATAATCTTATTAAGCCCACAAGTCTAGTTTTAATTAAAATAAAACTAGGTAAACAGATCAATGTACAGGGCGTTTAATTGGTGTTTATTTTTCTATCTTAAATACTTTTGGTCTTTAATCTCTGGTAGGTATCGAAACAAATGTTCAATAATGTGATGTATAAGCTACTTCTTCCCAGTACATTTATTGCCTTCGATATCAGTGTAGTTAAAAACAATGGTAGGCTGTTTACGGGGCCTTAACGTATTCTAAAACATTTTGCTAACCAGCATTTCATTCTAGCGCAGCGGTTCCCAACATGTGGATTGCGACCCCATTGGGGGTCGAACGAACATTTCGAGGGGTCGCCTAAGACTGGCTAAGAACATCGGAAAACACATAGGCCTATTTTCGCCGATCTTATGAAACGAGACTGTACGAATTTTAAGTATTCAACACAAGGCTTTTTTCTAACGTTAACACGTGTGATTAATCACAAAGCTTTAACTTGAAACTTTTAACAATTGAAATACATTCTACATGTGAGATATTATTTACATTACAATATATCAAATTACAATTATAAGGTAGCGACGAATCAGTGGCGTAGCTAGAGTAAACGTCACCCGGGGCGGTCCGCTTAAATGTCACCCCAGTGACCCCCACACGACCCTATGCTGAATGGTTAGGTGTAGCTAAATTTTCATACATACTCTACCTCTAGGCTCTACTTTACTCTACTGACCGGTTACGTTACTGCTTACATGTGTATGATCCAAGACAAAATCCGAATCCAATTCCACAAAACAAATAGTTCAAATCCAAAGATTTAAAAAATGCAACTGTTCAATTTCAGAACATCTAAATGCAAAACACGGCAATGCACGGACCAAAAGAATGTCCTTCTACATTCAATACTATAGTCCTAGAAGGAATGTCTTCTTGTTTTCATTGTGGCAAACAGGTCAATGACATCGTCAAAATCTATTTGTCTTGTAAGCTCGTGTTCAATCTCGACTGGCTCATGATTGACCGGAGGTAATTTTTTTAAAGTTTTAAAGTTTAAAAACTTCTTTCACACGATGCCACAGAAACACATATTGTCAGAAAGAATCTTAGAGTCAGCGTAAGATATGGCAATAATTCAACAAAGTCCCACTTGTGATGATAAACCGTAGGAATTGCAGTACAGTCCAGTGCTTGGCTTCCTCCAAGTTTATTTCGGCTGCTTGTCTAGGTTTCACCTTAAACGTGATATTTCTATACAAAGGTCTTCTTCAGACAGCTCATCATACACGGATGTGAACTTGGTAACTGACATCTGTATTTCTTCGTCGTTGGCACAAATAATATGGTCTGGCTGAACGGCAGAAAAAGTCAGCAAAATGTCATTCACTGCCTTTCCTCTCGTATCTAACTCCATATGAAAACGGTCCAGACATTCTAACATTGCTATCTTGGTCTCCTGCTGCAATGACAATCCAGCATCTCTTGCCCCCTCTCCTGGTAATCTTCTCTTTCTTTTGATTTTCTTCTCTGTAGGGATATCAAGTTCTTCACATTTCGCAAGTGCCTGCTGGACGGCATTGTCAACAACCTTCGTACGCTGGTTTTCCAAAAAGACAATGAGAGCCCTTAGTAACAAATAAATAAACAAACTCACGGTAATTATATATATTAATCAGTGACAGTAGGAAAAAAATGACGGACATTTCTTTCAAGAATGTTACTTCCGAGCCTAATCCATTCTTTTTATAGATCCATGGAGTCTACCTATCATGGACATATTTGGGGGGGAAGGGGTGATTAAAGGCGGTTGGGTATTGAGCTGACCACACGATCACCTTGAGACCAAAGAAACTGTTGATTGTCGCATTTCAAGCCCTATGTATCAATGTAATCTTTAAGCAGGTAATTTACAATATCTCAAATATTAGTTTAGATGTCTGTGAGCTGGCGATACGACCTTACATTGACATGTCAATTAAAACCATAGCCTAATAGTTGGGGGGGGGGGGGGGGGTGCTAAAGGTTGTGGGTTCAATGATAAGTAACAAAGGGAAAAAAAGGAATGAACTGTAACCTGTCTGTAACGACATTCGTCAATATCTCTAATGACCTACAACTTCGTGATAAATAAGTCAATATGAATACTTGCCAACTCTAAAATTATCATAATTGGAGATAAAACGACATTGTAACGCGGAATGTCCACCGGCTAATGCAGGGGCTGCACGTACACTCTGATATCAAGTATGACTTACAAAGACGTTTTCGATAGATGGTATTATTGAATAGAAGAAAAATATTTCGTGGAACGTCTTTCTATGTAGATCTACATATTAGAGACATAAATCATAACCGACTTTTAGAAGTTGGTGTTCAATTCCGTTTGCTAACAAACTTAAGATCCAGTTCGGTTCGTTCAGTTATGTACCGGTACTTTTAAATTGGGCGTATGGCGGCATACATTTTGTTGGATATCTCATTGCCATTAATTTTTCAATGTATAAACAGCTAAATATTGGCATCACGGGAGGAATTAAATTTATGTGTTCATTACATTATAAATAATGCAAGGCACACACGTATAATTCTTCAAAGGGCCGACTTTTGGGGAGGAGATTGGGTATCTCTTCGGTATGTGGCGTATTGTTGAGGTTGTATACTGTGTAAAGAAAGCATTGCTATGAGAGAAAATTTACATATTAAACAAGAAAGCTGGTGAATGGGATAGAAATGCAATGAAAATAGAAGTAAAACTTTTTATTTAAAAAAAGAAATAGGAAATACATTAAACCTACATTATTACTTATCAATGTAGGCCCTACAATATATTATCTAGCTTTCTAAAGGTGGCTTCATCTATACTCAATACAATTGACTTTCTTAATTCTTACACAAAACTAGCCCAAAACCAACCCATCTACAGTGTAAGAGGAAAAAATATGTATTTACAAATTAGCAACAGTGACAACAACAAAACAATATTATAATATTATCAAACCTCAAAAATCATAAACTCCGCCTCAAATGCAGACATGACAGTAAGACCAAACTCCTCCTTCAGCCTTTTTATTTGTGTCAGTGCGGCAGCCCTTGGCGAGTACGTCATCGCTGGGTCAAGGGAGATAATCTCACACATAACTCCGCCGACTCTCTCCCCTTCGTGGGTCGAGTACCAAGGCAACTTTCTCAGAGTCGACAGGTCAACAGCAGCCGAACCTGAGCAGGACTTGACATCGTAGATTAAAGAGTTACTCGTGTCTGGCACCTCTCCAAAAGGAACGGAACCTAAAGGAGGGAAAATAAGAAAAAAACACAACACATAAAGCTAATAAAAGCGATGTATTTCTTCCCTTTCGAAAGCCCCCTTAACCAAGTCCACCATAAGTGTCTTAACCCATATAAACCCCCCAAAAAACTAATTGTTTGACATGTAATTTTATTTTATTTCACCTAACGTTTTGACAACGAATGAAGGGTTAAGGTTTATAATAACATAATACAACATCTAAGTCGTATCGCAGTTTATGAATATAATTACTGTCAAGTGACTGGAATGTTTTGTCCGTAAGTGGAGGATACCAACTGAAGTATTATTCAATTTTACTTCAAAAAGAATGTCATCCCTGGCGGGATTCGAACCCGCGACCTCTGGATTAGAAGTCCAGCGCGCTATCCCCTGCGCTACAGAGACGCTTATCTACAATAGTTAATGCCAGACCGTGTTTTTAGTGGGGCATAAAGTCTTGTAACCTGATAAGGGTTTTGCATGTTTATTTAATTTGTAGAATGAGGTCGCAATCGAACTGTAGGCCTACTATAACAAACTTGACACTTACACCTGTTCCTTTGCTTCTAATCGTATAAACCCTTGCTAGACAATGCTTAGGTCTCGAGTTTATAGCCTAATATATTACAGACCCAGACTGTAGTCCTGGCCCTGCTGTAACAATGGCAACAGTCAATAATGTGTAGCAGTAAAGAATAAACAAGGGACCGTCAACAAATGACTCCACGCGAGAACGACCATTTTGTTTTTTTTTACTTTTCCGCTTTTCGCCCATCGTTAAAAGTCGCCATAAAAGATCAGACCTCCTTCAAATAGGCCACTCTTCACCTCTGTCATGCCCCCCCCCCCCCCCTATCCCAACAAAATTTACAATTAGTAAATTAGCATGATTAAATTATTCATTTAATGTTTATTGTCATTGTCGTACAGGTTCAGGCTAAGTATTACATCTTGAAACGGATTGTCTCTATTTCATTCAATGTTTCGGATTACAAATAAAGTCCGTAGCCCGTTAAAGTAGACCTACGTTACGACCGCTCTATTAAAATTGAAAAGTTTTTTTTTTATATTGATAATTAGAAACAATGGGGCCTATTCGTTTTTTTTTCAACAATTTAGTAGGCCTATGAATGTATTCAACAGAATCAGCCTGATATTGCCCTCGCCCATGTCGAGCATTACACCTCCATATTGCACTTTTTGCCCCCCTTCCCCACACACTTTATACTTTTCGCCACCCCCTTCTTCGAAATCATGGCTATGCTATGTATATATAGCTCAAATTCTACAACATGATACTCTATGACTCAACATCTACACTAGGCTACTCTAAACTCTCTATAAGCTTACATCTATTCACAAGTCTTAAATATTATGCAGCATGAAGGTTGAAGTGTAAAACATTTCCGGTCCCATTCGCTCATTTGTCATAAAACACGTCTGTGTGCTGCTTTACTGGTTGTGCGAAAAGATGTAAGGGAGGGGGGACATTTTATTTCATTTCCAAAAGATGTTGTCAAAAGAAAACGATGCATTGTGATTGTCAGACGTGAAGAATCATCTATTTATAATCCCAAACTAATTGCTTGATGCAAAACAATTTTTGTTTTTATGAATCTACGCATTGTGTTTTTTTTTAACAACCAAGAAACGCAACTCTTGAAAAATTATTTTATAATCAAAGTTAAATTTAACTTAACGCAAGTAACACTTTTATTATTAATGATCGCCAACTCACTTTTGATGTTAAAAATAGATTCCTCATAACTAGTCTTTTAGCCTTTGCATATTTCTAAAAGACTAGAACTGGCCGTCGGGGATTGAAATCAATTGTCAAAACACCAGCAAAAGCATGTTTTTTTTTTGTTTACGGAAATGATTACGAAATGGCACCGGAAGTTCGTGATCTTTTGTGTTTCAAAAGGTCAGGCCTCATTAAGACTTGTCAATGCCTGTGACTAGTCATTACATAACTCTAACCAACGGACACTTTGACTTCTCGACAGAAAAACTACACTCTACTCTCTCTAACTCTTTAGGGGAAATAATTATTGTCATATATGGGCTCTACGTTTTCTAATTACGTGTCACCCGTAACAAGGGCCAGGGTAAGAAAGAAGGGAATGTATCTAGGTTATAACAAAAACTATGGTAGGCCGTTGAACAAAACATTTGGAATCACGACCTCAATTTAAACTTTTCTTTCTTACAGCATTCTCACTCAATAGTAATCTTACATTTAAATAATATTCCAGAAAACATCACAATTGCATGTGATATATATAGCTCGTGTGCCCATGTTATAATGTGGGCTTACACTATATACGTCTTTATATAACTAACAGAAACTGACCTGTACTTTGTAAAATCTCCTTTAACTGGCGACTCGATACGTACTCTCTCCTTACCACACCACTGAGTCCAGTCAGGGACAACTGAATGACGTCATACTGGTCAAAATTAAACCTTTCAGTTCCCATTCTTAAACACTGTGAGAAAGAAATTAAAAAAATGAAAATGCAGGTTTCGATCCACATCTATAATTATGTAAACTTGTAAACTAACTAAGACAGTGGGGCAGTGTTGTTTTTTTTCTTCTTTTTCGTTCTCAAGTGTATGTTGGAGGATTTAGACAAGTGCAATACTCGTGATGAACTGCGCAAATTATGCGAGCTGCTCTAGTCAACCACATAGTTTGTCATTGAAGGTAGCCTCCTGGGGCCATATGACTGACCGGGTAGAGTGAAACAGGGGGGTAGGTTTGAAGGACATGTTCTGTATTTTCGGGAGCTGTCTTTTTATGTAACTAGACAAAGTTGTACATTGCAATGCTCATTTAAACGGGACAACATCTTCGAATTGCATCTCTGAAGGGTTCGAAACCATGATTTTTTTCCGGGTCTGGTGGGCCTATCCAGATTTGACGGGTATGTGACATTAGTTAGGGATAGTAAAAAACGGCCGGGCAATGTGCCGGCTACTGAATCCCTTTGCATGCTTTATTTTGCAAAAGGGCCAACATGGTTAAAAATAATTACTCTAATTACTTTTTTTTTAGTCTGTAAAGAAATCAGCACTTTAATTATCAACGCAAATAGTTAACAATAAGTCTTTTGAGACGTCCAACGTCCAAGCTAAAAAGATTACAAAAGCTTAAAGTGTAGGCTATGTCTACAAAGCTAAACGATTACATATCTAAAACTTACAAAACTAAACGTTAACAAAGTTAAACCTTTGTCAAAGCTAAAATATTACAAAACTCAAAGATTGCAAAACTAAAATATACCACAGTTAAAATATTCCAAAAACTAAAGGTTACAAATCTAAAGGTTAAAAACAAAAAGATTGCAAAGCTAAACGATTACAAAGCTAAAATTATTCCATTGGTGAACTATTTAGACACAGTTAAAGGACAAAAATGGTTTCAGTTCGAGGCAAAGTTCAGCCTACAAGGACACAATCCTTCTCACCCTCCCAAGTCTCGGTAATTGAATCATTACTGTGTCAGCAAAACGAGATGAAGCGAACGAAAGGAGCTTTCTCAATAATTATGGTTCTCACATTGTTGACAACGACTAGATCTATAAGGGTTCAAAAATTGACCACTTCTTTCATTTTGGAGCGATTGTAAGAGGCAGCCCAATGGATTCCAATAGGTTATTGAAAAAACAAAAAACATCAACAACACATAGGCTATACTCAAATAGCTCTGATACAGCAACACTAAAGGGACGTATGTTTTCTACCGGT
Source organism: Anisus vortex (assembly GCA_949126835.1). Lineage (NCBI taxonomy): Eukaryota > Metazoa > Mollusca > Gastropoda > Planorbidae > Anisus > Anisus vortex. Next base: position 23,492,169 of record OX421493.1, read on the forward strand.
TTTTTTTTAAAAAACTATATCTTAAAGGAGACGGGAGTTGGGGATATCAACTGTATTCAGGCCGTGGTTTTGATAATGTTACTGCCTAGATTACCTTTCATTGAAGATCATGGCAGTTTGAAGGGGTGATAAAAGGGGAGGGGGGTAGTTGGGACGCTGCGCCCTGGTATTTCCCCACCTGTTTTCTGCCAGTTATCCTATATCGCAGTCAGATATCATGTTATGTAGTTGATGCAGTTTCTTTCCGATTTCCCCATGATGTTCCTTTTTTTTTCGATATGTTAATGTGTGTGCATGTGTGTGTATAATGGACTTAGTTTTATGTAAACGTGTTACATCCATATTTGTTATATAACGTGCATCTCATCAATTTAATTCGCATAAGTAAACACTCAAATACAGGTTAATGACTACATTGAGACGTAACCTGATGGACGTGATAAAACAAGCACAGACTTATCAAATTCAGTACGCAAAGAAAATTCATGATACTTATAAACGAATACTGACACTCAAATACTCAGTTATGACAATTAAACAAGAAAAAAAAAACAGCCAATAATTGGGAGTCATTGATCTTGTTCTAAAGTCATTCTCTCTCTCTCTCTCTCTCTCTCTCTCTCTCTCTCACTCTCTCTCTCACTCACTCTCTCTCTCTCTCTCTCTCTCTGTCGATTTTCCCATGCCTAGCTCATCCCTTAACAACATTGTATCGATTGCCCTAAGTCTTCACACAGCAAGAAGAGGATGCGATAGGCTTATTAATCTGACAGTCAAGCATTCATTGGCGAAGGCAGAACATTTTTTTAACAGGATGTGGGAGGCATATTATACTCTATTAATTTACATAAGCGATGCGGCAAACCAATATTTAATAGGCCCATGAGGTGAACTAACATTAACTGGAGGAGATACGCTCACCCAAAGAGAGTTGAAGAACAAAATTATTAAAGAGTGTTGATTAATAAGATAGGCCTACCCCCCCTTTTTTTTTTTTTACGATGTCGCCCATGTATATAACATCTCACGGCACCGAGTTCTAAATATATCTTTTTCATTGACTTCACTTACTAAATATCCTGCGTTTCTCAATAAGTATTGGGCAATGCTGGACACTTTAGTCTAGAGTATAGAAGGTTGAATGTTGGTTACACTATGTTAATAGCTTTAAGTATAGGTCTACACTGCGAATGAAAAAAAACGAAAACCATATATATATATATAAGCTTATATATATACTACACACACACATACATACAACTAAGAAACTTCAATATTTAGAAAACAATCAATGTTTTCAACACACCATTCTGCATAACGGAATGAATATATTATCGGTCACAGTAAACTGTTAGGTATCAAATCAAATATTTGACAGTGACCAATATTTAGAAAATCAGCAGCGCGTTTGGCTGGCGTACCGATGTTTCTGGGTTAAAACCCTGGTGAAGGCTAGGACCAGACTTTACTTGGGGGTAAATAAAGTCGGCTGGACACAATCCCCTAGTATGCTGAGGCCGTGGAAACTGGTGAAAGCTGCTTCATCGGCCCAATGGATCAAATTGGTCCTACGGGATAACTTTAACCATAAATATACTGTCATAACCTGTGTCCACTTTCGAACCCACCCCCAGACCCAACAGATTACATTGTCCCGTTGTTACGCCGCTGTACATTTCAGAACTACTTCTGGTCTTTAGGGCCAACATTGCAATGCTCAACGGCTTCCGCTTCCGGGGTAACGGCATACAATAGGGATAATTGGACACTATACTGGTAAGAAATAACCCACAGAAATATATATCAGAATGTTAATTCTTGTCTGACAAATCTGTATTTTTTCTTAATGAACACATTTGCATTATAACCATAAAAATAGATCAAAATAGATAAAATTTACATATGTGCATCTCACTGATGCACGCAGCGCAACCAAACAAAACGGATTTTGCGGACAAGGCTGTTTCATGTCATCTCTTTATTAGACCCATTGCTAAAGAACTCCCACTTTCTGTTTTTCAGTAATTTGTGTGTCTCGTTTTAACCCGCTATCTCATTTTACCCCAGTTTCCCCTACGAAGGTCTTGCCCTAAACCAGTGGTTTCTAAAGGGCTCGCCGTATGGTGATTTTGTGGCGCAGCAGCCTCTTGGGAGGGTCGCCATAGGTTTTCATTATTGTGTTTTTATATTCAATTTCATGTAGTACAATTTAACTTTCAAAAGGTTCGAGAACCACTTCTCTAAAGAATGTTTTCTCTTTATAATACGCCTGAGGTGATTTAATATGTTAATTCTATGGTGTATAAGTAAACCTAGAAACACTAGAATACAGAAGGGCAAAGAGTAAAGTAGTAATAATACATAAGGCATTAAACTCCAATTTAGAAATACAACACAATAACAATAACAACCTGTTGCTTAAAAAGAGATAGCCTATCTACTCTAAGTGTGAGAAAAAAAAGGAACGAAACAATAAACAACTTTGTAAGCTTAAAAAGTGTGAACACAACACTATGAATAATGGAAGCCTACACAGACACATAACAAATGCCTCCTCTCAATCCACCCACGAATGGCTGTTTATAAAGTATAATAGCTTATATACCAGCCTTTCGTCCCTTACCACATGCGGAAGCCCTTGCTACTAGCATGCATTTACATATTATTATACCCTAGCAGATTAACATTAATAGCAACAATAATAGTTATACACTTACAATAAAGTCTCCAGCTCTGCATAAAACGAAAAGAGTTTTAGCCAAACTTTCTAAAGTCCCAAAAACTGCCTTGTGAAAAAAAATTACACTATCATGTCATAAGAAAAGCAACAATTAAAGTATCAAAAGAATTCCATTAAACTAGTTTCTTCACAACAGTTAAAACAACTGTAGGCTATATGCATGTACATTCACACAGACCTGCGAGAGAACCTCACCATTTTTTTTTTGTTCAATACACTTTGACCTCATCAAATATAAAACCCCCCGTACCCACGACACAGAACACGCATGCACTACCACACCGAGAAAGAGATTGAGAGAGAGATTGAGAGAGAGAGAGAGAGATAGAGAGAGAGAAAGAGAGAGAGAGAAGAGAGAGAGAAAGAGAAGACGGAGAAGACCCGCCCATTTCCCCCACAACTACAATCTGTGTGCTGTTTCGTATGTGTAGCTGAGCGAGCGAAATGTGCTTCCTTAAACCTAGAGTCAAATACGTGTTACTGTTGTTTTATTATTTCTAAAGAATATACTTGCAAACGAACACACAATCTTGACTTTTATAAGGGGATGAATCTTCGCTTTAAGTATCAAACTGCAGGTTTATGTAAGTTATCGTTTATTATTCCTTTTTTTTCTCTTTCTTTCTTTCTCTCTCTCTCTCTCTCTCATTTCATTTAAAACTCGATCGTATGTTATTAATTATTGTAATATTATGTTGATTAGTCTGAAGTTTGTAAAAAGAAATCTACTTGAAACTTGCGGCTATTGATCGAGTCAAGTAACGGACTTAATGAATCGCTTGAACACACACCTTATAGGCTGAATTGTTGATGTAGGGCGTGAGAGGGGGGGGGGGGGCATTTTCGGGGGTAGTGGGGCAAGCTTAAAAAAAAAGTATACCACCCAGTGGCGTAGCATTGTGCAGGTTGTGCTGTGCACAGGGGCCAATGGGTTGTCCATTTTTACTTTGAGACTAATTCCAATGGAATGGGCATACCATCAAAGCCCTGCACAAGAGCCCATAAAACACTTGATGTACCCCTAATACCGCCCCTAGTTTAGCGAATAGGTCGCGTGCTTTAGAGCGTTTGGTAATAATGGTGTAGTGGTGGTTAAACGACAGATATTGCATAAATACCCTAAAGTGTCTGGTTCAATTCTACGGGTAAAGCAAAATCCTATCTTATATACTACAGACGCTCCTTCTTTAATGTCGATTATTGCGTCCTACGTTCATCCTTGGTCCGATTCTAGTTTTGCATTTTTTTTAATGTTTCAAATGATATGTTGAGTTACTGGTTTTCCTGGTATGTTCAGGCAACCCATTCCATGCCCGAATGCCACTCGAGAAGAAAGAGTAGGCCTACTTATATGCATTTGTTCTCGCATAATTTAAGGGACAAGAAAAGTGTTTTTTCCTTATGTTTATCTGAACATTGCAACAGATTGTTATTGGGTTGTAGGGCCTATTTCTAAATTAGAGTTTAATGCCTTATCATGCATTATGTATTTATTACTACTTTACTATTTGCCCTTCTGTACTTTAGTGTTTCTAGGTTTAGTGATTTAGCTATTGCTGTTACTCTTCTCATAATATGTGAATATTCGCTAGTAATGAACCTTGCTGCTCTTTTCTGAATTTGTTAAAATTTTTTTTATGTTTTCTTTAGTTGATAAGTCCCATACAGATGATGCACTAGCCTATTCTAGTATAGGGCCTAATTAATGTGAGATATCATTTTAGATTTATATTCGTATTACCTTTGTAAAAGTCAGTGAGTAGGTGGGGTGGGGCGATTTTATCCACTTCTGATCAATATATCCAACACTAGCTGGAGAAAAAAGTAGGCCTAAAGACTTACGTGTAATGTCTAATCAACACAGTGCCCTAACAATATTGGCCATAAAATCGCAAGATCTATTTCTCACAATGACCTAAAATAAGACAGTTACAAACGCCCATCTGAATAAAATCAACAGAATCAGTCTCGGACATTGGACACTCTGATGCACTAAACATGGAAATAATTTTTGTTTCCCCCACCCCTAAACTTATAGGTAAAATTTAAAATAAATATAAACAAAAAAAATCGTAATTTACATCCCGTTTTATTTTTTCTTAGTGTTCTTCTCCTTTGAAAAAAAAACAACAACAACATTTGACTCAAGTGTCGTTGTTTCATTAAAGATATGGTTAAGTGCATTTACTTTCGACTCGTTAGATCTGAGAAAATCACGTCTTTGTCACTGAGCAGTTGTAAAATAAACCACTCTCAAACTAGCCAACTTAACACAGTTGAAACGAAGGAAAATATGTCAATTATGTCAAAATTATTTCTTTGCAATAACCTTAAGATTTCTTTAAAACGATAACTATCGTAAGTTATTTGAATTTAAATGTAAAACGACTATGTAGGCCTAGGCCTACAAAGAAGTAATAAATTGCACGTTTTTCTCTTTCAGAACAATATACAATAACTATCCAAAAACTAAAATTTAAAACAAATATTTCAGAAGCCCACCTATTCAATTAATTAAATATTTTATAGTTTTTTATTCTAATTTTTTTACACGGAACTATGGAACTGGACCAGGTAATTGGAGGAGGACGGGGGGGGGGGGGCACGTGGGTGGCTACGCCTATGCTGATTTCAGCAACAATGTTGAGCCTGCTAGTGCGTGATAGCTATCTGTGAGAGAGAAGAAATGACGGAGGCACTGATTAGATGCTAAGTGGGAATAGAAACAACAAACTAGACTAGAGCAACGCGCGTGTTTGGCGAGATTAAATACTGCCACTGTTGCTCTAACACCGTGTTGTGTTTTCCATTCATGCTCGTATTGGAATTTAATCTCAAGTGGTAAAGCAATAATAAACCGAGCCGACGGTCGAGTGCCAAAAGCTGTGGAACGTGATGGATGAAAACGAGAACGGGAAAAGGGCAAGAAAACAAAAGAATACAGTGGAGCAAATGTGAGGAAATAGTCATAATACTCTGTGTAATAAGGGATGCGTTGCATTATTTATTTTGAGTAAATGTTAAGGGACGTTGAGTGTTGACTTGACCATACAACCGACGAGGTAGAGCGTACCGTTGGCGTGGCCACATACAGAGTCCAAACGAGCCTATGTAGCGCCCCAGGGCAAAAGTTTCAGCGCCGCCCCCTTGCAAAATGTAACTGCTTTGTCTAGTGCTTTATTTATACTATATTTGCCGCCCCCTAGAAGTGTCGCCCCCGGACATATGCCCCCCTCTGCCCCCCTTTATGTGAGGGCACTGGCCACATAATATACTGTAAACTGTAAAGTTTAGCATACAAGCGTAAGTTCTTTTATTCTCTATTGGGGAATAACGATAATGCCGCACATGGGCGTTTCCCAGAATATGATACCCGGTACCAATGTACACAAAGTATGTTTATATGCCTAAAATATTTGTGTGGAATTCCCTAAATATTTTGGCTTGCAATCAATAAAAAAATAAGTCAGTGGTATGATTACTTTTAATTAGACCTGAAGGTAAAATTTGACATGCCAATAATATATTTTTTAAAGTGTTAGGTGCAATCGTATCATTATGCGCACTGCATAGTTGGCAATAACAATATGTGAGTCTGTGTGTGTGACAATAATCAAGTATCGTCCACAAATTAGGTCATGATGTGTCTAACTTTACCGACCAATGACGGACGTAGCATAGGATATATACATTTAATCTTTCATCCCCAGTAAGTCATCCTCCTACCAGCAGGTGGGGGTAGCAATGGTGGATGTTACATGTCTCACACCGAAGACCAAATATGATCTGGACGAGTTTGACGTCATCTTTTTCTCTGCCCCTGACGTTCATGGCGTTGCCCGAGGACGTTTCGTGTTTAGATCAAGTGTTAAAGGATTTGTAAAGAATGGCCTTGGGATGACTCAAGGTAATCATCTGAGCCTAACTTAAATTAACAACCTATAAGAAAGCCATTAATGCTACATTCCATAGTTTTAACATTTAAGATTTTAAGAACATTTGAAACAAACCGTTGATTCTAATTAACTTGACATTTACAAAATATGTATTTATGTAGGCCTACTTATAGTTATGATTTAAACAGTTTTATTATACAATGTAGGCCTACAGGTGGTCTGACTATAAAGAATATTTTTATGCTGATCCATGTTTTCAGTCAAGTCTTGCATCTAGATTAAGGAGTTTAAATAATGTCAAGTTGTAATTTTTTCTGACATCTTCATGCGACCCATTTATAATTATATGACAAGTGGCTTTAAAAAGAGACTTTATACAAATTAATCCTTGCATATGAAATAAGAAATGTGCTATTTAGGCCTATTAAAAGCGCTGAAGACTTCTAATCAATCAATAAAGAATTATATATACCAGCACAACAATTTTTCCATTTAATTCACATCTGATTTCTACAGCTGCTCTGTTTGGTGGAGTCATGTGCGATATTCCAATGGTTTTGCACGAGTACAACAGAGAAGGCTGGGCAAGTGGATCACTTCTACCAGATGTGTCCACACTAAGACCTTTGTCCTATTTGTCCTTTAAAGACAAGAAGGTATTTTTGATGGACTTTTAAACGTAATTAATTGTACTATATTAACTTATATCATTATTCTGGTTCCTGAAAAACAAAAAGTAACCAATTAAGATAATTGTATTATTTGTCATTGTTGCTTCCCTTGTATGACAAGTGTTAGAATAGTGTATATTCTTATGCTCCCAATGATCCCCTAAGCTGCTATAAAGTTATGAATTATTAACAGATATACCAATGTTGCTAAGATGAGAACAGTATTGTTCAATGTGTTACTAGTGTTTAATTGGTACATATATCTACTGATGCTACAGTAAGAATATTACTGTTCAATATCGCTAGTTCCCATCTTCCTATAGATCATTCTTGTTGCTTCCCAGAACGCCAGTGATGCCACCATGCTCATGACAGATCAGATACATAGAGAATGAAGAATAGTTAACACTTTCCCATAGGACAAATTAACTACAGAAATCGCCCTTGGGGGATGTGAGGTGTGGGGTGTGGGGTGGTGTAATTTGTAACTTTCAATATAAACAGTGTTATTTTGTTAGAGATTAAAAAAAACTACAGTACAAAGCTATGAATGGCAAAACTATTAATATTTAGTATGGTTTAGAATTAATCTAAAAGTCACATTTTTAGTGAATTTTGCCTCATATTGTTTACATCTAAGCAGCCTGGGTTTAGGACCTACATGTAGACATGTTGGGACACCCTTATACAAAACAAAATATTTATCAAATATTAACTGTCTGTTTCTATAATTTTTCTTTGTGTCGTTTTTGTTTTACCTCAATTTTTTTTATGTCAATTTTTGTGTGTGTGTGTGCAAGGTTGGCCAGTTGATTTGTGATTTTCAAACTTCTGATGGGGAGAGAGAAATATCAATGGCCCGCGAAGTGGCACTTTCTCAGCTGAAAGCTTTAAAAAATATTGGCTATGAGATCTGGATTTCTTTTGAGCTGGAGTTTAGTATTTTCAAGAAGGGAACAATACAACCAGTACCAGTGAATGTGAATATTAAAATACATTTTAGATAATTAATTAAACTATTTAATTCATTTATAATTTTTGTTTACATATTTTAAATAAAAGTCTAAAAGGCATGGCTTAAGCTAAGGAGAGCATTCTGCAATATTTGCCTTTTACCAGATTTTAAAAATGATAGAAAACTATTAAATTAAAAAATTACTTATGTTGAGATATAAATTAATCATTTTCAAGATTATTTTTTTGATTATAGAAATAATGTCATAAGGAATTATTATTGAACCAGAAAAATAATTTGTTTTGCTGCTTTTAAATTGTGACTCATTTATTAATTTTCTATTTTTTTTATTTGCTTAATAGGAAAATTTAGAGTCATTTATAAATAATGTTCTGACAACACTTTGGGAAAGTGGAATTCCTGTAGTCTCAGTTGGTCGAGGCACTGAAGATGGAAAACTTATGGTATGAACAGTTTAATATATACCTTGTTAGATTATTGTTTACATTAGATACATTTGTATAAAAAAAACTAGTAACATAAACTAAAAAGTAGTTACTATATGAAAGCAACAATTTCATCTATTGAATTAGTATTGTACTTCAGTCAATTTTAATGAGAATATTTCATGACTGTAATTCAACTTATTGCAGTAATATTTTTCTGGTAGTTTTCAGTGAACATATAACATAATAACAGAATCAATATTTGGTAAATTGAAACATTTAATACAATATTAAGAAAAAAGTAAATAAATGTATTATAATGTGGTTAAAATATTTATGTATTGATTGTTTGTTTTCTTAGATAAGTGTTGGAGCTGAGAAAGGAATTGAGGCTGCCGATAGTTTGCACTGTTTAAGAAACATACTGAAGTCTGTATGTATGAACTCTGGCTATGACATCACTTACATGACAAAACCATTGTCAGGCATCACTAAGAACAGTTTTCATTTTAGCATGACATTAAGAGATGAACAGGGGAGGTAATGACTTTTATTTTTCTGAAGGTTTATTGAATGGGGGTTAACTGAAATGTATTGAATAGTTTGTTTTTGTTAGTTCTCTTGCCATTTAACCAAAAACTAGTTTTTGTTTTTTGAAATTGAACATATCACAATTTAATAATGTGAATATTTATGGATTCTGCTTTTTCATAAAATATGTAGGCTTATCCATAATTAAACAATTTTAGTTAAAATATAAGTAGCATATGGTAGAAAATGAAATATATAAATTACATTTGATTTATATAAGTTTAGGAGGATAACTAAATATTGTTGCTGATATATTGTGAGGAGGAGATAATTTAGAAAACTTACTAAAAGCTTATATTTAATCTGTACAGTGAATATTACTGTTTTTTACCTATGTAATGAACTATTTAATATAGGTTTACACACACACATATATTTATATATATATTATTTTATAATATTTTAGAAGACATTTAATATTGATTTTATTAATATACATATTCATTGAAATCTATTTTAGCAATCTCCTGACAAGTTCCAATAACAATAATAACAACAATTTATCAGACATTGGACAACAATGGGCTGCTGGCCTCCTTTATCACCATTCTGCACTTACTGCCCTGTGTCGACCAACAGTTAATTGCTATTCATCTGGAACTGAAGATACAGAGGTTTCAGCTTCATGGACCAGTAATCAGACCAATAGGTTTGGACAATTTCATTTACTTCTAAACTATGGTTTGATAGGAACTATCAATCCATTCTTGTTCCCAGTAAAGTTAGGTTAAGTGTTTATAGCTATTGCTCTAGCAAAAATGTTGTATTTCCCCACTAATAACCTAACTTGTACTGAATTTGACTCATATACTTTTGATCAATTATAATAAAAAACATTGTCATTATCTGTGGAAAACATATCCTGACTTTATATTGCATTTACTTAGTAGGCTATAGTATAGGCTGAATGTATTTTTTGTGTGTCAACTGTTGGGCCATGCTGGTGGTTTAATTTTGTTCATCACTGTTGTAGAAGCATGACTCCTGTAACCAAGGTCCTTTGTTTCAATGCCTGGCCAAGACTTTCATTGTTTAAATGTCACTATTAATGGCCACTTAGTGATTTCCACTTCACTGACCATTCTTTAAACCTGAAAGGACTCAAGAAGGATGTCTGTAAGACACTGTCTGAGAGTCAATGCTTTTTACGTACCCAACTGAGATTTCTCCCATATTGAGGGGCTTATGATAAGGGAATGCATGTTATGCAGGCAGGGGTTGAGGAAGACATCTTAGCTCCAACATTAATCTACAAGACTATGGATCTTTAATTTTCTCTCTTTGTTAAAAAAAGTAGTTAAAACATGCATTTAATATAATCTGTATTGTAATGATTAAATTGTCCTTATTGTTGTAGTTATTTTTATTTTTTAACCGTTTATTTTTAATTTGGTAAAACGAAATATATAAAAGTAAATTAACTGAAACAAAATTGTTTAAAACAATTGTGTTTTTTAAAAACACTAATTGTTTTTTTCAGTTCAGCAAGACTTTATATAGGTCATGACAATGAAGGGACCTTTATCAGAGACTGTCTTCCAACATCAGCTTGTAATCCTTACTGTGTTTTAGGAGGAATAATTGCTGCAGGAATGATGGGAATCTCACAGAAAATGTCACTGCCACAAAAGGTACAAGACAGAAATACTATTTAAAACCTCCAGATATTTTAAGTTTGTTTTAAATATGAAGATAACTCTAACTTTATGTTTTAATAATTAAATAAGAATTACATTGAGGTCATTTTATAAAACTAAAATAATGTTCTTATATAACTAATAAATACAATTAGAAAATAGTTGCTTTGTTTCATGCCCATCATTTAGACAAAATTCTGCATGGCAACAAAGTTCTATTCAAACAAATTATAAATAATAAAATTTCCTAAGGATTAACTACATTAGTTATTTTTTAATGTTTTGGTTTGTCATCTGTGGGAAATTTAAAATAGTTTATTTCTAGTTTAAATTGAAATAGATTGGAAATTTTAATTTTTTGACCAAAAGTTACTAAGCCTATTAGTTTTTTAGGATTTATGAATATTTTAAACTGTATAATTCTGCAGGAGAGTACAGAGCAACATGTAAATAAAGGACCAATGACGTTGTCAGAGGCACTGGATGCTCTTGAAACTGATGCAGGTTTTGGCAACTCTTTGTGCTCAAAGTTTATTCATCGTTTCCTGCTTCTGAAGCGGGAATATGAAATTGAAAAGTTTAAAAATAAGGACAATGATGTTGACTCATTTGAGTTTGAACGTTCTATATATTTTTACAGCTTATAAATACTCTTTCTAGTAGATAGTTCTCTTTTTTAAAACTTTTGACTGTGATAAAGATTTTACGTTTTTAATGTAAATATAACAACAAGAAAACCATAAAAACACAGTTTTTATCATGCTCCCTTTATTTGCAAACTAAGTTAACCATCATGTAATTAAATGATTGATTGACTACTGGAAATGAAACATATGTATTTAGCGTATTTAATTTTACGTATTGAAAAAAAAAAAAAGTGGAGATGGCGGGTGTAGTACCTGCGTCACCCCGGTTGAAAGCAGACAGTCATAACCCTCTAGACCACGAAACCTTGTAAAAACTTATAACAAATAGTATATAAGTATATTTGAAAAGTTTATTTGTTACCATCTCTTCCGGTAGAGGCAGCCATGTTTTAAGTATAATATTATCTACGATTCGTAAATTGGTCGAAGGATTTCGTGACTATTCCAAAGGCTAAGATGCTGAAAATTTGATAGAATGTATTGTTAGTCGGGACAAGTCTCTTCCCAAGTTTCAGCTCGTTTGGACGACGGGAAGTGGTCGAAACATCGATGCAAAGTTTTGCTAACAAACTTCCAAGCAAGCAAGCAGACAGACAGAAAATGCAACTTAAAATAAAGGGAGTAAAAATAGACAAATGTGAAACTTTGATTTATAAACACTTTTTTTGTAACAAAATAGGGAGTAGATCTATATTTGGGAGAATATATTTTTATAAAACACACACATATTTTAATTGTGCAATATGCATTGTTAGTGTCTACTTAACAAAATTTGTTTATGTTTTTGTCACTGTATAACTGTATAGTATGATTTCTAAGTCCTTAAAACATAACGATTTTTTTTCTTTCATGTCTAAAACTTTTTTTCTTAATTTTTGTTTGTTATAATATATAGTAAAATTAACATTTCATGGTCAGTTATTGATTTATAAAAAACTAGAAAATATGTTTAATGATAGTAAATGAACTATTTATGGCAAATACAATTTTTTTATAATGTAGGCCTACTACTATCATAGAATCCTATCATTATATTTAAATGCAGCATCTTCCAATTTTTTTTGTCATGACTGGAACATTTTTATATTTCAACATTATAACTCACTAACATTTTATCTCCTATACTATTCACTATTCTAGAAATAAAAAGTAAAATATATTAAAATTCACCTCAATTTTGTACACTATGATATTGTGATGTTTATAATCAAGGCTGAAAATATAATCTTGCTAAAAAATCACAAACTGTTACCTTAAGACAAAATATACAAAAAAAAGGTGTATTTAAAATACACCGCAATATTCTGACTTACGGTAGATTTTAACTTAAAAAACCTATCTTTGACTTGATCATTTTTCTTTCACGACTTGGCATTGAAAACTCTAGCCTCAAGTTTTAATAAAAATTATTTTGCAATTGTATCTTTCTTTTGAAGAAAAATTAACGGTATTTTTGTTATCTTTTACTGAAAGCGAAATTGTTGAAGACCAATTCGAAAAATAAAGACAACAAATAACAAAATGACATGTTTTCATTTTTATTGTAATATTTTACTTGATGTGCCAATTTGTAAATCTTTATTATGTCAACAAAATTCCCAATTGGATAAATCTATAGTTTCAACATTTTTGTGGAATAAAAAAGCTTTACAAAATAAAACAAATGTATTTCTGAAATAAAGTAGGCTATACATTTCAGAGTATTAACACCTGTGTGACAATATACTTCTCAGTACATTTTGTAAGACTGCTCAAGCTTGTATTAGTTGAGTGTGGACGGGCGCAATATAAATTTTGGTTCAATAGGACAGTCAGCTTAGAAGACGCTTTAAAGCGTTTTTTCATGACCCTGAGAGGGTAACTTCGGTTCGAAATTTTTTATAAGAAACTTGGATGTTCAAACCTGGAGTTAGACTTCTTCTATAAGGAAGAAGCGTAAGTAATATATCCGATGTGTCACACACACACTTTCAAAAGATATATGTTAGCCTCAGAAGAAAGGCTTTTTTTTTTTTTAAACATCTCTATAGGTCTACGCCCGGAGACAATGTCTTCACCTATAATTTTGTTCAGAATTTCATCTTATTCTAAAGCCTGCAGGGAATGTTCCAGTTTTCTGGGAATGGCTGGCCCTGGTGTGTCGTGTTTTGGAGGGCACGTGAGTTTCCTGGTTAATCCGTCCGTAAACAAATACTGCCAATCAATTGTTCATCTCTCTTTTAAAAAAGAAATAATTCTTTTATAATTGACTACCTTTCTGCCTCAACTTGTAATCCAGATTTTGTTTATACCTTGGGCATTCCCATAGGATAACACACATTTCAATATCGTTACTTTATTAAATAGAACATGATTGACATGATAACACTTGCACTAACACGCACACGCAGCAGAATCAGTTCACGAATACGTTGTGTTAAATAAACATTCACGCAGATATGAAATAGAAAAGAAAAACAAAGCAGCTAATAATTGGAACTCAATGAGCTTGTCATAGAGTCGTCCTACCTTTCTTTCTCTTGACTTTTCTTTAAACATATTATTTTGTCTTTTTATATTTCCCTTTAAAAAAAAAATTCTAATTCTCTCTCACTCTTTATTTCATTCGATCTCTCTCACTCTTTATCACTATTGTCCAAGTGTAGTTCATCCCTTAGGCGATAACAACACTGTATCGATTGACCTAAGTCTTCACACAGCCAGAAGAGGATGTCATAGGTTTATAAATCTGACATTTAAACTTACAAAAAACGTAGGCAAAATATTTTTAACAATAAAGGAGAGAATGACTATTTATAAAATAAATTAAACAATTTAACAAGGGTAGGATCTGAACCCACATTTTTTATTAAGCCTAAAAAATGTGCAATAAAAAAAGGCAGAATATCTTTAGGAGGGAGAGAATCACTTATTGAAACGTTCTCCATCTCCAGGAACCGCGGCATAGGCTATAGAGGGTATGTTTTTACATTATTAAACAAGAAAATTGAAGAAGGGGAAGGGGTGTAATGAAAAAAGGAGTAAAGGGTATGTGTGTTGAGCGAAAATCTGAAGTGGAGATCGGAGCCACTGAGACATATTTATACAGTTAGTAAGTTTATTTGAGGCGAAGGTAACTCGCTAGTTTAGAAAGAAATAATATGTTTTAGATTAAATGCATTCCTTCTTTTGAATAAGTAATTGTAAAAAAAAATTAATAATAGGATTCAAATTTTGATCAAAATGCTAATGGTGACCAAATGTGATAGTTAAAATACACTAAGCAACATAAAGACATGTCTTTAATAGTTGTTGTTTTTTCACTTAAAAGAGTTGTGCTTTTGTTTTAGCTTGTGTAAGTTTTAAAAGGAACTTGTAAATTGATCTTTCTTGTGCAAATTATTGTTTAACGCATTTTCTTTTATTAGTAAATGTTCACCCTTGATTGAGCTAAAAAGATAAATTTACATAGATTAATATAAAAAATAAAATAAAGGAAGAATATTTTAATCAAAAATGGTTAAAGACAAAGTGGGAATGAATATTATTTTTAAAAAAAACTACAACAAAAAGATGACATAATTAGATGTAATATTTAACTTTTATTTACAGTCAGATATGTAAGTTTTGATTAGGCTATGTCAACAAGTTTCAAAACTATGAACAATTTATAGCTTCAACATTTCGTTAAACAGTTTTATCAAAAGATTAAAACATATTTTTTCAAAAAATGAATTAATCTTCAAATGTGGTTAATTTCAATTATGCAGTGGTTGTAACATCAATTCATAATTTACATGCATTACCTCAAATAAATATTTTAAGCGTAGGCCTATAGGGACCGGCAACCTAAGGCACGCGGGCTAGATTTGGCACGCAGAGTGATTTTTCAATGGCACGCGTCAATTCAAGCACTTCTACAAGAAGATTACTGCTAGAGCAAGATAACCTTTAGACTGTTGGCACGCTTAATGAATTAGAAATCCTACATTGGCTCACTTTTTTTCAATAGGTTACCGACCCCTGGCTTAGTACATTAGGCCCATATTGTAAGGAAATTAAAAGCAAAAAAGCCATAAAGCTATAAATTAAAGTTTCGGAAGACGTCAACCTTTAAAAAATGTGTGTGTGTGTTTTCCTTTTTCAGGCATAAACAAACATATAAACAATTTTTTAATGCGTTTTTCCAGTCACTATCATATTAAGCATAAATATTTTATGACTCAATGTTCTCACTACGAGCTAAGTTAACGTATTATTTACTGCTAAAAAAATCTCAGAAACTGTTGTTGCTTTTGATAGAGAAGTCAGTAGGTTAAATTAATCCCCCAAGCTGTAGACATATATCCTTAAATAGTCGACATAAAAAAATACAAAATAATGTGACACCAAGTTAAAGTAATGACATTATAATGACATAATAATAATGTTAATTCAAAAAATGTAATCATTTAAGAAAGGTCATCCATAAATTAAACGACGTAAGGGGACAATTTGGTTTGAGATAAGATAACAAAGGGATGCGACTCCAAATAGAAATATGCAGTTTTAAAAACAATCTCACAAAATATTCAATATTATTTTTAAAAGATAAAAATTAAATAAAATAACAAAAAGGCAATTTATCGTCATATCAACTATTTTTTTTTATAATAAAAAAAAAGATAAAAATAAATAAATTGGGATTTAACGTTTGACAAGTCCTGATTGACATCATTGATGGACAGCCGCTTAAAACAAAAAAGACAGCTTTATAACATCATCGCCATAACATAACAAACAAAAACTAAAATGATATTAGGCTAGATATCTTTGCTTCATATTTGTAAGATCAAAATAGATAACAGTAAATGGTAGGTACAGTAGTGTCAAGACAGCATTTAATTAATTATAATTACCCTTCATCAGTGATTCTCAAACATTTAAACTCGCGATGTTCTATTTTAAGGTAGGTTTCCCATTCCCCATGTCATAGCCCTAGATGTCGCATTTTAACACACTGAACCGAGTAATAATAATTTTGAAAGCCTTCATAATATTCCTGTTAAGATTTCGCGCCACCACCTAGGGCGCACACTTTGGTAACTGCTCACCTAGATCATTTTAAATTTTATATAATGATACAATATTTATATGTTAATATGTGGTTGATTGAACGCTTAAGGCTACTGAAAGCATATTTCGGACTCTCTCTCTCTCTTTTTTCGGCTAGCTTAGGAAGTGGCGAAAATATTTTAATGCAGTCTACGCCTACAGTCAAAAGCTAAACACATTATTTTTTTTTTTAGAGTTAAGAGCCGATCCTAACAGCTGCTTATTATCTGTCCCTGAGATGGTCTCACATAATATATTAAACCTCGATAAATATTTTAGGCCTATTCATTCTGGCCTGTTTAGAGTTGTGTATCAAATGTTTAGATGTAATCGTTAGCATTCTACGAGCACATACAATTTGAGCCTTTCACATTTTTTCAACATATTTTATATACTGTCTTACTTATATGTTGGGTCGGTAAATGCTACATTTATTTGATTTGTCTTTTTTAAATCATCAATTAGCTTTGTCTCCTAGCCCAGAGTAATATCCGTGTTCTTAGTTGTATGTTGAATGCGCTCTGAGCGTAGGCTACATTTGTTTGTTGGCAGCGCTATACAAATATTATTTTTATTTTTATTTATGTTTATTTAGGTTTAGACATTTAATTTATCATGAACATATCTCAGAAATCTATGGATGGTGTCATTGAGTCTCCCCAGCTCTGATGGGTACATGTCATTAGTTAGGGAAAAGTAAAAGCGTGGTATTTAACCCTATTTAACCCTATTTAACCCTATTCAACCCTATTTAACCCTATTTAACCCTATTTAACCATATTTAACCCTATTTAACCATATTTAACCATATTTATTCCTATTTAACCATATTTAACCATATATAACCATATTTAACCAGTCCCATGAACCAATATGCCATATGGCGTAAAAAGGATATTTTACTTACTTATGCTAAGCCCTACCAATCCTGCTGTGCACCAAGGCATATTTTTGGTATAGATTACGAGGCCCAGAAGTAACAAAAGTTTAACAGTCTGATTTTGATTCGCACCAGGCAGACAGGCTAGACGGGAGATCCACATTCTGATATCGCACAGTTAAAGATGGTAGGTGGAAGGGGTCTACAATTTCGTTAAGACGCATGACTTGGGGAGATGGAGAATTCAATTTAATATGACGTCTTACAGCACATCTTAATGATTCTTTATTCACGGGGAAGAAAACACTAGATAATTTTTCACAAGCGCAATATAATTGTCTTAGATGGTGCTACGTAATTTGTGGACGGCCTATCCCTCCTCTAAAAAAGCAAATTATATCAAATTTAAACCAACTAGATTTACAACTCGCGCATTTATACATCGTGGAGATGTTAGTTTTTACGTCATAAGAAAACAAATTTAATACTTATGCATCCCGGTTAAAGTTCATCTACTCACTGGGCCGGCACAAATAGGTGGGTGAACTAGATCACATCCTATATTGAATTATACAGAGCCCATCAGCTTTAAGGGTAGAACTAATCTTCAATAGTGGATAAGACCTACCTCTTTTAGTTATATAATATACAGCGATAAAAGCTGCAGGAAGGAAAGCGGTCTTCATTAATGTAGCACATAGTCTTTTTGGTCAACGACTCACCGAGCCTCATGTACCAGCAAGACCTATGTTATTTTAACTCATACCGTTAGTTAAGTTAATACAAGCATTTTCATTCAATCAAAATCTAAGGCCTCTCCTTGTCCGTCGGTTTTCTTCACATGCAGCTGTGTTGGCCCTTGGATGCTCAAATGCGTCATCTGCGTTGAGCCTTGACTACTCATGCTCCGGCGAGATTCTGCTTTTAGTAAATGCGGGTCAAGGTAAGTTCGGTCGTAGACTGAAGGAGATCTGTAGATAGGTTAATCGACAGCTATTATAGTTGTAATGATTAATACAGGTGTAAGCTTAAAAGAAACTGCTGCCTCATAATTGTACATTTTACACAACGAGATTTGTAAAAGGGTTAAACAGAAATGTTGACGACACATGAAATCCCATAATTGTTGAACAGGGCCATTTATGATTGTAAAGTCCAACTTGCTCTAAATCTTTAGTACACACACTTCTGAAACTTTGTAGAGTATTGGTCGCGGTAGCCTACATATGTTATGCATAGATAGTGTAATTGCCCATTACATGAACTATGCAACACTTTGTCCAGTTTGTGAAACGAGCAGAAATACACATGCACATTTCATGAAATGGGCAAAGACCTGCCCAATTACTGGGCAATTACACTATCTATGCGTAACACATACATTAAATAAAATTAAACATGGCTCACAAGACCACAATAATAATTGGGAAATAAAATTGAAAACATTGGCGGATGAGTGAGCCGGGGCAAAGTTATGCACTCTTGTACCCATGGGCTTCAAAGCTGGCGAAGTGTGTAAGCCACCAATACTATTAAGAGTGCTCGGTTGGGGAAGAAGGAATAGGCGCAACAGCCTGATGTCTGAACGACCAGACATAGACTATATATCTGGTAATTGTACTACCGAGCGAAAGTGCTAATTATTTATTGTCAGACATAATTTATCCACCGAGAAGAGACGTCAATTCATTTATCTAGCTCAATCACTCCACAACCAAGGAACTAAAAGAGTTTTTAAAAGCGAACACAATTTGATAGTTACCTATTGATAACATGTAAGGCAGATGGTGCCTGGAATGAGCATCTCCACAATGCTTTGTGTCTGGCTATGTCACGTGGCGACCCTCGTAGTAGACACATTCGAAATGTATTCCGGAATGATTCTCGAAAATTCTACAAGACATTGGGGGAAAATAGACAACGTTTTTTTTTACAAATCATGAAATTTAAATATTCATTATCAATGTTAGTATATAAATGCATTGTAACAGTTCATTAATATTTTTATTTAATTACGAGAAAGAAAACACACAAAAAAAGTAAAATAAGACAAGATGTGATCAGCGAATAAAACCGAAAATTCTGAGTTAATGCACTGTGACTTGAAAAGTCTATTAAGCTTATAGTGAATAAAGCTTAATTTTTTTGCTTCAATTATATTATGTGACTTAAGTGTAAAATGGATGAATTTTAATACCCATCACTAGTCATATTAAAATAATCCACAAAACGCAAACAGTATTAACAACTAACTGTATACTAGATTATATTTTGACAAAATTATCTAAACTTAGTAAATGGTAAACTAGTTCCGTTAGAAGTCACGATATTTTTATTGTGTAAGATTGAGTTAATGTCAACTCGAGCTATGTTTTTATTAGAATCTCGACATTGTTCTTGAACATAAAAAAAGTAGTTTGTGAGAAGCTTGGTTTGTTTTTTGCTTACCTAACGTATATTAAATGAAACACGTTGTCCCTATCATAATTATTACAACTCAACTCTGGGCTTTATTATACTATATACCAGTATAAATGTATGATGTCCATTAGAATATTACCTTTAAAATTAAATACATAGCATATATATATATATATATATATATATATATATATATATATGAAATATATAGCATATATATATATTCAAGCCAAGGACTACTAAAAGTTACTGTCGATAAAATACATTTACGTAGCCCTTGAGTTCCCATACAACTTGACAGAGACCCATCTCATATAAGGTCAATAAAAAGGTCTTAAGATTGTTTGGAGGATTTTGAATGTTTACTAAAATGATATAAATACTTTTGTTGTTCTTGATACATATTCACTGATACATATTCAATGATACATATTCAATGATACATATTCAACGATACATATTCAATGATACATATTCAATGATACATATTCAATGATACATATTCAATGATACATATTCAATGATACATATTCAATGATACATATTCAATGATACATATTCAATGATACATATTCAATAATACATATTCAATGATACATATTCAATGATACATATTCAATGATACATATTCAATGCTCCTGAACTCACCTTAGACATAAATCCATAGACTATGGGATTTAAACATGAGTTGCCATAGGCCATCAGCCAGAACGCTTGCCGCATGGGCTTCAAGAATCCGTGGTTTAACCTGTGGATGACGTCAAATGAAACCAGGACGTTGTTCACCATGATCGGTCCCCAGCAGACGGCAAACAGGATCACTACAAACACCAACATTTTAACAACCTAGTTTTTAGAAGTAGACAAATAAAAAACCAACAAAATAAATCATCAACATTTTGAGAGTATATTTAATAGACTATCATTGGTTTATGTTATATAAAACCCCATACATTATCCTGCATCTAGAATCTAGAGTAATTGTAGATTTTTTTAATGTGGTTATTTTTTTTCTTGACTATTTCAGAAAAGCCAAAGTGAATTAAATGCATTAGTCCTTGCATACAAAAGAAGAAAATGACTTTCTGATATCGCTGAATTAGCGAGCTATATTATTTTTTATGTTACAGACACTTCTTCTATAAAGAAGATAAGAGTATTATATTCTACGCTTTTATTCGTGGTTTGAAACTATTCTTGCATTTTGATTGCGATTTTTAAATGAGGTTACTTTATTGGTTTTCCTTGTTTGTTCAGGCAACCCATTCCATACCGGATGCGACACGCATTTTTACGCATTGGCATATACAAAAAAGAGATTATCAATATGTCTCTATAGAAGAATTTGTAATGGTCTATTGTCTTGTATTTAAAAGTTAGAATTTAATGCTCTGGCGCTGTGTATTATTACTAATTCGCCATTTGCATTTCTTTCATTTAATGTTCCTATGTTTCGTGATTTAACTGGACTTTAGGTGTTACATTTGTCAGTTGTAAATAATCTGTAATAATGTACGAGAACTACCTAAATTCGTTTAACAAAGCTTTAGTCGTTTGCAATGTTCACAGTATGAAGATTTGTCTTAAAAAAAAAGGTATATTCAACTAAAACACAAATATTTATATTATGACTTAATCCTGCTTACGCATAGGGCAATTATATTATAGTTCTCAAAATGTATACCTTGTATACTAAGTAGAAAAACAAACAAACAAACAGAGATGACAAATTCTCCTATTATTCTGACCTGCTTTCTTGTTGTGTCTTCATTCAGTGAGCCAACCCTTTTTCCGCGTATAGAGACAAAGGACCTGAGGAAGCATCTAGTCTCAGTGCCAGACTGTGGCGAGGGTAGAGGAGTAATTGTTCGCTCCGGGCGGATGTGATGCCTGTAGAGATTCAAAGTCAGAAAACGATTACGGGTTTGGAAATTGTTATATTTCACATTAACCCTTACAGTCCCGGACGCGTATATAGCGGAACTGAAGGCAGCATAGATAGAAGTAGGTCGGTACAGGAAGGGTTAACTTCATACGTTTTGGGATTTTGTACAGTATTATTTCAAAGGCAATCCTACCATTTCCTTATAACTACTCTGCTGCGATTCTGTATTAAAAGCCGGATAGAGATGAACGAAAAGGAATGCAAAAAAATGTAGAGATAGATAGAGATAATCAAAATAGAAAGAGAATGTTACAAGATAGGAGAGAGAGGGGGAGATAGCGAGAGAGGAAGAGAGAGGAGATACAACAAGAGAGAGGTAAACAAAAAGATGGCTGTAGGGCTAAAGGTTTGGCGTTACGGTCAAAATAGACTAGAGTCGAAATTAAAAGTGACCGGTCAAAGAAAAATATTGGATGAAAATGAAAAATATTAGTTGTTTCCCTTGTCTTCTGAGCTACAGTAAAAAAGAAAATCAGTTTAGTAATAAGAGAGTCAAACTAAAAAGGTATTACAGTATAGTTGAAAATAGTATCAAATCAAAGTAAATATGGCTATGGTCAAAGAAGAATGGTGCATGTAAATAAATGACAAAGGTAGAGAAAGATAGAGATAAGAGACAGGAGTAAGTCTGGGACAGAATATCCTCAATTGCGGGCCCTCAATAAACCATTATGTCAACAATCAAGCGGCGCAAGCTGACACGGTTCGGTCATTTGTTGCTGCATAATAACCTGCCAAAAACCATCCTCCAAGGCACCGTAGAAGGTGGACGTCGGAGAGGAAGGAGATACAATTAGAAAAAGAGGGAGCAAAACAAAAACTATGGTTGTATGACTTAGCATTTTATTTTTTTGGGGGGATGGCAAAAATCATTTTAAGACCTACATTAGCGCTTCAGCCCCAAACGAATCTTTCGCTTATTTACATCTTAAACATCCAATCTGTAGAGTGTAGAGTGTAGATCTATAGCTTTCTGCTGTCACATCTAATGGAATCAATCGCTACTAAATGTTAGGCATTTTTATTTACCAAGTCTTCCTTGTTAATATCTGTCTACTTTATAAATAAAATAAAAATCTTAATGGTCAGTAAACAAGCCTTAAAAATGAAGTTTTTCGTATAAATCCTTTATATTATATTAGTTTGCATAAAATTCTTAGATCTATTTGTCTTCAAAAAATTTTTAATCACACAAAAACAGTTAATTTAGAGGATTAAAAATGTGCACCATAAAATTTTATGAAGAAAAAGGCAACACTGTGGGTTTGGTGTGGGCTGATGGGGGTGAGAATGTCATAGATTGTGATTTCATCGCCAATTAGTCCAGGTATCGGATACCTACGCAACGCGTGCCAGACTTGGAACACAGGGCGATTTTCGTGGCACGCGAAATACCTCCAAAAGGCAATTGAAGTATTTTATACAAGAAATTCAGTGCTAAAGCTTAATAAATATTAGTCTCTTGGCACGCTGAAGGAATTATTATTAAAAGTTTGCCAACCCATGTACTAGTCTATTTGCCAAGGCATACATTTTTCTGTAGGATAACCCGGTTTCTATGTTCTAACATGGTATATATTTGATCAGTGAATTTTGGGGAATTCTCTTTATGTTTAGATGTTCATTATAACATAATTATGTGGCTTACTGTGACGCCCTCATAGTGGAATGCTGGTACCTGACTTGCCACAACCTCTGGCAGATGCATATGTAGGCGTAAGCCATCAGGCCAAGGGGGAGAATGAACACCACAAGAATCATGTACAGGTTGTAGACCTTGGCCATAAGGGGTGACCACTCTTCCACACACCAGTAGACTTGGATTTTTTTTCCAACCAATACTTGCCGCTGTTAAAAAAGGAGATGTAAAAATATATAGATTCAAAAATGTTAAAATAAAAAATGTTTAAAAATGCATATGTAATTGGATGAGCGGTCGGCCTTACCTGTGTCCGTTTTTAAATTCTAAGGATTGAATGAATGCAACCTGATTTTCTTTATTTCTTTATAGCCCCTCCCAATAATTGTTGTATTAATGAACGTCAATCTTGTTTTTCTTTTCAATTTATTCAGAATATATCTAAGAATCAACTTGATTTGGTATATAGGGCTAATCAGGGGACTTTGACGGGTACGCTTAAAGTTTTTTCAAATTTATTTTTTTTAGAATCAATTTAATTAAAATGATATATATTATAAGCTGTCTGTCAAGGTCTTAAGTAGTGTTTTTTTTTGTCAAGTAAATATCAAACATTACGACTAACGACAGTTAGTTCTAGTGCTGTAGTATTATATTACACATTGCGACTTCTCCATAGACTGTGGTAACTATCTTTTTAAACCTGTTTGAGTGGGCAAAGGTTTATGATGATGAAGTTGGTTTTGAAACATAATTGTCCATAGTTCTTTTTTTGCATGTGGTTTTTGAGGCGTGATTGTCCGTATTCATATACTACAGGTGGATATTCAGGCGTAATTGTCCAAAGTTTTTAAATTGCAGGTGGGTTTTGAGGCGTTAATATCCGTACTTCTTATATTGCAGGTGACTTTTGGGGCGTTATTGTCCATAGTTCTTATATTAAATTTGATTTTGAGGCGTTATGTCCCTAGGCCTTAAGTTGAAATTGGTATTTGAGGCGCTATTGTGAGTAGTTCTAAATTTGCAAGTAGATTTTCAAGCGTTATTGTGCGTAGTTCTTATGTTGGCGGTTATTTTTAGGCGTTA
The DNA here is from genome assembly GCA_949126835.1 of Anisus vortex. Classification (NCBI taxonomy): domain Eukaryota; kingdom Metazoa; phylum Mollusca; class Gastropoda; family Planorbidae; genus Anisus; species Anisus vortex. The sequence goes on from OX421493.1 coordinate 23,516,796, forward strand.
TTGTGCATAGTTCTTATATTTAAATATGATTTTGAGGCGTTTTTTCTCTAGGGCTTATATTGCAAGTTGGTTTTGAGGCGTTATTATCTGTAGTTCTAATATTGCATGTTGATTTTTAGGCGTTATTGTCCATAGGTCTTATATTGGTAATGACTTTGGAGGCGTTATTGTCCGTAGTTCTGATGTTGCAGGGTAGATATAAAAGACTATTGTTTGTTAGCAGTGGCTTACAACTTGCTCAACGATGATATACACATTATGCATTTACTTAGCATTTTATTACATAGTTGTCCTTATTCGCAATTCATAATTTCATAAGAATAATTGTGTATATCTCCATGTTAATATATACTGTTCTTATATACTCTTTTACTCAAATGTTCTGAACTGTTTATAAAAGAAGTAATTTTACGATTGATGTTATATTTGTTTTTTCCGACTATTTACGGCTAATAAATCTTACAACTCCTGGGTAGCATTCCCCTTTGCAAAGCTGCTAAATTGCGGAATTTACTTCACACTTTATATTGCTGGGCCATTGAAAAATATTTCTTGTCTAAAATTCTCTCGAAGGTGGAATATACTTAAGGCCGGATTTCGCCCGCGGACCTCGAGTTTGACACGTATGAAACTCAAGAATCGTGGTGACATTGACGTAATTAGAAAGGTATACAGTTACCTGACCAATAAGTATTGGTGTGGCCATTATGACGCTCATTGTCCAGATAAGAATGACAAATCGCCTTGCCATAGTAACAGTGCATGTATATTTAGCTCTCATTGGATGTAAGATGGCGTAGTACCTGGGAATGTAACTACACTTTAATATATTGTTATTCTGCAAGTGTATTTTAAAAATAAAGCAATATTATTATAGTACCGTCAAAAACAACATATTATTTTAGACTAATGAAAGGACATAACATGATGAAGCAAGACACGTTCATGAAATTACAGCTTGGAACCAGTGTCAATGGTTTTTGTTTAGTGTGTGTTCGTTTGATTAGGCATAACAATACTATCGGTAGTACCTTTCTAGGCTCAACCCCGTCAAGTTGAGAACCGAACATATGATGGTCAAATTCTGCAGATAGTGGACAAGCTTACACAAGACTTCCCCGTACTGCCAAGTGAATGTAAAGAATCGAGCGAACTGAAAAAAAAACAGACGAAAATTTCCAAAAAGCAAAATGAAAAATATTTATTGAAACCTGCAAGCCATGGAATTGGTGACATGAAGGGGGCAAAAGGTCGCGGACGTGGGTGCCAAATTGTGCAAAGGGAAAACTTTGATTGACACCGTAACTGGTCATTAAAAAAAAACAACTCTTTAGTGAAAATTGATTATTGGGGGGAGGATTTTTATGTTCTTGATCTTTAGCCTCCTGGCTAAGTCTGAAGTTTAGAGCAGGGGTCGGCAACCTACGGCACGCGTGCCAGACTTGGCACGCAGAGCTATTTTCAATGGCACGCCGAACACCCCAAAATGCAATAATTGATGCCTCTTCTTCAAAACATTGTGCTAGAACATGTTGAGTTTTAGGCTGCTGACACGCTGAATAAATTAGAAATCCTACTTTGGCACACTATTAAAAAAAAGGTTGCCGACCCCTGCTCTAGACCAGGGGTCAGCAACCTACAGCCCGCGTGCCAAGTCCCTTTTCAATGGCACGCGGAGGACCCCCGAAAAAAAAATAATTTTTTGATGGCTTCTGCGTGCATGCCTTTTTTTTCATTAGCTCTCGATGTTCAGACTCTGGATAAAATTTAATTTAAAAAAAAAGTACTTTTTTTTCTCAAATTAATCAAAATGCAGCCACTTCATTCTGTCGTTTGCCTGTTCTAAAGCGTTCAGTTTCAGCCGATAAAAACTAGTCTTTTCACTCCTGTGCTTACAGCAAAAGAATGTGCCGACTACTCTACATTTGGTTGGTTTTGTTTGTATTAAATGGCAACCCCCAAAAATATCGAATACAAATAATTAGTATCTGCAAACCATTAACTGAATTGTTTTTCGCGATTCCAATAATGTTAGTATCCAGTATCTCCTTCAATTTAACGTAAACAAAATGTGTGTGCCACCGAAATGTACAAAATAAAATAAATAAACAACAACCTTGATCGGTTTCGGATTTCCGATTTGATATTTAAGTTTTATCTTAACAAGAGGATATCCTTGAAATTATTATTATTTCATCATATCTGTAGGCTTATATATAGAAAGCTTTTACAATTATTCAAAGTGTTATATTATGCGGCGATATTTCAAGGTATAAGAATAAGTGCCCATAAAATGGGCGAAAATGACAAGAACGCTTCTGCGATGGTTGGCAAACAGAAAAGTTTTGTCAGATTTCTTGTAAACCACAGTGCGAGGCTGTTAAGCTTTCATTGCATTATACCACATGAAAGTTTGTGTGCAAAGATCTCTTGATTGGACTTGCACTCCGGAATGGAAACTGTTGTTAAAAAAGTCAACTTTATAGTTTCCCACTCTTCGTTGATTTACCGACAATTCAAATCTTTACTACAAGAAATATAGATATCTGCTGTTGAACAGCAGTGTTGGCTGGTTTAGTCAAAGTGAAGTGTTCAATAGATTCGTTTCGTGTCTGGAAGCAGTTAAAGATGTTTCTTGATGAAACAACATTTTTCGGAATTTATTGATGAAAATGCCTGATGAAGCTGACGTTTTTGACAGACATGACGACTCATTAAAATGAGTTGAACTTACGTTTACAAGGACAGGATAAAAAAATTATTGAACTGTTTGGTTACTCATTTTTACTGGAAAGAATTTGGATTGAAACTGGACATATTTATCCTTGATATTAACTCTAAGACATTGAAGTACTTCCCCAATGTTAAAGCTCATTCAGTTCTATATACATTACAGAAATATGAACCTAAGAAGTACATTGAAGCACTCAAAGTGGAGTTTTCTGGCAGAAGTCTATTTTGAAATGCAGTAAATTGAATTTAAAACATCCAATTTATGGACATCAAAATTTGCCCAATCGCGAACCAATCTGGAAAAAAGCTGTTTAGAAAGGTCGTCAGCTATACTTAAACCGTTCATTTGTTTGAAAAACGTTGCATTTGTTTTACTTTATTCTATTGGCTCAACTTACACTTGTAAACAGATTTTCTCATAAAATATTTTCTCATACAATAAGACTGTTTTAATCCCATAAGAAAGTCGCCTAACTCTTGAAGCTTAAACAAGGCTCACATGATACAGACTAATTGCAATCAATCGTTTTTAATCTTCTCTCAATAAGCATACAAAAAAATTTCAGATCAAATTTATTTGTTTTAACTTTAAAACAACAACAACAGCTTAAGCGTATGTATACGAGCATTATATTACGTAATTGTTGTAATTATGTGTTGATTTTTGTATGGTTCCTTAGTAAAGCGCCTTTTTTTATCATGCTACATACATTTAATAATTATTGTTTAAAAATAATAAATATGACACAGGTTGACTACTTGGCTATTGGCACGCCGAGTGAGTTAAAAATTTTACTTTGGCACGCCGCTATCAAAAGGTTGCCGACCCCTAGTCTAGAGCATGATTTTTTACTCCCTTTCTATTAACTTGCATTGTCTGTCTGTCTGCTTGCTTGTAATCTGCTTGGATGTTTGTTAGCAAAACTTTGCATCGATTTTTCGACCACTTCCCGTCGTCCAATCGAGCTGAAACTTGGGCAGCAGACTTGTCCCGACTAAAAAAACATTCTATCGAATTTTCAGCATCATAGCCTTTGGAATAGTTCCGAATTCCTTCGACTGACTGATAGACACATGCACTCCATCATAGAAATCCTAGAGTTAAATAAAAAATTTGAACCGGAAACCTTTGGCGTATATATTTCAGTAAGGCCTACGTATTCTTGAATATTCTCGGTATTTAACTTGTAATTCAATATATAAAACAACTTCCATTAATATCAGACACTAAGAGCTAATCTCCTTTTATATTATCTCCACTAATTGAAAAAATAATTGTTAGAGGCTAAATATACACCTTTTCTGCGTCAACGTTAGAAAGAAGATGTCTTGGGACAATCATAAAATATTATCAAATGATTAATTTATCTCTGTCTCGTCTGTCAAAGAAACTAGATCATGATAAACGCCACGATATAAATTGTAAAACGTATGTACTTAGGAATCAACCATCATCATCAAGTTATGAACACTGAAAATAAAGTACCGCGCAATCGCAGACGTGAGTTCCGTTGGCTTGTGCCCAGGGAATATTTCCAGAGGAGGATCATGTTTATATATATGTTTATATGTCAAAGAAACTAGATCATGATAAACGCACGATATACATTCTAAAATGTATGTACTTAGGAATCAGCCATCATCATCAAGTTATGAAGACTGACAATAAAGTACCGCGCAATCGCAGACGTGAGTTCCGTTGGCTTGTGCCCAGGGAATATTTCCAGAGGAGGATCATGTTTCTATATAAAAACGTTGTCCTGTGTGTAGGGATGAACGGCACACTTTTATTAAACATATAAATTATACCTATAGAACAAAAAAACACAGTGATTTTTTGTTGAGTGGTTCAAGGGATTGAAAATAAGTAAGTGGCGTCATCAAAGTTTACATCCATCCCTTTATATTTTATGAGGACGCACGACAAAAATTCGGAGCTTTTAATCTTTTAATGGCAAGTAGGCCTAGAAGATTATGACGGATTGAGAAAAGTGATATACATTCATCAGCGTCAAGAAATAAAGTAATTAAAGAGCAGACAATATGAAATACAAAAACCTATTAATACTAAATTGTTAATAACAACAACAGTATGTATAAACATATATATCGAGAGTGATGTGAGATAGAATTTGCTTGCAGAGGTGGATGTTAACATCTGACATTTTCTAAGCGTAAATGAATTTGAAACAGTAAACCTTCAAAACAATACAAACAATAACTGTAATACGTTTTGTTAATGTTAATGAGTATTATCTCTTTCTTTGAATCTTTCACTCTTTTGAGCTAAAGGCTAAGCCACACTACAATCAAAATCAGTGATTGGCTGTCATTCAATTCAAAAATCACGATGATTCTCTCCGTTTCTAATGTGGCATAGTGCGAATCAAGTCAGTTTCAGTAGTGATTGACGATGATTCACAGATTTAGAACATGTTCTAAAATTTGGAGTCACGATTCTTGATTGAAGCTGTGCCAGCCAATGGGAAGCGCTAAAATATCATGTGATAATTAACCTAGTTAAAAAAATACAACAAAAAAGGCTGCTACTAAATTGACAGTCGTTCTGAGCAACTTACAGAGAAAACAATTATTTTTATTGAGATCTACGAAAGACATGAATGTATTTGAATATTAAATTATCTATCTATCGAAATGTCATCATGAAGAAAGCTGTCTAGTCAATTAGTGTTAGAATAAATGTCACTGAACAGACAGGGATCGAGTGCACCGGTAAGTAGGCCTATCTTTCGTTTTTTATTCGCTGTAGGCCTACTGTAAATGTAAACGTGTAGTTTAGTTGTTTAGGCTGTAACATAGCCATAGTAATTATTACTATTACTAGTGTATAATAATAATATTATAGTGTTATGAATATGATCATGTTGATGTAGCCTACTGCTTAGCTAGATGTACTAAAATAGGCTACTAATAATAGGCCTACACGTCCTAGTCCTAGAAGTAGTAGAGCGAGACAAGTATCGTCATCCACTAATATTTTGCTATTGCTTCAGTAGTAAATAATAATTTGTAATTTACTGTTGGACCAGTATAGGCCTGTACCATGCTTTATGTTTTGAGTACTCTCACTGGTCTAGCCTACACAATTAGTGAACTACTATGAGTAACTATGCAGTAAATAGTAAATAATGAGTAGCCTAAAGCTGCTTATGATGAGTATTTCAGCACCGAGTCCCACTTATTTTATTTTAGTATAAATAATATATGCCAATTTATAGCTAAATATAGATGTACAGGTGATATTTATTTTTCACATGGTTTTACTGTACTAAAGTACTTGGTCTTGAATATGAATGGTCCACTACTGTATTGGTCTTGGACAACATATATTATTCTAGTTATAGTTTTTTTAAGGTAGGACAGTCCAGGAGAATGACTATAAAAATTATTGATGAAAAATATTTTTATTGTAGGTCAGATAGGTACAGACAGATTATATCATTATGCCTTGATTATTCTGGGAAAACAAACTAAAACCAAAAATGATCTACATAATAAAGAAAAATTGCAATAAACATAAAATAAAATAAAAGCAAAAAATACATGTATACATTTCAACTGTTTTAATTTTTTTCAGATGGAAATATAAGAAAAAAATGCATGCTCTGAGAAATAACTACACCAGGGAGCTTCGCATTACTCGCAGCTATAAACAGAGTGGCTCTGGTACTACGGATGTTCGGGCAAGCAAGTGACCATATTTTAATGCCATGAGTTTTATGCGAGGATTGGTCAACATCAGCACAGAGACTATTTCAAATATGGTAAATAAAAAATAAAAAATAAACTAATAAACATTTTCTAAAAAATATAACTCAGTTGGTCATTGTAGCAAAGAACTAGCAAACATTTGAACCAGATTGTTATATGCTCAATAAACACTCTTATGATCTCATGGCTGTGCTTGCCTCCCATATAAATGTTGCCACTGAAAAGGCACTTGCCCTTCGTTCCAGAAGTACTCCTTCAGTTCTTTCCTCAATTCTCTGGCTTTATTAGTGCTGTTGTTGCCAGTGGAAAAGTTTAAAGTGTGGAAACTGCCATTTTGTGTTGTAGTCATCAGCTACATTTTTCCATTCATCAGCAGTTTTGGGAATCTAAAACAGAATATTATTTCAATTTAATATGCTGTTTTCACTCATAATAATACATAATGTATTGTCTATAGCAGGCCCCTGCAAAGAGCCTTAATATTACTGATGAAGTTGTTTTTTACTGTTAATATACAATGTGTATGTATTGTCTGTTGCAGGCACCTGCTACAAGCAGTAATGCAGAGGATGCTGACACTGCCATGTCTCAGCAAAGCACTTCTTCATTTGACAGTTATGAGCCAAGCCAGCCAGCAGAAACAATTTCCTTACCACAAACAGCAACCCTTTCCAGACCAGCAGCAGCAACTCCTTCCAGACCATTCAAGAGAAAACCGACAGAAGATCTCCTGCATGCTTCCCTCTTTCAATTCATTGAAGATAGGCGTTTAAAGCAAAAGGATCCAACCTCCATTTGGGCGAAAAATGTGGGCTCAACATTGAATTTGATCCAAATTGAAAAGCGCTGCATATAGCTCGATTGGAGCTTGAGGAAGTTTGTTTTAAATTCCTCAGAGAAGACTTAACCGAGTAAAAGGTGTTATGGTCAAGTTGGTAGTTACCATCATTTGACGTTTTGTTTTGAAAGACAAACTCGTTTATATTGAGTTTATTCTATTGTTCACATTGTAGCTACAGTTCTTTTTAGTATTCACTGAAACATGTTTGTAAGAGTTTTATGAGTGAGTGAAGTTTTTACCTAAAGAAATAGTATTAAAATATTTAATCTAATAAAGCAAGAAAAGTCTGATTATTGTATGAGTGAACAAGAGTTGACAAGGTAGATATTTCTAGAATGAAAGATCAGTATGTTTTGGATTTTTGAGATGAAAGGTTGCTTTTTCCTAATAATGTATAATGAACTAATGTGTTAACTTAAGTTTTATTCAATTATAAAAGAGTCGACTTAGAATAGTTTTTAAAGGAGCGGAATATAATGTTCTAGTGATGATGAATATATACAGGGCTTATGGAAGCTATATTCTATGAAGATTTTATAGTATCATGGACAATTTCTGTGTACTCATATTCTTTATCTTAAAATTACACCATCTTACACGCCTTCAGAATTAATAATAATACTGTAACAATTGTACCTGTTCTATTAATTATATTGAGTCTTTTCTATTGTTCATATTGTGCCTGTGCTATTATTTATTTAGTTTAATGTCTATTATATTGGTTATTTAGTGTCTGATATATTGGTTATAATGTGTCTGTTATATTTACACAAGGCAGTCATCTCATCTCAATCGGTGTATCCATTACACCAGAAGTAGCTGTGACCATGTGTAATCACTATTTTTAACAAATAAGTAAACTTGATGTAAATACTTTTTTATCTTCATTGAGTTGTCAACTTGTTGGTTAAAAAAATTAAAAATGAAATAAATGTTTGTATACTTTTGCTCTATTGTACTTTGTAGTCTTGTTATTTTTCTTTTCTTTTAGTTTTATATATGTTTTTCTTTGATAGACTGAAAAGTTTGTAGGATTTATGCTTAGCATTCATATTGCTGAAACCACTATACTCAAGGATCACGTTTTGACTGTAATCATGTTTCAGCGAATCACTAGAATTTGTTTCAGAGCGAATAAGAAATACGCTGTTTCACAATCAGCCATGCCACACGTAAAGCACGATTGACAGAAAAACAAAGACGCGCAATTTTATTTTCAAAAGAATCACGAAAGTGTTGAGAGTGACTGTTCTTGACGCCCTATTTTATGTTCACGACTCATGAATTCTAGCAGTGACAACGAAGTAAATTTGGTATGTCCCACTGCGTCTGTTCTACTTAAAGCAAAAATAAATCGAAAACGAAAATGGTGGGTTAAACCTTGGATCGAAAGAAGAAAGATTTATGGAGCTTACAATGTTCTTTTAAGCGAACTGGACGATTTAATAGCAGCCATCTTTGTTTACTTTTTTTAACTAGGCTAATTATCACATGATCTAATTCCGCTTCCCATTGGCTGACACAGCTTGAATCAAGAATCGTGACTCCAAATTTTAGAACATGTTCTAAATCTGTGAATCAACGGGAATCACTACTGAAACTGACTTGTTTCGCGATATGCCACATTAGAAACGGGGAGAATTATCGTGATTTTTGAATTCAATCGCAGCGAATCACTGATTTTGCTGCTAGTGCAGATTATCTTTCTCTCTTTCTCTACATCACTCTCTTTCTTTCTCTCTCTGACTTGCTGTCGCTTTCACTATTTCACTATTTCACTCTTTTTTATTCTTTCTTTTTCATCTCTCTCTCTCTCGATATCTCACTCTGTCTGTCTATTTCTCAGATCATTCCTTTTCTTTGTGATAGTAGTATATACCATTTCTCTCATCGTTGTCTGCCTCTCTCTCTCTCAGTAGTAATAAAATCCTACTAAGTGTAAGAAAAGAAGGAAACTCTCTATAAAAACTATTATGATTTTTACTGATATTTAATTTGATTTTGTCTGACCCAGTGTTTGAACACAAAATAAAATGAACAATACATAGCATAACGTCTATGTCTAAGTATCTCTCTCACTATATCTTTATATATCATCATAATCAATCCCATGACCGTTGGTGGGGGGGGGGGGGGGGGGGGGAGCGAATGGACACCTCATCAGTCAACTTTCTCAACTTTTGCCTATCTTGAGCGGTTGTCAATAGTTAAGTCAACGACATCCCTGTCCAATACTTTACATTGTCGAACCAGCATCTCCGCTGACTGCCTCTCCCACGCCCACCTTCCACCGTGCCCTGGAGGATTGTTTTTGACAGGCTATTGTGCCGCAACACATGACGGAACCATGTCAGTTTGCGCCGTTTGATTGTTGCCAAAATGTCTCTTTCTATATATATGTCTATGTATAGTGAGGCGCTATATAAATGACCAATTAATTAATTAATTTAATAGGCCTAAGTCTGCATCTCTCCTTATATAATATGTCTATTGATTATCACTAAGAGTTTGGGCGACCGTAGTCACAGTGTTAAAGGAAGGGGATGAAGCATACAAGGTTTGCTATCGAAAAAATACAATTTTACAATGGCAATTTTGTTTTGCATCCAACTCGGAAATAATTCTATAAATAGACTTGACCCCCCCCCCCCCCCTTACCCTCATCCCATCCTTTCTTTCTTTTTTTATTGTTGCGGGAAAACCCATTTCTGCAAGCGTCAGGACTGTCGTATTAATGTATCCATGGTGACAGGGAGGAAAGTGTTGTTATCTATTATATCAGTGCACACTATTATAACCCCACAGTTTTATTGGTGATTTATTTTCCACCTTAATATTAAAATATTTGTTATTGTTTCGTCACGTCTGAAAAGAATAGTTAAGGTAATGCTACCACATTACGAACATCCTTAAATTAAATGGACATTTTAAAATACAATTGTCTAAAACTACAATACAGATTTTACTATCAAATACGCTATTTGTCAACTTCAAAAATCTTCTCAACAAAAGCCTTTGGGGTTATAATGAAATGAAATTTTAACTGTTATAATTTCACTTCATGTATATTTTAATCCATGCTTTTTTCAAAATGTATAGACTTTTTTTCTTTTTATTTATTTTTTAATTTCATAGAAAGCTATTTTCGTTCTACGCTTATTATCTATGGTGCATAGTTACTTTCTTTAAATGATGTAAAGCTGTTAATTTTCATAACTAATTTGGTTTGCATTCGCACTCCCAGTACTTGTAACCTATAATTCTTTTCATAAATTTGAAAAACAAATATAACAAATTTTCTTTTAAACATCTAATAAAAAAAAAGGTAAAGTACCCGTCGGACCGGTGAAGCAGCGTTCACCAGTTTCTGTGGCCACGGCATACTAGGTGATTATGTGGACAGCAGTATGCACAGCCGCCGTTACTTCACCCCAACTAGGGTCAGGTACCCAATCAGTGCTGGGTAGACTCAGGAACACCCTCCAGACCCGGAAAAGAATCCTAGCCTGCTCCAGGATTCGAACTCGGGAGCTTCGGTACGCCAGCCGAACGCGCTGCCGCACGGCCACCGTGCCTACAAAACATCTAATAATGTAACAAAGTTTTAAAAAACTAAAATTATTTACAAAAAAAAAAAAGAAAAAGAAATGAGTGGGTGATTTCCAATAACAGACGATCAACCCCGAGCCAACAGAAAGTTCAGTAAACACCATCACAATTTCAACACTTTAAAAAAAATTATTTTAAGTCATTATAATTCACACTGTAGGGAGTTACTCGCCTAGGCAATGGGAGAGGGGAAAGGGGGTTGGAAGAGGAAAAAGCCATTGAAAAAAAAATGGCAAAGCTACCCACATGGACTAAGAAGTACGCAGCGTTTTTTTTTGTCTTGTTCTTTCTTTAAAATTTTTTGTAAATACTTTTTTTAAAACTTTTTTTATTTGTCTTTAATTTGTTTGTTTTTTAAATTAAAATTTTAACTCATGCTGACAGAAACAAATGATAACACAGACTAAGCAAATGAAAGTGCAGAACGAATGAGTTGAATGGGTTAAAATTCATACAAGTTAATTCATCCCTACTACTTTAATTATCCCTTCATTTCTTTTATGTTTGTTTATAGTTTTATTTTGTTGTTTTGATTTAGAGTTTTATCATGTTGGTGTGATATATGTGTGGGCATGTATTAGGGTTTTCAGATGCCTTTTCAAAAAAAAAATTTCAGAAAATACCTGACCCTTACAAAAAATTCCGGACACCTTAGAATCCGTTCCTTCCCAGGTATGCCGCCTATGGGAAAATTGAGTATTCTGTTATACCGGTATCTCTTTGAATTATTTTACCTGACATTGTCAGTTAATGTATTCAATTTTCGATCCGATAAGTCGAACAGTTTTGTAGTTTATGGCGAGAAAACATCATTAAAAATACACTAATCAGAATGCAATAAACTAGACGTCTCAAATTACGGATAAGCAGTGTAGGACGCAAAAATCTTTTGTAAAGAAAGAGCGTCTGTAACCTAATACACGATAAGATAAAACAGGCATATAATATAAAAATGTACATTATATTCACGGTATGTATTAATTATGACGATGATGATATATTATATTCCGAATGAAATTTGCTGTTCGTGTTTATTTTGCATTTTTGTATATAATATCTTCATTTACTTTAAAGGGGTAAAAAGTAGAATGGAAATATTTGCACAGCATTGATCGTGATAAAAAATAGAATGGACATATTTGGAAAATATTGATTGTGGTAAAAGTAGAACTGAAATATTTGCACAACATTCATCATGGTAAAAAATAGATCTGAAATATTTGCACAACATTCATCATGGTAAGAAATAGATCTGAAATATTTGTACAACATTGATCATGGTAAAAAATAGATCTGAAATATTTGTACAACATTGATCATGGTAAAAAAAAAAAAAACTGAAATATGTGTACAACATGGATCAATGGTAAAAGGTAGAACTGAAATATTATTTGTACAACATTGATCAATGGTAAAAGGTAGAACTGAAAAATTATTTGTACAACATTGATCGATGGTAAAAGGTAGAACTGAAATATTATTTGTACAACATTGATCGATGGTTAAAGGTAGAACTGAAATATTATTTGTACAACATTGATCAATGGTAAAAGGTAGAACTGAAATATTATTTGTACAACATTGATCAATGGTAAAAGGTAGAACTGAAATATTATTTGTACAACATTGATCAATGGTAAAAGGTAGAACTGAAATATTATTTGTACAACATTGATCAATGGTAAAAGGTAGAACTGAAATATTATTTGTACAACATTGATCGTTCCGTTGCCTGAAACTAAAAAGCGAGACAGATATGAAATGTATTTCAACAATTTCTTTTGTTTTCTGCGACTTGGTGAGTAGTTCAAGGTCTGATCCAGATTATTATTGAAATTATTTCATGTGAGACCGTGTTGGTCCATATGGGTTGTGGAGCAAGGTTCGCCAGTTTTCATATCCTTTGCATAGAGAGGGAATGTGTGGCCTTAACAATGCCCGTAGTCACATTGATACAGTTAGATAGCTAGATAGACAGTTAGATAAATGATCAGATAGATTGATAGATGGATAGACTGATAGCATGACAATTATATAGACAGATAGATAATGATGTACATTAGCATAGAACATCTCTCCATTGTATCATGTTTAGCATGCTCGGTGTGTTTGATTTCCGAAATTGTGGATATTATCCGAAAATGTTTATTCACGCACCACTATCCAAGAGTCGCTAAACTCAGCGTCTTTTTTAATAGGCCTACTGCGGAAAATCTTGCAGCGCGTTCGACTGGCGATCCGAAGGTTCTGGGTTCAAATCCTGGTGCAGGATAGGATTTTTATCCTGGGACTTGAGAATGTCCTGAGTTTACCCAGCTCTGATTGGTACATGACACTAGTAGGGGTAAAGTAAATGCGTCTGGGCATTGTGCTGGCCACACATCCCCTCGTATGCCGTGGCCAGAGAAACTGGTGAACGCTGCTTCACCAGCCCTATGATCAGTTTATTCCGAAGGGTACTTTACTACTGAGGAAAATGAGAGATGGATAGCTAGCTTGGTACATACAGTTAGTTCAATAAAGAGCTTGCTAGATCTATAAATAGTCTAAAAACCATCCATGCACCAAACAACTGGTTCAACTGAAAGTTACAACTCAAACAAAGTGTTTAAAGTCCATAGTGTCGTAATAAACTGGTAAAAACAATATTTGTCTGTTCAAACTTTTTTTTTTTCATGATTCAATAGGCCTAATGAAAAAGGCGATTGCGGTTCAAAGAAACTATAAAAAAAAAAAAAAAATTATGAAGGCTGCTTTTTACTGTCCGCCTGCAATAAACATTTCAATCAACAGACTTTAACATTTGAAAATAAAGCAAAATGCCCAGCAATAAATAAACTATTTCGCTTATGTTCATCGTCCAACCAGCCTATCAAAACGTCATCAAGTTTAGCGTTCGATAACCCGTACTTTCCTTTTTCTCTCTCTCTCTGACTCTCAATCTTTAAAACACAAAAGGAAGGGACGTTACTGTAAAAGAGTTCCAAACATAATTATGCAGACGTGAAGGCAAGGCTGAAGAATCAGCCTCGTTGAACTGCACATGCTAAATTGTAACTGGAGGGGATTGTTAGATCTAGTGAGAGTAATTTAGACGATTTTTTAAAATTTATATAACAATTGTTCCACTTCTTTTTTTGAACGTCCTCAAATCCCTGTCAAAATCTGTATATAATATCTCGACTAATGAGATGCAGGTCGCAGAGTTTATAATAACATCATAGCGAGGCAAATGACAGCGCTGATTTTTTATTTATGTTTAGGCGTGTGTGTGTGGGGGGTATGTGTAAGTGTCGATTCCTTATGATCAAATTCAAAATAAGACATTTACATCTATGCACGTTTTAGGGTCACAACTTAAATAACTTCTCTATCTAAAAGGTCTGATAAGGTTTCCAACCCGCACTTTCAGCCAAAGTATCACAATTACATGAATAAAGAATAACTGTAGTATTTTTTTTAAATTGTGATAAGTCTGACAACCCAAAATCTGTGTGATATACTTACTTTACCTATCATAAAAAAAAATGTATATCTTTAGGCCTACTGGCTTTTTAAAATACATAGTAAGTTGTTCAATCTTAGAGAACTATGTTATTTTTAACTCATAACTACAAGACCTAATGAAGAGAAAAATAATGATCCGGCTCTAGAATGAAATGCCAGCTGACAACAATGACTAATATTAGCGGGAAACTTAGATGCAAGGTCCGAGACCTAGCTACCGGTTCATGGCATGCCAGTCTGACGTTCTTGTCTGTTCTTTCGTCTGCATACCCTATTCGAGTTTCCCGGAGTCTTAATTAGCGCCACAAATTGGAGATGTAAAAAAAATAAAATCGCAAGCTGATGCTGGGAGCTCACGAAATCTGGCCAAATCGGCTAACGTCTTTTCCCTATAACGTCAGCGAAGAACAAGAGTCAAAATTCAAACTTTGGAACAGACAAAACTAAGGTTTCTTTAGCAAGAAAAAAACATTTGTTGATAAGCGAAATTATTTTAGCGTCGTCCATTAATTGAGTCAACATTGTTTAAGACAATTCTTTTTATCTCATATTTCCTTGTCAACAAAATGTCAAACTTTTAAAAGCCCAACTAGATCTAATAAAACTGTGTCAATTAACTTTTTTTTTAACATTATGAAACCCCTTCCCTCCTAATAAATACGCATCTATTAATAATATTTGAAAAAAAATGTGTTATAGAAATATTTAAATTGTATTAAATTTAGAATATTTATAGATTAATAGAATTTAAATAAGCTTATGTAGCTTTTTTCTTTTTATGAATTTTTCTATTTAAACATTTTAAATTGTTTTTGTTTTTTTGTTGCTTTTTTTAAATATCCTACATTTAAAATGTAGTTAACATCAATTTATTTTGCATTCCTACTAATCCTTTCCAACTTTGTCATCTTATCTTATCTTATACATTACAGACGCTCCTTCTATAAAGAAGATTATTGCGTCCTACGCTCATCCGTGGTCCGAGTCTAGTCTTGCATTTTTATTATGTTCTAAATGATGTTAGGTTATTGGTTTTCCTGGTTTGCTCAGGCAACCCATTCCATGCCCGAATGCCACTCGGGAAGAAAGAGTACTTATATGCATTTGTTCTCGCATAAGGGACAAAGAAGGTGTTTTTGTCTTTATGTTTATCTGAGCTTTGCAACAGATTGTTATTGGGTTGTATTTCTAAATTAGAGTTTAATGCCTTATGTATTATTACTACTTTACTCTTTGCCCTTCTGTCCTCTAGTGTTTCTAGGTTTAGTGATTTGACTAATGGTGTTACTCTTGTCAATTGGGAATATTCACTAGTTATAAACCTTGCAGCTCTTTTTTGAATTTGTTCTAATTTTTTAATGTTTTCTTTAGTTGATGGGTCCCATACAGATCCTGCATATTCTAGTATAGGCCTAACTAATGTGAGATAGCATTTTAGTTTTATATTCTTATTACATTTGTAAAAGTTCCTTTTTATGAATCCTAATGTTTTGTTTGATTTTTTAATTACTTCATCAATGTGAGGGTTCCAAGATAACTTATCATTTATTATTACTCCTAGATACTTAGCATTGCTAGTTTGAGTTAGTTCTTTACCATGAATGAAGTAGTTTGTTATTATTTGTTTCTTTTTCTTGGATACCCTTATTAGTTGGCATTTTTCTGGGTGAAAAGACATACTCCAGTTTGATTCCCATTTTTGTAGTTCATCAAGGTCTTTTTGTAAAAGTTCACTATCTTTTCCTGTCTTTATTATTCTATAAATTATGCAATCATCAGCAAATAATCTTACTTTTGTGCCTGTTGTTACGAATCTCGGTCATAAATTAATGACGTAGTAAGGCATTGACCTCTTAACAAGTGCGTATCAGAGTCCAAGGCGACCAAGGTTTGACCTTTGTGCCCTGAGGGCAGTTTAAATAAAATAATTCGTCCTACCCCGTGGAAATTGGAGGATAATTCTGGATCGTAGTAATTATAGAGAAAGAGGTTAAAATGCGTATTAAGACCCTGTAGAATCTTCGATGATAGTTTTCTTTGTAAAGTTCCGACCTCCTTAAAGTTAGTTCAGTTTAAACGTTTGTAGAGAGAAGTCGCTATATTAATACTTGTACATATAATGTCATTTTGTTGAAATACTTATGTTACCATCAGTTGATGAGATTTATTGATCGTTTATATTGAGTCTACAATTTAAATAAAATTGTTTATTCAACAACTGGAGTTGTTTGATCTATCATTGTTGAGAAAGGTGTTGAAGATAATTATCACGAATATAACTACATTACTGCATAGACCTGTCAGTCAAGGAACCCCTAGCTTGGGCTACAGATTAGCAGAATCTAGAGACTTCTAATAAAGATACAACTATATTCATTGAATCCGATTTAACGAGTCGTAATAATAGTCATTCAATATAAAGGGCCATAACAATTTGCGGGCTGCGTCCGATATAGTTGTATAGTGAAGCATATATTCAAGTTGTGTTGTGTTGTGTGTAAAGCCGTGACCTACTGAGCAAGCCTAATAACGCTGAATTCATTCTTCCGATTGGAAAAACGTAAGTTGGAAAAAATTACCATTTTATAAATCTCTTAACTAAAGAATGGAATTTATTGAAAATCCAGAAGAAGAGGTTCTGAAAACTTTATCAATAAAGAAGTTAAAAAAGATCGCTGAGATCTTGAAGATAGAAGTTACTGAAACTACACTATCGAGGACTGTGTTGACACAGCAGATAAAAGATGTGTTGATTGCGAGTGGCAAGTTGAAAGTAGAATCAAGCGCGGAGGGATATCAAGTTGAAGGTCAGACGTCGAAATCTATGTCCGAACAGTTTAGATTTCAGTTAGAAATGAAACGGATGGAAATGGAGATGGAACAAAAACGTCTTGATCGTGAGATAGAACAAAAACGTCTTGATCGTGAGATAGAACAAAAACGTCTTGATCGTGAGATAGAACAAAAACGTCTTGATCGTGAGATAGAACAAAAACGTCTTGAGTTTGAGATGGAAGATAAGAAAAGTCAACGCGAAAGTCAGGAAAGAATAGAGCTAGCGAAGATAGGAGCTACTAAAAAAGAATCTCATAATGATGTAGAGATGGCCAGATGGAAAAAGCTAGTCCCTACCTACATTGATAAAGAAAGTGAAATAGCTAATTTCTTCCAGACCTTTGAAATTTCTTGCAGAGATTTTAAGTTCCCAGAAGATAAATGGGGAATATTAGTCAGAACAGCTTTTACTCAGGGAAGGGCAAGAGATTGTGTTCTATTGTTAAAAGAGGAGCATTTAAATGATTATGAAATCATCAAAGATTCTGTACTGAAAGCGTACAACCAAATACCTGAAAGTTATCGGAAAAGGTTCCGTCAGTACACAATGTCCCCTTACCAAACACACTTAGACTTCCTTCGAGCAGAAGAAAAGTTAATGGATCAGTGGATAAAATCCAGAAATATCTCCACATTAAAAGAATTGAAAGATATCATTCTTTTAGAGGATTTTATTAACAAAGTGAGGCCGGATATAAGAATGTATTTATCCGAGCGTGACATCACTGACCCACATAAGGCTGCTGATTTAGCGGAACAGTATACACTGTGTCATAGAACAGCTGGTGAAAAGAATTTTAATAGGGCACTACGGCAAGCAGAAAACACACCACAAAAACATCGTGAAAAAGAGCATTTTGTGAAACAAAATGATGTTAATAAAAGACCTGTCAACAAAAACGTCCAATGTACTTTTTGTAAAAGAACAGGACATAGCATTGAAGACTGTTGGAACATAAGGAAAGAAAAAGGACCTAATAAAGTGGTAATGTGCGTCAGACATGCACCAATACAGAATGTACAAGAAAGCGAAGATACAAACGAACTGAATTCGAAGAAAGATTCTTCTAAACCAGAAACACTGAGGGTGGATTTGCCTGAGAGCAAAAGTCAGAAGGTAGAGAAATCTACAACTGAAGATAATGAGGATAAATATCCTGATTATAAATACAGAATGGCTACTATTGGATTAATTGTCCAAGTCCACAGAGACGAGAAAGTAGACCAAAGTATTTTTGACTCGGAAAAGAGTCTGAAGTCATCGAAAGATGAAAAACCACCCGAAAGTCATGGTCAAGGGAAGAATAAAATTGACACAGAGACCCTGTGCAGTTTTCAACCGTTCATTAGTGAAGGTTGTGTGGCCTTACAAAAGGAAGGACCACTGAAGTCCGTAAACATATTACGAGACACAGGAGCATCATTAACCCTGCTGCTTAAAGATGTATTACCATTGAATGTGAATACATTGACAGGACAGACTGTCCTATTGAGAGGTTTTGAATGGAAAGAAGAAATACCTCTACATAGGATATACCTCGCATCTGACTTGGTGACAGGATATGTGACAGTTGGAGTAATATCAAAACTTCCTGTTGAGGGCATATCTGTTATCCTAGCAAATGATTTGGCGAAAGGGAGGGTGAGACCTGAACTGATTGTGAAGGAAAATCCCGACCCTAGTCCTATGGTGGAGACAGGAAAAGAAAAAGAACTTTATCCTGTAGGTGATGTCATAAATGGTATGACACCACAGAAAAAGAAAGAAGAAATTCTCTCACAAGAAAAGAAAAAGAAAGAAGAAATTCTCCCACGAGAGAAGAAAGAGGAAGAAGAAGTAGAACTTGATACTACTATTTTCTCCAAGATTGATGATTGTCCGAAAGGAAATGAACAATCAAAGAAGTCATCACCAAATGAATTGATTGCTGAGCAGAAAGTAGACCCAGAGTTGCTACAGTTGCATGAGAAAGCTGTCGACGAGAAAGAAACTCCTACTACTGATGTCTATGAACATATAGACCACAGCATGCTCAAACAACAATGCAAACCTGCAGTTGCCGGTACAGATGAAGATTGGAGGAGCATCACTGAAGAAACGAGTGCTGAGAACTGGACCGAAACTACCAAAAGCTATGGGTTACCACAATCCATACCGACAGATCGAAGGACCAACTTCACCTCGGAACTCTTCAATCCAGTCCTAAAGAACTTATGCCTGGAGCAGGAGATGTCAACTGAATCCTATCCGGAAAGTCGAGGAGCCTATGGACCAATCTTTGGACCCATTGTCCGAGGACCACTCAAACTACTTCAAGAGGAATGGCAGACCGAATTGGATCTCCTTGGGCTGATCAAGTACCTAGATAAGTACATAATTTTTTTGTCTGACATAACTGTTTTTGTTAGAAAAAAATTGTACACTGCTCACATGCAGATGCCATTGTTGTGTGATGAAAGAAAGGCAAAAATATTATATCATTTGAAAATGATAAAGCCTTACCTTCTGAAAACAATTGGAATAAGCTTGATGTTGTTAACATTGTTACTCTTAATTGTAAAATTTATGCCTGGAGTACAGGATGAATTGAATGACAAATTCACTGATAGTTAGTTACCAAACTTACTATTTTAAAACTAAATCCCTTACTTGTGAAGAAAAAGGAATGAGTAAAAGTATTGTTAGAGTAAATATCATTATAGTGTGATATTTCTAAACAAACTTGTTAGGTTGAGCATTTAAAATAATTGCTATAAGAGAAAAAGATCAGTTTTATCCGCAGAATTGGTTTCTAAATCAGAGGACATTATAAATGTGGACTGATTATAAGATGTGTTTGAGAATCTCTGGAAATGATAATTGAAACATTTGGCAGAGAGGATAATTTGATTGAAAAAGATGTAAATGGTTTTGAGAAAAGAGAATTTTTCTATCACTAAAGTATTGAGAAATGTTTTTTATTGTACTATGGAAATTTATTTTATAATGTACTGTTGTTGAAATAATTGCACTGAGTCAAGATGCAAATTTCTTCTATGTGAATTTATTCATTTGTTCTATTATCATTGAATGTATGATAAAGAAGGGTAAAAAAATAGTTGCAGCAAGGCAGAACTATGACTAACAAGAATTCCAAGAAATGTATTATATATGATTTTTCACTTTTAGGATACTGTTACATGAAAAGCAGACCAAAAGTAGAAACTAATAAAACTTTGTATCCTTGTTTGTATAAATTTAGGATATGTGCCACTGATTTGACACTGTAAACCAGAATGGTTGAGAATGTCATGGTTGAGAATTTATAATGTTGACACACCAATGTTCAACTAATGTATTATTAATTAAGGATTTCATGTCAAGATTGTAAAACTAATCTATTTTTGTTTGTATTAGTTAAAATAGATTGAATGAATTGTACTGACAATCAAAAAATTGGGTAGACCTGAACACTGTGAGGAACAGGAGAACCTAGAATCTATGAATAATGAATAAAACCTTTGTGGAACATGGAAAAGAGCAATGGATTCCAACCTTACCATAACTGAAAAGCTGGGAGATGGAACCATTCAGACCAGAAATTGTTTTGTAAAAATTGTTAAATTGATTTCTGTCTGAAAAAAATTTAGTCTATGCTCTTTAAATTCTAATCTTTTATCTTTTGTACTTCAATAATATTGTATTTGAAATGTCTTTGATGTAATCTAAAGAAAATAAGTACTTACTGTGTAGTACTAAGATTGTATGAAGATAATATAATCTGCTTTGATTGATAGTTAATTAAGTAAATTAACCAAATTTGTTTCAAGTAAATCCATGTCTGCATGAAAGATAGAATGTTTCAATGTGAACTCTTTTAAAAAGAAAATAATGACGTCGAAAGGTCATGGTAAAATGAAAGATTGAAATATTTTTAATGAAATTGTCTATAAACTATTTTAATTCGTGAACAGACTAAGTTTAATTTCCTTAAACTAACATAAATGAATTTAATTTTGAGATGATAGTTGTTAAAGAATGCTCATTTAATATGATCACCTTTTAATCGCGTAGAGACTATTTTGACCTAAAGCGGTGATGAGGTAAAAATTTGCATAGCGATGTCAATATTGTTAGAATCAATTGAGAATGAGAGGGTGAAAAAAGGAATAGAGAGAGAGAGTGCGGAATTGACCTACATTTTGGGTCGCGTCACCGACAGTTGTCTAATGTTGTCCAAGCCTACAGGCTGAAAAAAAAAATACTGTCGAGACAATGATCGTGTTGTTGTGTAATTAGGTCAAGCCTAGTAGTATTTTTTCATCAAGAGCGAGTTTTTCTCCTTATGGAAAAAAATAAGTCGTGTCTGAATAGACATTAAGTGATTTTTTCTTTTGTTGTATAATTACAAATTGTAAAAGATATTAGTTTATAATTAAATGGACGAGAGAGTTTTTATTACAGGGGAATGTTCAATGTAATAGAAATTATTAACTTGTATTATATTATATCTATTAAGAATGATTATGTATTTTTCTTGTATACAAGATTTAGATAAACAATTTAATTGTCCATTGTTTTGAATTAAAAATTGAATGATTGAATGACTGTAGTTAAGCCATTTGATAAGATGAACTTATATTACATATTATATGTTATTGTAATCAGTTTGATTGAATTAGTGGAATAGCCAATTGAACTGTATTGTATTTTTCCCCGGAATATTTTCTTTTATAATTATTCCTTAAAATTAACATTTTTTTTGTATTGTTAAAATGTAAAAGAAATAATTATAAAACTTTTTAAGGGTGGTCGTGTTACGAATCTCGGTCATAAATGAATGACGTAGTAAGGCATTGACCTCTTAACAAGTGCGTATCAGAGTCCAAGGCGACCAAGGTTTGACCTTTGTGCCCTGAGGGCAGTTTAAATAAAATAATTCGTCCTACCCCGTGGAAATTGGAGGATAATTCTGGATCGTAGTAATTATAGAGAAAGAGGTTAAAATGCGTATTAAGACCCTGTAGAATCTTCGATGATAGTTTTCTTTGTAAAGTTCCGACCTCCTTAAAGTTAGTTCAGTTTAAACGTTTGTAGAGAGAAGTCGCTATATTAATACTTGTACATATAATGTCATTTTGTTGAAATACTTATGTTACCATCAGTTGATGAGATTTATTGATCGTTTATATTGAGTCTACAATTTAAATAAAATTGTTTATTCAACAACTGGAGTTGTTTGATCTATCATTGTTGAGAAAGGTGTTGAAGATAATTATCACGAATATAACTACATTACTGCATAGACCTGTCAGTCAAGGAACCCCTAGCTTGGGCTACAGATTAGCAGAATCTAGAGACTTCTAATAAAGATACAACTATATTCATTGAATCCGATTTAACGAGTCGTAATAATAGTCATTCAATATAAAGGGCCATAACACTGTGTTGATGCAATTTGGCAGATCATTAATGTAAATTAGAAATAGTAAGGGCCCTAGAACAGTTCCTTGTGGAACTCCTGAGTTTACTGTTATTGGTGATGACTTAGAGCCATTTATTATCACTGTTTGTTCTCTGCCTATAAGAAAGTCCTGAATCCACTGATGTAAGGGACCAGAGATCCCAAAGTATTTAAGTTTTTTAAGAAGACTAGAATGATGAACTTTATCAAATGCTTTTGAAAAATCTAGTAATATAGCATCAATTTGGTTGTTATTATCTAATCCCTTAGACAAGTCATCTATTAAGCCTATCAATTGAGTCTCACATGATCCATTTTTCCTGAAGCCATGTTGGTGTGGGCACAGTGCATTTAGTTTGTCTAGATGATTTACTATACTACTATATATTATATGTTCAAGTAATTTACATGTTATGCTTGTTAGAGAAACAGGTCTATAATTTCCGGGGTCAGATTTATCTCCTTTTTTGAAAAGGGGGGTTACATTGGCTAATTTCCAATCTTTGGGCACTTTGCCCTGGTTTAGAGAGGCCTGAAAAAGTATTTTAAAGATTGGAGATATTTCATTAGTTAGTTCTTTAAGCAGTCTTGCTGGTATTTCATCTGGACCAGAAGCTTTGTTTACTTTTAAGTTGGTTAGGAGTTGTTTAATGCCTTTTTCATCTACATTTATATTTCCTATCTCTTCTAGTTTGTTTAAATTTATGAATATTTCTTTGTCACCTGGATTTGAAAAAGATGATGCAAAGTGTGTGTTTAGGATATTAGCTTTAGTTTCATTATCATTATAAGTTTTGTTGTTTTGGCCTTTTGGTGGAGCTATGCCTGTAGTGTCCATTTTTCTTGATTTAATGTAGGACCATAAGTTTTTATTATTATCTTTAGAAATTACATTGTTTACATATTCATTCTGCAGCTGTCTGCTTAGTTTCTGAGTTAAATGTTTAATTTTTAGGTATTTTTTATGTAGTCTAATTGAATTAGTTGCCTTAAACTTTTTGAATAGATTTTCTTTTTGTTTACACAGTTTCTTTAGTTTAGTGTTAAACCAACATTTGTTAATTTTATTTGATGTTTGTTTTGTTGGCACAGAGTCAGCCATTATTGCTTTTAAGTTGGTTTTTATAAATTGCCAAATATCTTCAACTGGACTATCTATATTGTATTTAGTAAGAAAATTGGTTTGGAATTTTATTGCTGCTTGATGTAGTTCTGTTGTGTTACATTTATTCCAGAGATAAATTATTCTTTTAGGTTTCTTGCTAATTTGGATTTTTATTTTGTTATTTACTCTGACAATATCATGATCTGAAAGTCCAGGGATTATTTCATAATCTAATACTAGTCCTGGTCTGTTCGTTAAAAATAAATCTAGTATATTATGGTTTCTTGTTGGTTTTTTATTAATTTGGTCTAAGTTTAGATTTTGGATGGTATTGATAAACATTTCATTTATTTCTTTTGTGTTTTGGTGCTTTTCTATAGAGTAGCTATTCCAATTTATATCAGGGAGGTTGAAGTCCCCCATTATCCAAATTATAGCATTTTTATATTTAGTTTCAATACTTGTCAGCTGATTACACAGATCAGACATGTACTCTGATGTTGAGTTTGGTGGTCTGTAAACACTGCCTACAATTAGTGGTTTGGAATTAGGTCTGCTTATTTTACAAAATACTGACTCTATGTTATTTTGAGGTTCTAATTTAATTTCTTCAGCTATTAGAGTAGATTTTATTGCTAGTAAGACTCCTCCATGCCTGTCTGACCTATCTTTCCTAAAAATTTCATAATTATTATTGAATATCTCTGTGTTGTAAATATCTGGGCTAAGCCATGTTTCGGAACCTGCAATTATGTCTGGTTCTTCATTATTTATTAAAAGTTCCAAATCAGCTTTTTTTATTTTTAATGCTTTGGAAATTTATTGTAAGAGTTTTGAGGTGATGCTGATTTGGGGTTTTATGGGATTTAGTGTTAAAGAGTGTCTTTTTACTTTTTTTTATTGGTGTTGATCTAGCTTAGGGTTTATTTAGGTCTAAATTATTAACTTCTGGGCTTGTCAAGGAACTGTAGGGGTTTGTGGTATCCAGGTCATGAGAATTAAACAGACCTGAACTAAATTGTGGCAACCCACACTGTACACAGTGCCAAGAGGCATCTTTATTTCCTAATGCTATATAAATTGGGGTGTTCATATGCAAGCATGCAGCATGGTACCATTCATCACAGGTGTCACATTGAATGGCTCGTTGTTTTGCTGTGCATGACTTACTGCAAATGTTACATCTATCTCTAACTGTCTTGACTGGACCTGGGTTGGATTCTACATCGCCAGCCAAGAGCAACAATAGTACTAAATGATTTTGTCTGTACCTGCAAATTTTGTGTTTAAAATGGTTTAGGGAGATCTTTTTTAGGAGGATATAAGCATGATAATATTACAGTCGATAACATTTCAATTGATACTCATCCAATAATTACAATTTATAGTCATATTTAAACGAAAGAAATGATTGTAGACTTCCGGAAAGAAAAACGCAAGCTGACTGATTTGCACATAAACAACCAAATAATAGATCAAGTCTCGCAATATAAATATCTTGGCGTCACAATTACTGACAAACTGACTTGGTCTGACCACTGCCAAATCCTTTGTAAGAAAATGCACCAACGACTTTTCTGTCTTAATAAACTAAAAATATTTCACATAGAGAAAACCATTATGAATCTATTTTACTCGGCGACTGTTGGTAGCATCATAACCTTTGCAATCACCTGCTGGTATGGTAATACCACCACATTGAACAAACATCGGATAGACCGCCTAATAAACAAAGCCTCTCGTACTACACAGACAGAATTACCATCTCTTGCGGATATTTTCAGTTCAAGGTGCCTGTCTATGATTGATAAAATCCTCCAAGATCATGCACACCCGCTTCATGATAGCTACATAATATCTAGTCGAAGTGGTCGGCTTCTTTCTATAAGGGCAAGAACAGAGAGATTTAAGAACTCTTTTGTTCCACTGTCAGTAAGACTCTTTCAAAAGAATCACCTTTCAGCCAGGAAATACGATGGCTCAATAGCTGACTCCTAAATAAAAGGCCTACTTTTTTTTTTTTTTTTTTTTTTTTTTTTTTTTTTTTTTTTTTTTTTTTTTTTTTTTTTTTTTTTTTTTTTCTTGTATGATAAATGGTATGATAGTGTGCGTGAATGTCTATTGTGTTTGAGTACAAATGGTTCTTTAATATTGTTTTAGGTATGCTGAAAAAACGGAATTTATGTAATCAAGTCAATTTTCCATTCATTTGGATCAATAAAGCAATCTTATCTTATCTTATCTTATTTATTCCATTTATAACATTAACTGATAACATTTCCATTGATCAAATAATAACTTTCTGTTACCTTTTTGTTTGATTATTAATATCTAACGAAACAGAAGAGTTAATCGGTGTATCAGTCATATTGTCGATTGTGTAGCCTACACCAAGACTAATTACCTTTACTTTAAGTACCCCCCAAAGCAAGCCGTGCTACGTCAAGTCTGTGAAATAGGTCAGGATTCAAACCTAGGGTCCTTTGATTAAATAAAATATAATCCAGCTGCTGAGCCTCTGCCATGGATAAGAAAGAATATATTAAATCGGTAACATTAGATTTAAACGTCTTCAGAATAATATCTCTCAGTGAATTTTGTGATGTAAAGATGTAGAACTTTTAGTTAAGAGTTGCCATAACGTTTCGAAATTTAATTTTAAAACACATTGCGTTACTCTATCGGGTTGTGTTCTTATAAAATAATAATTACGCTAACTATAACCTCTTTATTTAACAATACATAATTACCTTAACTTGATTTTTTTCTAGACAAATCTACTCTAAATAACTCACTGATTACAATAACATTTATATTGAACAAACAATATAGTTACTAAAATAAGACTATTGATAGATTTTAGCAACTTTGATTCCATTTATAGACCAATTCTACTTGTCTATCTTAATCCAGAACCGTTAGGCCACTACATAACTGTCTTATTTTATTTGTTTGTTGACAACATTGGGACTACTCGTGCTGTTGTGACAGTTGACGATCAATTCCTTACCCGTCCCCTGTCACATTTAATCACTTCTTTAAGAAAAATACTTCCACGGGTACAACACAACTTTTTTTTTTTTAAAGCCACACCCCTCCCTCCCACACTTGAGGCTTAGTGTTCTTTTTTCTTTTACTTCTTCTTCCAATGTTGTTGTTTCTCTTATCGATCAGAAAAGCTGCAATTTGAAGGATCATAAAGCTGCTTCTTTTTCGCAAACTTTTGCCTAGCTGGACGTCTTATAAAGCTCCCCCTTACACAAAAATCTGGTCCCCATCCTACCCTTATAAACCCTTTCCCCCACCCCCTTCCATCCCAAGCCCCACCCACCGTGTTGACCGACCCTGGCTTTGTGTCAATAATTTATTTTCTCGTGACAAAAGGGGAGAGATGAAAACTTGATGTCATCAACGGGCTCTTCACAAGGAGGAACGCCAGCCACAAGTGTAAATCAAAACATCTAGAATTGTAAGAAGGGAGAAAGTAAGAAAGCGTATGTTATAGTGCACAGTCGTTTACTTTCAGTTAGTCAACACTAATAGCCCACCATCGAGTGTTTTCTATGGAAACGAAAAGGGTTTCAAGTCAATATAAAAAAATATATAATAATGTTATATTTGTACAGCATGTTAAATTAGGAAGCTTTAGTTTATATATTTAGAATTGTGTCTAAACTACATCTAAAGCTTTTTATTTATATTTAATTATGGCTTAAAGATTATTTGTGTAGACAGATATATTATATTTTCTTAGTCTCTAAATATTTCTAGTAAGCATTCTCATTCCACATTCTTACATGCTCTGGAAAATCCCATATGGAAGGGTTTGAACTGTATTTTGCTGTTGTTGTTTTGTGTTGAAGAGTTATTTATAATCTTCTACATCGTGTGTACACATTTTCTTCATCACTTTATTCGGTGTAAATAAGTTTCGTCATTAAATTCATTGAGTGAGTTGTTTCTAGTGAACCAGGCCCTGGGCAAAAGGCAGAAGACACGAGAACATAACAATAACAACAACCAAAGAAAAATTACCTTAGATAATTAAATACCTGGGGGGGTAAAAGTCCTTGGGAAAATTGTGGACCAACAAAAGCTGATAATGGATGGAGGATGCGCACCAATAGAGAGGACTGTGAATTACACGAAGACCCTACAGCAGTGGCTGAGATAAAGAAGGGCAGCCTCTGCTGAACAGGCCACCTGTAACGAATGCCAAACAAAAGAGGAGTAAAAGTAACTAGCTCACAGAATTCCAGAGGATCCTAAAGGCAGACCCAGACAGAGATGGTTGGACGATGTTGAGATGGATCTTAGACAGATCTGAGTCCAGGCCTGGAAAAAGAAAACAGTAGATAGGTCTGAGTTGAAGGCGGTGGTGAGGCAGGCCTGAGCCCTTCGTGGGCTGTAACGCCACAGATAATGATGAAAGAAAAAGCTCTATAAATGGGCCAAACGTATATCTGTATTAACTCTATAATACTTTTTATTAAATTTCAGGTGTCCAAGCGGAATTTACCTTCATTGCCCTTAAATTTAAATATAGAACAGAAGGTCTTCACTGTGTTATGTCTTAAACCTTTTCTTTCTTAGTTATTGCAAAGTTGCTGAAAGCATTCTATTGTTTTTGGCTTTTATCAGTTCTTTTTACAAAGTATAGTATTTCTCTTAACTCACGCAGACATTTCGTCACAAAACCAATCTAAAGGTTCTATTTGTATTCGATACTTCCGTGTTAGTCAAATTAATCTAAAAAAAAAACAAAAAACAAACAACAACACTCAGTCAGGTGAACTCACAATATTACAAAATTAGTTCTCTAAACAAACTGTCATTGGAACAAATAAATATCTTACTCGAGCTGCCCTCGAGCATTGTTCGCGTTTGACTAACGTGTCATTGAAGAACCTGATTGATTCGTGCGGAATTCAACTATTTGAACTGTCTAAAGTTCATTAACAAAAAGAAAACATTCAATGCATTCTCTAAAGCTTGGACACTTCATTTGCTGTCATTAAGGCGTTCATTGACGAAAATTCAAGTTGACGCTTAGCCACTACCAGCCCCTACCCACACCCTTGAAAACTACCCCCACCCCCTCCTCAGCCTCCGTGGAATAATATTCCTACAGCTTCTTCCAGATTGTGGAAAGAATTCTTTCATTGTGTTAGGAATAATTGTATTAACTGGCTTCCTCTTTCTGAGAAACTTGTCAATGAATTTTTTTTATACGTGTTGATTAGAGACGGTGAACAGAGGAGGGCAGAATAATTATAACAAGGAAAGTGTATGTGTGGTGGGGAAGGGAGGGGGATTGTGATCATTCAAAGATTGATATGAAATTAATGGCCCAATGTATATATATGTATATATATATAAATATATTTATATATATATATATAAATGCATGTGTGTGGTTGTATATATCTATATGTCTCTCAGTATCTATCTATCTGTAAATTTATCTTTCTGTCTGCCTGTCTAAATCTCTCTCTTTCTTTCTTTCTGGCAATGTACATATGTCTGTCTACTTATCAACTATCTACTTGCTATATAAGTCTTATTATTATTATTTAACTGTCTGTCTGACCGTATGATTATATGTTATGAATGTCAGTCTTTCAGTTCGTTTATCAATATCAAACTATCTAATTATCTGTATTGTTTGTCTATTAATATCTAAGGATCTATATGTATGTTTATCTGTCTCAATATCTTTCATACTATTTTTTCAATCTCTCATCAAGATCTATATATTGCCTGCATGTCTTTGAACATCCCCAGAATATCCCAAGCCCAGGCTTAGCAGATATTGATGGCCGATAAAATTAAGTTTAGCTACAGTAATAGCATAGATAAGACTACAACTGTACAATTAGAACTAACAGAGTAGAGAGACTGCAGAACTTTATCATCTTTAAGCCTTAAATCTACGTGTAATAGCCCAATCGAAACTATGGACGAAGATGTCATCCTAGAAAAAGATAAATTTTCATGCTTGCTATTACATTGACAAGAGAAGAAGAAAAACAAATGAACACTAACCTTGACTGGAACACATGTAGAAACAAGGAGAAGATCCGCTGTGGCCAGGCTAAGAAGGAAAATATTTGTTACGTTGTGCATCCGTCGATACCTACAGGGCGAAGAGAAGACGAAAAGAAAGAATGTACAAAAGGATAAAGAAGCAAATGTCACTATAATGAAAAGGTTCACCCGTTTATGACATCAAAACATAAAGGCGGAATAAGGTAAATTTTTCATCGATGTGTAACGAAAAAGTAACAAAGGGTGACGTCAAGTGTGGATGACCCTTTTATAATTCAATTAAAGATAAATAAATACTAAATAAATATACCAGTATATTTCAAATACCAATATTTCTTTAGAAAGCTAAAATACATATATATATATATATCCAATTTTAAATGAGTTGAAAATAGTGTTTAATTTTATTTTTTCGACGAACACAAATACACATAAAGTATTTTGCCCCTTGAAATGAAATATTATAAGGTAAGAAATTCGTGAGACTTGGAACTTTCTAATCTGGGGAAAAGGCTGCACAGGCACTAGAGCAGGCACTGTGTTCTGTCGCAGAGCATGGCTATTATCGAAGAGCAAGGATTTGTTTTTTAAAGACTTTTTCATACTAGTCTTTATCTAATCATTTGACAGTCGCTCATTTTTATTCAAAAGATTATTGTGTCATACGTTGATTAAGTGCTAAGTGGCATTCAAATCAAAGATGTTTTGCCCATAGACATGGAAAATAACATGTCTGCAGTCTATGGGATGCATAGGAGTTGGTCGTGTTGGTCTAGCGACATTATGACGAATTACTAATGTCTCTTGTTCGAATTTAGATGAATGCACCCGAATGATTTTAACCCGGATCTGATAGTGTCTTTAGTCAGTTGACATTATTTGGGGAATATGAACAAATTTAGAAAAGAGCTACCTATGAATTTTCTCAACTGACACCAATAATTTGGCTATATCACTAATCTGAGAAGTAATATAAAAACAAAATGGCCAAGTGCAAAGTAGCTATAATACACAGTGCATTGCATTTTAATTGAAATATACCACAAAATAATCCATTACAATATTCATAATAATCCCTAACCAACACATCTTTTTTAGGCTTCTTTATCTTTCTTACTCTCTCTCTCTCTCTCTTTTCTCTTTCGTGCACTCTTTCTCTATTTCTCACTCACATTCCCTCTCACTTTGCGGTCTGTCTGAGTGTGTGTGTGTGCCTCACTCTCTCTCTCTCTCTTTCTGTGAACCCCTCTTTGTCTCTCTATTCTTTCACTTTCCCTTTTTATCGTTTTCATTATGTTCCTTACTCTTTATTAAATCTATATACGTAAAGCTATTAATGAAACAAACTTTCTATGTTTAAGGGGAGGAAGTCCAGTAGAGAGGGATTTTTTTATTTCATATCCAATATGTATGATATTTGGAACATATAAAGTACTAATGACAAAACTTATAAAAAGCCAAAGAAATTTGAAAACAAAAATTGTTGTCATGGAGATATTTTTAATTAGTATTTTTTACGAAACGTGACACTACTTTGTTATTTATCAATATAATTTATTAAAATTTACCATAAATGAACATTAGCTACATTTGTGCAAATTGTATAAAGGAATTTTTGATCAATTTAAAAATGAATTTTGTATGAATTTTTTGGAATTCATACGATGCAAACATGAAAAAAACATATAAAAAGTTACTAAAATATTAATTAAAAAAAATATTTGTTTTTCGCAAAATTCATCTTTGCAGATTTAAGTCCCTAATATAATGAATACCTTTTCAAAGTTGCTTAAAAATTTGTTAGTAAATCAAAAAAAATATTTCGGAATATAAGTCCTGAAAACAACGTTTTGAGAAAAAGCGGAAAAACTGATAATTCTAAAGAAAAAAAATTGTTTGACTAAATTTGGAAAAAATATTTTTTTCTCATCTTATTCTTAATTGTTTGTTGTAAGATTTTTTCCAAAGTCAAGATGTTAACCTTTAATTTAATGTATAATAATATATAATTAGACCCTTTTTTATATTACAGTAGTGTAAATATGTTTTTTTTTTTTAAATACACAATTCTGATGTATACCCATTTCAAATGCAATTTTTATATTGAAATAATGTTACTAAAATTCCAGATCTGAATATTTTAGATCCAGGTATAGTTTAAGTATACATCTTAGGCAAAAAGTAAAAATGTGAATTATCTGAATTTAGGTAGATTCATACTGGACTTCCTCCACTTAAACTAAAACAAATTATAACTAATTTTAAATTTACAGTGTGTTCAGCACATTCAAACACTGTCCACTAAATTTGAAGTATTGAACGATTCAAGTAATCCATCAATTAATCAAACCAACATTCTACTACACTGGAAATAGAACAGTGTTATTTAAAATGCAAGCAGAGCAAACTCTAAAATACCAAACATATTGTATAGCACTAAAATGGTATCCGTGTAAATTAAAATAATATTTATCGATTTTTTTTTTTACATCGAAATGAAATAAGATCGGTAAAATTAGAAAGAACTTATGTTAGAATATGCTATAATGTTTATGGGATTGCATGAACTAGGGAAAACCAACAATTGAATTTCAATTAAAAGCCTGCGTGTAAGATTAGACCATAGGCCATAGACTATAGACTATAATAAGATGGACCGCTTGCTCTATTTTTAGAGCTTATAGGTATTTTTTTTTTCGTGCGCAACCGATAAGGCTGTCTTAAATTACTTCTACGTTACGTTCCTCGTTGTTTCTTTAATGTTTCCGCTGTATAGAACTTTCGATTTTAATTTTAATTTTTCATTGAGAAAATCTAAGCGATTCAATAAAACGGAAGTGCAAAGGAAACAACGAATCGGAAATTCCGAAAAGCAGACTTTCGAGTCATCATATAGCAGAAATACTAAAGCAAGCGGTCCATGTGTATTATGTTCTATGATTAGACGTAAACCATGGTTGTGCGTAGGAAAAAAATAATTCTATCTGGGTGGAGCGGATGTAAATTGCACGATAAGGTATTCTTCTTCTTCTTTTTCTATTAACCAGTCTGCAGAGCAGTTTGCTCTTTTGCAGTCAATGTCAGACACACTGGTTTTTCAAACCCCGCAATTCAAGAGAGTTTTCGTTTCTGCGCCCAGCACCCGTGAGTTGCACTCTGGGATCTGGCTGCATTGAGTCAGGGCTGAGTTGTGCTGAGGTGGGGCTGGCCTATGGTCCAATCTCCGCCATCCACAGAGCTCTCCAAATAGTTATGACACGCAGTTGTGCCATTTAGTTTTTTAGATTCTGGGAATACTCTGTGGAATTGTCACACCCTGGATCCAGGCCCCTTCACGACTTTACACCCACCCATCTCATGCTACCAGCACCAGAGCCCCCCAGTAGAAGCCGCGCAAAACCTCTATCCAGGGTAGTGCAATCTGGACCTCTGTCGAACAGCACCACAAAGGGGGGGGGGGGTACAAGTTTTACGTGCCCAGGCTATACCCAATGCACAACCCACTATTAGTCGCCTTTTACGACATGCAAGTGGGACTTAGCAGTGAGGTTATTCTTTCACCTGGTCATTTCCAGGACCCCGATACCCACACGGGGAGCACGATAAGATATACAATTGTACAAAAGACAAACTTAACTATCCACACACATAAACATATATATATATTTAAATATACACATATAGATATATACATAAAGCTATGTGTGTGTGTTTAACCAATCAAGTTATTTTATTTAAAGACAATTGACCTTGTTGCCTCATATTTAACCTTTGCAATTTGACTTAGCACATGTGTCCTTGCTAGCTGAGTGGACAACGTATCGGCTGTCATGCGGTCGACCCGGGTTCGATTCTCCAGTTAGATTATACCTTTTTTTTCTAAAAAAAATTTATTATTTTCAATAATATTACTTTAAAAAAAGAAGATCTGAATCTACAAGCAACACCGTGCAAATCAGCTTTTTGTTCAATAAAAAGACTTACCAAATTTTAACCCGATTACAATATTAATTTAAATTACTTCCCTAAATGTCTTCAGTAAAATATAATTGTTTTTTTAAGTTATTAGATTTACAGCTTTCTGCACATTATAGTTTATTATATATATTTTTTTAAATCTGTAACCTGTTTTTTTTTTCTCCCGGCAACACCTGGCTATTTAGATTTCGGTTTAATTAAAAGAATTACCGATCATAATATTTATTTTAAATCACTGTCCTAAATGTTTTCAGTAAAAAATAATTATATTTTTAACATTTTTAGGCTTTATGTTTAATGTAGCTTATACATTTTTTTTATCTGTAGCTAAAGACTAGGCCTATGAATTTTTTCCACGGACAACGACAGGCAATTTAGCTTATTGTTAAATAAAAAGACCTATTTTTACTCCCTTTCTTTTAACTCGTACTGTCTGTCTGCTTGGTTGTTAGCAAAACTTTGCATCGATTTTTCGACCACTTCCCGTCGTCCAATCGAGTTGAAAAATGGACTTGCCCCGAATAACAATACATTCTATCAAATTTTCAGCATCGTAGCGTTTGGAATAGTCACGAATTCATTCGACTAATTTGCGAATCGACGAAAATATTTTACGTCAAACATGGCTGCCTCTACCGGAAGAGATGAAAGTGAATAAACTTTTCGGATATGTTAGTTATTACGACATAAATAGAATGAAAAACGAATGTAGCCGAAACAAAGAGAGTTATCTTTTTATGTTTTTTTGCGGGCCAAAGCCTTTTTAAAAAAAAAGGATGCGCAAAACTTTAGTGTGGAAATTCATAAGGTATGATATCACTTAGATCTATATTTATTTTAATCTATCAAATATAAATTGAATAAAAACTTAGTTTACAAAGAAAGGGAGTATTATAAAAACTTAGTATTTGGGGGTTAGTTTATTAACCCAATTATAATTATTATTTTTAATTACTTTCCTAAATGTTTTCAGTACATAATTATTACATTTTTTTTAATTATTAGAAATATAGCTTATTGTTCATTGTAGTTATGACATTTTTATCTGTAGCTTATACAGGCTTATTAAATTTTAATATAGGCCTATATAGATCTATATATCACTTGTCGATTTGCGTTGAATTTGGAATATTTCTGCAAAATGCTAAGTCTCTGATTCTAAAAATAATTTTTGTTTACAATGCAAACAGGGCATTAAATAGGAGAGAGAGAGAGAGAGAGAAAGAAGAAGTGTAGGGTTGGTGCACTAGAGAGAGAGAGAGAAGATTCAAATAAGATAAACAGAAACATCGAAAGAGAGAGAGAATAGCTTGTAATTACGCATTCAATACGCGTGCTGTTTGCATGCCACACAAGAAATCGAATGATTGATTGTAGGAACTCAATTCTCGAACGATCATTTGGAAGACACAACGTTTACATTTTAAATATCAAAGGCGTAATCTCGATGTACCAAGGCAGGCAGATGTTCTTGACAACTCTTAATGAGGTGTGACCTTTTCAAATGGAAGAGATCATGAACTTCCGGTGACATTTCCCGCCATTTTCGTAAACAAAAAGACAACAACATGCTTTTGTTGGTGTTTTACAATTGATTTCAACCTCAACGGCCAGTTCTGGTCTTTTAGAAATATGCAAAGGCTACAAGATTAGTTATGAGGAATCCGTTTTTAATATCAAAAGTGAGAAGGCGATAATTAATACTCAAAGTGTTAGTCGTGTTAAGTTAAATTTAGCATTGTTTATAAAATATATTAGTCAAGAGTTGCGTCCTTGGTTATTAAAAAAACATAAAAACACAGTACTTGGATTAATATAAAAAACAAAAAACTAACGTACTTTTGCATCAAGCAATTAGTCTAGTTTGGGATTATAAATAGGTGATTCTTCAATTCTAACATTCACTATCTATTGTTTTCTTTTGGCAACATCTTTTGGAAATGAAATAAAATTTAATCCACTACATCTTTTACGAACAACCAGTAACGCCGCACACAAAGCCTATTCTTTTCACGTCATAACTTTGTGTGCGAGAGGAAAAAATTATTTTATAAGTGTCTGAGAAAACGGAAAATGATTTTATTAACGTTTGTTGTCCATAGTTAAATTTTTCCTTTATTATTGATGAATGTTTATAAATGAACGCACCTGTAAAAAAAAATATATTGTCTTGCAATCAGGCCATAATTTGTTCTTATTTTTGTGTGTGTAGTGACAGTGGTTTTTTGGCCTAGCTGACAACTGCCATCATCGTTTTAAAGGTAACAACACTATCACAGATCTGATTCCAGAGATATATCGACTCTACGTGTCTAATTTCATGTCAGTCTGTCACGTATTAAAAAAAAAGATTACGCGGTTCGTATCAACAAAGCCCGTCTTACTCTTATTACAACAGTATATTATAACATGTCATAAGGTAAATTAATAGGCCTACGCCAGAGATGTCATAGCATTTTCCTTGTGTTATTGTTGCTTGTGTGTGTGTGTGTGTGTGTGTGTGTTTAGTCTGGTTTGTTTCTTTTTTTTTATATTGTTGTTGTGGCTAGGCGTGGCTTTGTAGTTCGGACAGGTTTCATTGGCTACCTCGAGGCTTAGGTGGATATGAAAACAGAAATTCCGTTATAAGAATCAATAAATAATTAAACATTTAAAACCACAATGAAGAACAAAAGAAAAACGAACAAACTTTTCTTTGCTAAATATTACTCAGAAAAATCGTGTTCGTTGTGTAAAGCAATGCAACTTAATATTCATCTGTTTGGTTGCCAAGGTGACGAAATTATATGCGTCACTAAATGCCATCTCTTAGAAACTCCTTGTCATGTTTAATGTATAGTCTATATTTCTTTGTTTCTTAGCTGTTTTTTGTTTGTTTTGTTCTTTCTTAATATAGACAACAACATTTACAATAAACCTTTTGACATTTGGATAGTTTTAGTTCTGCAACAGTATGTAAAATGTAGACTATATGAAGAACGTAATACTATTTAAAAGGATGCTAATATATCGGGTAATACATATATCAAAGCTAGTGAGTCACGCCTGAGGTTCCAAGATGTATGCCGTTGGGACATGAAGGATGCCGGCGTTAATATCAGTATCTGGGAGAGTCCTATCATTACGGATGGCGCGCGCTAGTTAGTAGAAAGGGTCTACAGTCTACAGTTCAGTGGTCAGGATATTAGAGATCAGAATTGAGAGGTGCTGGAAGCAAAGATGACAAGAATCAACGGCCTTCAAAGAGCCCTTTAGGAGCCACGTCATTGTCTAATTAAGACAAAGATATACCAACGAACTTATTTATATTTTTCCTTTACTTTAAAAACAATACTGACCAAATACAGAGAACAATGAGAAATTTTACTCAAATGCTGACTTGTAAAGGCTATCAACTCATGGCCCAATTTGATACTTTTATCTTACTTACTTATGCCTTGCGCCCCACCTCGGACATAGGCCTCTGACAAGAGTCTTCCAGGTACCCCGAACCTGGGATACTTTTATAACATTTATGATTAATATTCCAATCGACTTATTCCCTTTATTGATAATAGAATTGCTGAAAATAATATATTATTATTTGTTTGCAAACTTATTTTGTTATTGCATTACCGGTATATTATATCCTATACTATAAAACGAGCAAAAATTGTATGTATGTATTTATATATATATCCTATACTATAATACGAGTAAAAATTGTATGTATATATATCCTATACTATAATACGAGTAAAAATTGTATGTATATATATCCTATACTATAATACGAGCAAAAATTGTATATATGTATATATATATATATTTATATATACTAGTGGTTACGCCCGTCAAAATTACAAATAAACGAATGACTACAATGTGTTTTGTTAAGAGAGAAGAAAAAAGACTCTTACAATACAAACAGGAGTGAGAACGTTTCTTTTCGGTATTAAGTTTTTGTTTTTCATTGCTCTTGTTGCCCTGACCCTGGCATATGTATAAGAATTGTTGCTGTCAAACTTCTGGTACTACTGTACCCATGGGCCTCAAAGACTGGCGTAGTGTGTAAACCGCCGATACATTCCCATTAAGAATATACCGGCGGACGAACGCATGGGGGACAGCCTCCGCAGCGGGTCCGAGATCCATTGCACTGCCGAGAGGACATGGGGGTCTCGGTGGAGAGGAAGCAATGGTAACGACCCGGTACCTGGATGCCTGCACCTATAGCATAGGATTTGTGCTACCGAGTGACAGTGCAGGTATACGGACGAGCCACCACGATAATGATCTTTAGGGGAACCGCAGTGAACGATCGCTGGCCTGCGGAAACCTCCCCTGTTACACGGCTCAATCCTAAGCGTTACGCACTGGACACAAGAGCCGAAAGGCTCGTCCGGGTTTTCTTAGAGACTTTTTAATTCGGTATTAAAAAGTAGCGAACAGTTGTGTTGACTTGACTTGTTATTAATAATATTAAATTACCAATAATGCTATCTAAAAAAAACAAAAAAACAAATACCAAACAGTAAAAAGGTAAATAATAAAAAAACGTAGAGATTAATATTTCAAAAAAATAAAAACTAAAGTGGAGAACGATTTTTTTCGGTATATAATTTTTTTCTTGCTTATTGTATCAATAAAACAGTATGGATAATGTTTCTTTCGGTATTTAGTTTTTGTTATTCTATATTGTGTCCGGTCGCCCTGACACTAGCACATGCATACAATTTGTTGCTGTCATGCTTCTGGTATTTAAAAGTAATCCTTTATAACTTGTCCTTTAGGATTCGTATCATTTAATTTATGGAGTGTATATAGCCGCCTATTAAAGGATGTTCTCTATAGCGACGTGAATCCATTAAATAATTAAAATATTTTGTTACTTTTACTTAAAATGGTTTATGCAAACATCTTTAATGAAAAAAGAAATAGACATTACGTCATACGCTAGTATTTTTTGTAAAGTACACCATTCAAACTCTCCAAGCAAAATTGCGGTGCGTAACTTTTAAAAAAGGTCTCGCCACATTAAAAAAAACAAGAGCAGAATTGGGAAAACCCGAAAGGCCCTCGCGTTCAACATAGTGAATCTTGCGTTCAAGATAGTAAATGAACGGAAACGGCCATTTGCTATGTACGGTTATATTTATTTGTATAGCTGGATATACTTTTTTTGATTTATTAAATTAACACATTCTTGATTATAAGTCATAAAATAAAATTTGTCTTTTGGAGGACATTTGCAATTTATACATTTAACTTTTGTCCCGATTAGTCAAGCGGCTTAGGGGCCTATAGCGAACAAACATATATATATAAACATATATATATATATATATATATAAATAAATAAATATATATATAAACAAACAAACAAACTCACGGCAATAATATATGTTGATAATATATATGGAAATTTACTTCAAAAGAAAGTTTGACAGTTGTTAAAGTAGGGGAAAGGGTAGAAGAAATAAAAATTGTAACGTAATTCACGATATTTTAAATTTTAACTTTTCATTTTCAGTCTTTTAAATACATAACATAATGACATATATTTCTGTTGGATTTAAAACTGACAACTCTAGCTAATATGGTTTTTGCACTGTTGTTTTACATACACATTATGTTAAGGTACAAGGGCCTGCTCTTTATTACCGATCGAATGATCTTGTTTAATTTTCACCATTGCTCACGTCCCGAGTAACCTATTGTAGCACATTGAAACATAGTCAAGGATTCCCGTCACACTAATTGGATCCCATAGAGCCCATGAAGCAGCGTTCATTGGTTTCAGTGTCCACGGCATACTGGGAGATTGTGTGGCCAGCCACAATGCTCAGCCACCATAACTTTTTTCCATAACTAGTGTTAGGTACCCATTAAAGCTGGGTAGATTAAGGGACATCGTCCGAACCAGGGAACTAACCCTAGCCTTCACCAGGAGTTGAACCCATGACCTTTGGTACGCAAGCCGAACCTACTCGAGCACCGTGTCCCATTGAAACAGCATCAATACTAAATGTCGTGTGTGCAGTAGCCCGACCCTCTTACACCCTGTAATACCTTTTCTCTATATTCGTATAATAAATTCCTCGCCTCCGATTCCCAATATTGGTTGCTACTTTATATGTTCCCTGAATTCAATGAATTGCTTTTACTTTGTATTCATGAAGGTCATCTCTAGGTCAACTCTAAGACTTGATTTTAAAAACAAAGATCTAACATCTACACAAATAAACACTGTGGCTCCAGGACTTATTCTGAAGTATCCAAAATTTAAAGAGATTTCTGTGGGACCTTATTATTGTATTAAAGAACACTTTCGTGATTATTTTCAGAAGTAAAAGTTCATTCTATTTAGACGTTTCTTCCTGTTTGAGTAATTTGATATTATCAACATTCATTGATTTTCTCTTTCACCGGACAAGACACCTTCTGCTAACATTTAGAATATTTCTGAAATGTGATATTAACTATATTATATATAGTTCATAAAAGCTTTTTTTTTGTAGTTAATTGTTATTTTGAAACATTTAAATATAAAATAGAGATGGAATTTGATTCCTAGACTACTTAGTCTTAAAGACCAGTGCTTGGCAGTAGCCACATTGCGAAACGCACCAACAATCCACAGTACCCACATTGCGAAACGCACCAACAATCCACAGTAGCCACAGTGCGAAACGCACCAACAATCCACAGTAGCCACAGTGCGAAACCCTCCAACAAACTACCGATATGAGTACTTTTTAAAATAAATTTTCTTTATGACTTTTGATGGTTGTAAGTAATGCTATAAAAAAAAAAAATTTAATTAGCGGATAAAAATGTTTTCTTTATGTGACTGAACTAGTATATAAAGGCAAAGTGCATGTTACAACGTAATGCTATTACACTTCTAAGCACTTCTAAACTATCATCATTTTCATGACATACAAGTACAAACATTTGAAAAATATTATCGGTTCTTCATCAACCCGTTCTCTTTTAGTGATCTGCCTTCACTGACAATGAGATTCAAGAACAATTTATAGATTTGATAAATGATGGGGAGAGGAGGCAAAAAATATTTTCAGAGAGATGTGTTGTAGCGAGTTTTCGGATTGAATTGGCCTTTTCCTATCCCAATGATGGCTTATTCTATTTTGCAACAACCTGTAAGTAGGACCAAAGAGATGACTCTCTCCATGCTAAAATAATAGAAGCAGATTAGATCATTAGATGCTACAAATGGCACGAGATTATCAATGGTCAACCCAAATCTTAACATTAAAGAACTGTTTCAGGAAAGGTCCATGCAATTAAAATTTGAATTGAACTTTAATGATCTATTGCATACATTATTATATGTAAAAAAAATATTCACATAGAGTATACTTCATGTTATACAAATTGTAATAAATAAGATATCGTAAATTTTACCAGTAAAGTTGAATGTTATTAGTGTACAAAAGCTTAAGCATTAAATTCTTATGTAAATATTTATTGAGTGGATTGAGTTTATTATTTCATAGCCTTGACAGAAAACAGAAGACATTTGATTTATGAACAGACCGCTAGAAATCGTTACACATTTTGAACAATCCACTGCTTAAGAATATGGAGCTAAACGTCTTGCTTCAAGTAAATGGAATTACGAGCGTATAGATTCATTTAATATTTTATCCTATAAATATAGTATCTTCCGGCTATAATACGGTGCTGTACAATGAGAAACCTAATTATCCGCCTTCCTTCCTTGACATGCTTTATACAAACCAAAATTAACAACTTAAAGAAAAAGTGATGCCAAATTATAACAACTCAAAGTAATGGTGATGCCAAGTTAACAATTTAAAGAAAATGAGATATTAAATTAACAACTTACAGAAAAAGGGATGTCAAATTAACAACTTAAAGATAAATGGATGTCAAATTAACAACTTAAAGAAAACGGGATGTCAAATTAACAACTTAAAGAAAAAGGGATGTCAAATTAACAACTTACAGAAAAAGGGATGTCAAATTAACAACTTAAAAAAAGGGGGATGCCAAGAGTACGAAAAATGCTTTATCTTTTTTGGAGTAAAGGAAGAACCAACCACAAGTTACATAGACTAGCATTTTAAGAACGCAAAAAAAAAAGTGGCTCCGTTTGGGATCCAAAGAGAACCTAGAAAGTAGATCCCAAAAAAAAGGGTTAATTTTCATTTCATGTTTTGTTTAAAACCAAGATGAAAATTGAGACAGAAAAAAAAATGTCTTTCATTAGATTTAAATGCATTATCTAATATAATGTCGAACATTTTACTATTTATATCTATAGACAGTACCACAAAAGTACTGTTAATGAGAGAGTGAGAGAGAGAGAGAGAGAAAGCGATTAGATTTAAAAAATCAGACAAAGTTTTTACTTACATACATTCATCCTATTTTAGCAGATCAATACTTTTGTGTGTGTGTGTGTTTGTTGAGGATGCAAGTACATTTAATACGTTTCTTTAATGGCAGTGTATAAACGAAACTGTCATGGTAGATTAGATGGATATATATATATATATATATATATATATATATATATATATATATATATATATATAGAGAGAGAGAGAGAGAGAGAGAGAAAGAGAGAGAGAGAGAGAGAATAGATAGGTAGGTAGGTAGATGATTAGATACATAGGTAGATAAGTGGATATATGCATACATAGATAGGTACGTAGGTAGATGATTAAATAGATAGATAGGTAGATAGATAGAAATGTATGCAGGTAGATGATTAGATAGATATGTAAGTATGTAGATAAATATATAGATCGATAAATAGATAGATAGACAGACGTATCTGACTTCACATGATTTTTTTTTTTTAAATGTAATATGACCACCTCGAGATGTCATAAACAAAAATTCATACAAGAAATGTACTATATAAAGTATTTTGTTTCAACTAGTGGAAAATTCTGATTGAAGTAAATAAAGAAGTTGGATCGCTTGTGTTCAAATGAAAGTGTCTAATAAGAGGAATCTAACACTTTTCGCTATAGGCATTATAAGCCCATGTTGGGAAATAGGGCGTAGGCCGCTCATTTATTATTTAAGCGCTACACTTTATATCGAGTATTATAGTTCAACAAAACAAACAACAGATAGAGAGATGAGATGGGGGGGGGGGCGGCGGCGGAGGATTTTGAGGGGGTGGGTCCAGTATCTTCTCTCTGTTTAGCGCCTGTCACATAACGGATGATGTGGCGCTGAGGTCTTTATCTATATCCTTAGTTTTACCATTACTAGGGCCCACGTTTTACTATGGGATTTAACGCGACGACGAGAAAATTAGAGATGTAATTATTTGTCGCGATAATTACTAAATCTGAAAACAATCTCACTAAGGTTTGACAATAATTCTTTCAATATATGTATTGTTGGTAAACTATAAGATAAGGCAGGAATAAAATTAAAAGAATTAAGAAACATCATTACAATCAAACAAATAGCCAACATTACTTGATGTTTGTTTTTTTGCCGCGGTAAATCGTGAGCCCCAGCCATTGCTAAAGACCACAGATTGAA
This sequence comes from Anisus vortex, assembly GCA_949126835.1. Taxonomy (NCBI): domain Eukaryota; kingdom Metazoa; phylum Mollusca; class Gastropoda; family Planorbidae; genus Anisus; species Anisus vortex. The sequence continues at coordinate 23,560,165 of OX421493.1, forward strand.
AATTGAAATAATTGTTTGTCATGTAAAGAGGGTGGTCTAATTGAATTGTATATGACCAAAGTGAAAAGGAGGGGGGGGGGGTGAATAAAGACGACTGAGCATTGTGTCGGCCACACAATCCCATATTTGGCCAAAGGTGCTGGTGAAATCCGCTTCTCGGGCTATATAAGTCGAAATGTTACTTCAATTTTCATACACACTCGTTTCAGCGTGAGTGAATTAGATATGTGGGTAATATAAGTATGTGAGTAATATAGATCAGCGAGTAATATAAGGGAGTAATTTGGATATAAGAGTAATGTAGATCTGTCAGTGACATGGATATATATATATATATTATATATATATATATATATATATTGTTACGAAACGACGTATTAATACAGATGTGAGGTGTTATATTAGTGTATTATATGTAACGCCGTAGGATTCAACCGTTAGACATAGATGTCAACGTTCTAGCTGAGTGTAATTTGACACTTGACCTCGTGTCGCTTCTCTAGAGAAGGAGTGTCAGCCGAGATAATTAACCCCCTTCCCCCCATTTCCGCTATCATTTACAACTCTTCCACTAGGGTGGTTAAGTTACTTGGCCTGCCATCTACGAGTCGTGACACTGAATTGTAATCAGTAACTACAATTGTCTTCCCCCCCCCCCCCCCATTTCTCCCTGAAGAAAACACATATACGCTCACCCACTTGCATAGATACTTTAATTGGAAGTGTCTCCAATAGCGCCTTAGTGTCTATTTTGCTAAGGTCTAAGGGCACCCTGAGGTCTGGCATGATTGTTATATTGTGGGAAGTTTAATCAATGTATGTAATTAAGTAAGATTAATGTTTTCACGCTAAACCCTGACCTCGCCCTATCCGCCAGTTTCGAACAAAGAGAAACTGACTCTGTTGTTCCATTAATTAAACGACTTCTAACCAGACTTGTGTCTGTGTTTTTGGGAGTGGAAGTTTTTCCCCTAGTTACGATTGGCTCTACCTTATGCTATAAAAGAGCCCGCACGAGGTTGGACTTCAGTCGGAGGGTCTAATATTTCGTAAGGAGTAGAACATGTTATTAAAGTACTTATTTTTCTCTATTAAATAGTCATTCAGTTTAACTTGGAACTTAGTCGCTATTATCTACATTATTTTTATACTTATATTTGAAACTGTGTTCATCATGGCTATTCTTACTTTATTATAATAAAGATTTATGTTATGAATTCACCACGGATTTGACTGTTATTATTATTTGCATTGTAGAACTATTACATCATAACTATAGTCAAGAACTTTCTTATTCCACTAAGAATCTACACTATTTATTTTTCAACTGAGCCAACTGCAAGGAAGTGGACTGTTGCATTCGTATGGAGTAGAGTCCGATTGATAGGTCTTCACCATCAATACTATCCTGGACTAATAAATAAATAATATATATATATATAATATTCAAATCAACAAGGTTCTAATAATCTGGAGGCCGTTCCGGCTTCGTAATAAATTTGGGGGCAAATCGTCCACGATATTGCACTTTCTATCTTGCAAAATAAAGGAAGATTCTACAAAAAGAAGATTTATCTACAATATTGTCTGAATTGGAAAATTTCTATCAAATTATGTTCCAGTTATACTCAACGTAATAGTGTCAATTTTGTGTCGAAAAGTGTTTTATTCAAAGGACAAAAGTAAGTTGACCACACCTTATCTTATCTTTACCAATATTAAAAACAAGATGGAAGCATCAACTAACTTTACTTCAGACAAACTTAACAAAATGACACTCACACAACTAAAAGACATTGCTCAAACGTTAGACATCCAGATAACTGAAACAACACCCGAAAGAAATAAACTTATTAAAGAAATTACTGATTGCTTAAAAAGGCAAGGTACATTGATGGAAGAATATGAATCGATAGTACATACTGCTAGTGAAGACGAATCAATTGAGTCAAATTTATCTGAATCACAAAAGACCAATCACACTGTCACTGTTCGTGAGTCAAGCATACACAATGGACTTAGTGAAGAACTAAGGTTCAAACTAGAATTAAAGAAAATGGAAATGGAATTGGAAAAAGAAAGAATTGCTAGTCAGGAAAGAATTGAAATAGCACGGGCTCGCAGTACCAATCATGTACACTCAGAAATCGAATTGGAACTGTACAAATATCGAAAATACATTCCAGAATTCGATAGCAACCACATCGAAGAATTCTTCATGATGTTTGAGAAGCAGGCCGCAGATTATCACTTTCCAGAGAATAAGATGGCTGTATTATTACGTTCAGCCTTGACAAAAGGTAAAGCATTAGACGTTGTCTTGAATCTTACCGTAGAGGAAGACAATGACTATGAACTGATTAAGAATCGAATCCTACTAAGTTATGCTTTGACTCCAGAAAAATACAGAAAGATTTTTAGAGATTTCAAGAAGGAACCAGAACAATCACACGTTGATTTTCTGAGAATCAAAGAGAAACATTTTGATCGTTGGATCAGATCTAAAAATGTGAATGGCGAATATGAGAAACTGAGAAATCTTATGTTGACAGAGGAATTTAACAATTGCGTTCGCAACGATGTAAAAATTCACTTATCCGACAAAGGTGTTGAAAACATCAAAACAGCAGCAGTATTGGCAGATGAGTACATCATTATTCATCAACACAATCGAACCTTCCAACCTGATAAATCCAAATTCAAGAATCAATATGCAGTAGTGGAAAAGAATGCAAAATGCACAGATGAATACAATAAGCAAAAAACTGATAAGCGGACGACTAATAGTTCCATGCAAAAGAAACCTACGTGCAGCTTCTGTAAAAAGGATGGACACGTTAGGGAAAACTGTTGGAGTTTACAAAACAGACAAAGTAAAGAGAAAAAGAATATAGTACTAACATGTATCGCTACCAATCCTAAGACTCGTTTATACCAATCTGACAAGAAGGTAACAAAAGCTAAAACAGAGACATTTAGTGTTAGTCATGAAAATACGACAGAAAGCACAATGACATGTCCAGATATTTCAAAACCTAGAGAACTCCAGAAATTAGAGACCATGGTTTTTGAAAACTCACATCTGAACTCTACCGTGAGTAAAACAGATGGAACCTTAGCAACAGAAGTGTTCACCTCTTGCAGTAATATAGAACAGGTTGAAGAAAAAGATCTTATAGACACCGATCTATTCAAGAACTTTTTACCCTTCATTACTGAAGGATATGTGTCATCTATTGATGATGAACTCAGTGAACGAAAGATTCGAATCCTTAGAGACACGGGAGCATCGACTTCATTACTACTCAAGGATACTATTCCTATTTCGAAATCGACTTACACAGGACAGAATATCGCACTGAGAGGTGTAGATATGGCAACAATACTAGTTCCTCTACATCGTATTCAGCTGAAGTCTGAATATTATAATGGACCTGTTACTATTGGGGTGCAGACAGCACTACCTATTAATGGCATTTCTCTGATATTAGGAAATGACATTGCTGGAGACAAGGTACGCCCTGTATCCAAAGAAATTCATAACCCTGACAGAAGTGAGACTACAGACAATTATGTATGCGTCCTTACCAGAGGTATGAAAAAGAAACCAGAGTCTGACGAAACCACAGCACTTACAGAAAATGAACCAGAAATTGATCTACAAGCGACATTCCTGGCTGACATTCTAAGTGGTCCCTCAGTCGAGACTAAAGGAAGTAACATGTCACCAAGACAATTACTTACCTTAGAACAGAAGAAAGACATGGATATCGAAAAGCTGAGAAAGGAAGCAGTAAGCGAGAAGGAGGTGGAAAAGATGAATATAGGTTATTACCTAAAAGATGGTTTACTCATGAGAAAATGGAAAGAGAGAAACATTGACAACGAAGATTGCAACGAGATACACCAGATTGTAGTACCAACCGTGTACCGAAAGGACATTTTACATATGGCTCATGATTCGCCATATGCTGGTCACCTAGGTGTCAATAAGACTTATGACAGAATTCTTTCATACTTCTACTGGCCTGGACTATACAAAGATACTTCATCGTTCTGCAAATCTTGTCATGCATGCCAAATGGTAGGGAAACCAAACCAGACCATTCCGGTCGCTCCATTAAAGCCTATACCGGCATTCTCTGAGCCATTCAGCCACATCATCATAGACTGTGTCGTTCCACTACCTAAAACCAAGGCTGGCCACCAGTACCTCTTCACGATCATGTGTTCTGCTACAAGATTTCCAGAGGCTATTCCCATGCGCAGCATCAACGCTAACAAGATCTCCGACGCACTTATCGGATTTTTTTCACGATACGGACTCCCTAAGACCGTACAATCCGATCAAGGCTCCAATTTTACATCGAAGTTGTTTCGCCAAGTTCTACAGCGGTTAGGCATCCGCCATGCTATGTCGAGTGCGTATCATCCACAAAGCCAAGGAGCTTTAGAACGCTATCACCAAACTCTCAAGAACATGCTTCGAACATACTGCTTTGAACATGGAGGAGATTGGGATCGTGGGATTCCCTTCGTACTCTTTGCAACCAGAGAGGCTGTCCAAGAATCCCTCGGATTTAGCCCTTTTGAGCTGGTATTCGGTCATGCAGTTCGCGGACCCTTGAAATTGCTGAAAGAAACCTGGTTGTCATCAACTGAAGAAACTGGTCTACTCACCTATGTGGAGAACTTTAAGACTCGGTTATATAATGCATTAACCCTTGTAAAGCTTAATCTTTTACAGGCACAAAGCAAGATGAAGGCTTACTATGATACCAAGACAAAAATCCGAAGCTTCAACCCTGGCGACCAAGTACTGATGCTGACACCCATGACTGGTCAACCCATGAGTGCCAAGTACACCGGACCGTATGAAGTGGTAGCCAAACTTAGTGAATTAAATTATATTGTGAAAACCCCTGATAGGAGGAAATCACAGAGGGTGTGCCATATTAATATGTTAAAGCCTTACATCCCCAGACTAGTGCAGAGCGCCATTGCGCCAGTAAACACTGTCTCAAAGGTTGAGATCGAGTTGCCCAAAGTTGAGCGTAAGCTGGCCGAGAGTAAATTACACAATTCAGAATCCCTTAAGGACCTGGATAACAAATTGGCACACCTACCAAATTGTGAAAAGTCCTCTATCAAAGGTTTGATTTTTGAGAACATTGACCTTTTTAATGATATTCCAAGGAAAACTCACTTAATCAGGCATGATGTTATTATAGATGAAAATGTAACGCCTATTAAACAACATCCATACAGAGTAAATCCGATCCAGTTGGAGCACATCCGCAAAGAGGTCGACTACATGCTCGAGAACGACATAATCACCCCTAGCAATAGTGACTGGTCATCCCCTTGTGTCCTGGTACCAAAACCTGACGGATCCTTACGTTTCTGTGTAGACTATAGGAGGGTAAATGTGACCAAGACTGACTCCTATCCTATCCCGAGGATAGACGATTTGATTGACCAGGTTAGCGACGCTAGTTTTGTGACGAAGATCGACTTGCTGACGGCTTATTTTCAGATCCCACTGACGGATAGAGCTCAGGAGGTATCTTCATTTACGACTCCAGATGGACTTTATAAGTTCAAGGTCATGCCCTTTGGCATGGTGAATGCCCCGGCAAGTTTTCAGCGCCTGATTAACTCTATTATACGAGACATACCACATTGTCACGCGTACCTTGACGACATTGTAGTGTATAGCGACAACTTTGAATCTCATCTAAAGCAATTAAGGTTATTATTCCAAAAGTTGCAACAGGCTAATCTGACTGTTAACCTGGCTAAGAGCCAATTTTGCCATGCAACCATAGAATACCTAGGCCACATAGTGGGAAATGGTACGGTTAAACCTGTAGGTGCCAATGTCACGGCTATTCGTGAGTTCCCCATCCCCGAAACACGCAAACAACTCCATAGTTTCCTGATCTCTTAAAGAAAAATGTTAAGTTCAGATGGACTGATGAATGTAATCGGGCTTTTAGTAAACTGAAAGATCTGCTTTCAAGGTCACCTGTGCTGATAACACCAAACTACAATAAACCATTTAAGATAACTGTAGACGCATGTGATACAGGCATGGGGGCAGTAATATCTCAGGAGGGGGATGATTCCCTTGAACACCCTCTTTGCTATTACTCTCAGAAATTCAACCCACACGAAAGAAATTATAGCACAATTGAGAAGGAGCTGTTAGGGCTAATTCTGGCACTTAAACACTTTGACTTCTATCTAAACGGATCACCATATCCTGTTGATATTTTAACTGACCATAACCCCCTTGTGTTCCTTTCCAGTGTAAAACAAAATCAAAGACTCATCCGTTGGAGTTTGTTCCTCCAATCTTACAACTTAAATCTGGCCCACATTAAAGGCAAAGATAACGTTGTGGCAGACACTTTATCTCGTATGTAAAATAGTACCGGATGATGCTGATTGATAGGGACATTACCTACTGATTTTTCTTTATTCCTTAATATCATTTTAACTTCTCGTGAACATTTATCATGAAAATTGAATGCTTTTTGATTAATGCAATGAACATGTATATATATTATATGTTTATCAATTTTTGCCTCTATAACACTTGAATTTTATTCTCAAATATTACATAATTGCCTGAACTATTTAACTCACTATTATTGATGCCTTTTTCTAAATGACTTTTTTGTACTTTACATAACATTGAACAAGCATAATAATATGTACAACTATTTTTTTGTTATTATACAGGAAATTCCCCACTTAAACTGTATGTAATTTCCTTATTTCGTAGGAGGGGCGTGTGTTACGGAACGACGTATTAATACAGATGTGAGGTGTTATATTAGTGTATTATATGTAACGCCGTAGGATTCAACCGTTAGACATAGATGTCAACGTTCTAGCTGAGTGTAATTTGACACTTGACCTCGTGTCGCTTCTCTAGAGAAGGAGTGTCAGCCGAGATAATTAACCCCCTTCCCCCCATTTCCGCTATCATTTACAACTCTTCCACTAGGGTGGTTAAGTTACTTGGCCTGCCATCTACGAGTCGTGACACTGAATTGTAATCAGTAACTACAATTGTCTTCCCCCCCCCCCCATTTCTCCCTGAAGAAAACACATATACGCTCACCCACTTGCATAGATACTTTAATTGGAAGCGTCTCCAATAGCGCCTTAGTGTCTATTTTGCTAAGGTCTAAGGGCACCCTGAGGTCTGGCATGATTGTTATATTGTGGGAAGTTTAATCAATGTATGTAATTAAGTAAGATTAATGTTTTCACGCTAAACCCTGACCTCGCCCTATCCGCCAGTTTCGAACAAAGAGAAACTGACTCTGTTGTTCCATTAATTAAACGACTTCTAACCAGACTTGTGTCTGTGTTTTTGGGAGTGGAAGTTTTTCCCCTAGTTACGATTGGCTCTACCTTATGCTATAAAAGAGCCCGCACGAGGTTGGACTTCAGTCGGAGGGTCTAATATTTCGTAAGGAGTAGAACATGTTATTAAAGTACTTATTTTTCTCTATTAAATAGTCATTCAGTTTAACTTGGAACTTAGTCGCTATTATCTACATTATTTTTATACTTATATTTGGAACTGTGTTCATCATGGCTATTCTTACTTTATTATAATAAAGATTTATGTTATGAATTCACCACGGATTTGACTGTTATTATTATTTGCATTGTGGAACTATTACATCATAACTATAGTCAAGAACTTTCTTATTCCACTAAGAATCTACACTATTTATTTTTCAACTGAGCCAACTGCAAGGAAGTGGACTGTTGCATTCGTATGGAGTAGAATCCGATTGATAGGTCTTCACCATCAATACTATCCTGGACTAATAAATAAATAATATATATATATAATATTCAAATCAACAAGGTTCTAATTATCTGGAGGCCGTTCCGGCTTCGTAATAATATATATATATATATATGTGTGTGTGTATATGTAAAGTATATATGTGAGTAATATAGATCTGGGCGTAATATAGATCAGTGAGTAACATAGACCTGGGGGTAATATAGATCAGTGAGTAATATAGATCAGTGAGTAATATAGATCTGTGAGTAATATAAATCTGTGAGTAATATAGATCAGAGAGTAATATAGGTCTGTGAGCAATATAGTTATGTGAGTAATATAGATCTATGAGTAATATAGATCAGTGAATAATATAGATATGTGAGATATATAGATCAGTGAGTAATACAGGTCAGTGAGTAAAATAGATCAGTGAGCAAAATAGATCAGTGAGTAATATAGATATGTGAATAAAATATATATGTGAGTGACATAGACCTGTGAGTAATATAGATCAGTGAGTAATATAGATTTGTGAGTTATATAGATCAGTGAGTAATACAGGTCAGTGAGTAGTATAGATCTACGAGTAATATAGATCTTTGAATAAAATAGATCTAGTTTATAAAATCAGTAAACAAAGAACAGAACAAATAGTATGTAAATGGTTGTACTATTTTGAATATCTAAATATGAAATGATGAGCACTGTTGAGGAAACGGAAGAGGGAAGTTATTTTAAAAATACATTTCTGTCTAGTGAGGGTTACGTTCTTTTCAAATATATAGGCCTATCTCATGCTATCTTTTTCTTTTAAGCTTAGATCATGGCTATTTCTTCGCTCTTTCTTTCTTCCTATCTCTCTCTCTCTCTCTCTCTCTCTCTCTCTTTCTATCGTTGTTATGCACACGCTAACAATACCACGCTATTTTCCTTTCTTTTCAATAAGAGTGATTTTGTAATTATTGTATAATCTCTCTGTATATAAATCTCTGATTTTCTCTATATATTTTATCTTTCTCAATTTCTTTTTGCCTTTTTTCTGTAGTTTGTTCTACGCATTCTTCTCTCAGTTTCTCTATATACAGAGTGTACTTTACGTAAGTAGCATATTTGAAATACATTTGATGTCTTAAACTCTATGTGTTGTACCATTGTAAAACAAGTTTCCTTCAAATTAAAAGGAAAAGTAAAGTATCCCGTCGGACCAAAATGACCCAAACGGCCGGTAGGCAGCGTTCACCAGTTTCTGTGAACACGGCGTATTATGGATTGTGTGGCCAGTATAATGCCCACCAGCTTTACGTTAACTTTAACTCAACTACCTTCGAAGCTGGGTAGACTCAGGGGCACCCTCCGGACCTGGTAACAAATACTAGCCTTCACCAGGATTCGAACCCAGGACCTTCGGCAGGCCAGCCGAACGCGATGCCACACGGTCACCGTGCCTTTCCTTCGATATAGTAAAATATAATTAGTATTATCTTATTACTCCCTTTCTCTCTTGTATTTCTTTTTATATTTCTTCTCTGTCTATCTACCTGTCTCCATCTCTTGGAGTCATCCATACCATTTCTGAACCCACCGTCTCTTCCTCCCTCTCCTTCTCTAACTCTTTACTCACTCTTTCTCTCTCTTCCTCACTATCTTTCTATCTTTTTACTCTTCTCTCTCTTTCTCCCTCTCTCTATCTCTTTACTCACTCTTTCTCTCTCTTCCTCCCTCTCTCTATCTCTTTACTCACTCTTTCTCTCTCTTTCTCCCTCTCTCTATCTCTTTACTCACTCTTTCTCTCTCGTCCTCACTATCTCTCTATCTCTTTACTCTTCTCTCTCTTCCTCCCTCTCTCTATCTCTTTACTCACTCTTTCTCTCTCTTCCTCACTCTTTCTCTCTCTTACTCCCTCTCTTTCTCTATCTCTTTACTCACTCTTTCTCTCTCTCTCTATCTCTTTACTCACTCTTTCTCTCTCTTCCTCCCTCTTTCTCTCTCTATCTCTTTGCTCACACTTTCTCTCTCTTTCTCCCTCTCTCTATCTCTTTACTCACTCTTTCTCTCTCTTCTTCACTATCTCTCTATATCTTTACTCTTCTCTCTCTTTCTCCCTCTCTCTATCTCTTTACTCACTCTTTCTCTCTCTTCTTCACTATCTCTCTATCTCTTTACTCTTCTCTCTCTTTCTCCCTCTCTCTATCTCTTTACTCACTCTTTCTCTATCTCTTTACTCACTCTTTCTCTCTCTTCCTCCCTCTTTCTCTCTCTATCTCTTTGCTCATTTTCTCTCTCTTTCTCCCTCTCTTTCTCTATCTCTTTGCTCACTCTTTCTCTCTCTTTCTCCCTCTCTTTCTCTATCTCTTTGCTCACTCTTTCTCTCTCTTTCTCCCTCTCTTTCTCTATCTCTTTGCTCACTCTTTCTCTCTCTTTCTCCCTCTCTCTCTCTTTACTCACTCTTTCTCTCTCTTCCTCACTATCTCTCTATCTCTTTACTCTTCTCTCTCTTTCTCACTCTCTCTATCTCTTTACTCACTCTATCTCTCTCTTTCTCTCTCTCTATCTCTTTGCTCACTCTTTCTCTCTCTTTCTCCCTCTCTCTATTTCTTTACTCACTCTTTCTCTCTCTTCCTCACTATCTCTCTATCTCTTTACTCTTCTCTCTCTTTCTCCCTCTCTCTATCTCTTTGCTCACTCTTTCTCTCTCTTTCTCACTCTCTCTATCTCTTTACTCACTCTTTCTCTCTCTTTCTCTCTCTCTCTATCTCTTTGCTCACTCTTTCTCTCTCTTTCTCCCTCTCTCTATTTCTTTACTCACTCTTTCTCTCTCTTCCTCACTATCTCTCTATCTCTTTACTCTTCTCTCTCTTTCTCCCTCTCTCTATCTCTTTGCTCACTCTTTCTCTCTCTTTCTCCCTCTCTCTATCTCTTTACTCACTCTTTCTCTCTCTTCCTCCCTCTTTCTCTCTCTATCTCTTTGCTCACTCTTTCTCTCTCTTTCTCTCTCTCTTTCTCTATCTCTTTGCTCACTCTTTCTCTCTCTTTCTCCTTCTCTTTCTCTATCTCTTTGCTCACTCTTTCTCTCTCTTTCTCCCTCTCTTTCTCTATCTCTTTGCTCACTCTTTCTCTCTCTTTCTCCCTCTCTCTATCTCTTTACTCACTCTTTCTCTCTCTTCCTCACTATCTCTCTATCTCTTTACTCTTCTCTCTCTTTCTCACTCTCTCTATCTCTTTACTCACTCTTTCTCTCTCTTTCTCTCTCTCTCTATCTCTTTACTCACTCTTTCTCTCTCTTCCTCCCTCTCTCTCTCTCTCTTTCTTTTTTCTGTGACTATTTTAATATCCCTCTGATTCTCGTTTCTCTTTCTCCCACTCTGAAAACCACAACCTGCTTTCCATACAATCTTTTTCTCCCTCTTCCCTCTCTTCCCAGTTCTTGTCTTAAAGTTTCAGATATGTCACATATAATATACAATTAAATGATTTGATAATATCTACCACATTTAAAATTTTGAAAATAGGAAACTAAACAAAAATATCTAAATGGACTTTGTTAAGACTGCAGTAATTTGTATGCTACACTTCCCAATTTAGATACAATTGTAGGTGTGTGTGTGGGGGTGGGGTAGGGGAGCCTAAGAAATGTATCTGTTGTGTTCTCAGTCCGACCCGCGGGCCACAACACAGTGTTTGATGCTTAACAAGTTACAAAAACGTGTGATGTGTTAACATTAAATGATTAGCATGCATCCAATCTCTAAGTGGCCCACCCTTTTTCTACAAGTGTTACAAGTATATATAATATATATATGGTCAGTTTACATTCGCTTACTGGATTATTATAAACTCTAACATTGTGTGACTCTTGTTAGAGATAAGCTCTTCAAATTTCAAATCAGAGATGAGTAGGGCAAATGCACATCAAAATGAAGAGAACAAAAAAAGAACAAAATAAATATGATTTCTTACCTGGCAACCGAAATGATAACTAAAATATTTCCGGTCAGTCCGAGCACCAATGTCAATCCATAGCCCAGGGCGTTGGGGACGAGGTCATCCAATGGCAAGTTCCCCACAGACTCGTCATAATCATAATCATAGACGTCGTCGGAATCGTCTGGGGCTGTCAGGTTGTCCTGCTGACCTATCATATTTAGCAGACGCGAGAGGTTGTCCTGGGGGCTCTGGTTGAATCTGTCCAGAAGCGAGACCCCGGGCAAGTCTGATAACCCGAGCCCAGTCCGAGGCGATGAATTGGCAGAGTCCGACATAACGTTGTATTCTTTCCTGTAAGGCCTACAACGTTGTATTACTTCATGTAAGCAGTGGCGTTGCCAGGTTTTGATGCTAGGGGAGCGAAATTTTAGGAAAAGGGCCCCACTTTTAGCAATTTTTCCAGATTGATAGAATAACTAAGAATTTGTACGTATCAAGTGTTATAAGAAAACCCTGTGTCTCAGGATACACACATTGTATACTAGTGCAGTTTTTATTTAAACATTCACGGTTCTTTTTCTAGCAGCTAATAGTGATGTGAATTTCTGCAAAATTGGTTGCATCTACGGCTCATTTTCGGGATGAACATCTAGTATCGAAAGGTATTTATAGAATCAACGCAAATGCTCTATAGTAGGGGTCGGCAACCTAAGGCACGCGTGCTACACTTGGCACGCAGATCGATTTTCAGTGGCACGCGAAAGAATATTGTTTACTGCAAGTGAAAACAACGTATGTCAGCATAATTAGTGGGAGCTGCATGGCGAACTACATGGGAATCTTACTGGACGTCGACTGTTTTAGTTCAGGAATGTTTGTATGCAAAGCTCCCATCATTGGACTTGCAATCTGTCATTGGATCTATTGTTAAGGTAGTCAATTGTATAGTTTCTCAAGTCTCTTCTAAAAGAAAGTCATACGGAGTATAGGTAAAGTCTTGGATAAATTCTTTTCTTATCTGGAAGCAATTAAGATGTATCTTAAGGGAAAAAGAAATTCCGTTATTGACCGAGGAGAACTGACTGTTAAAGACAATGTTTCTCTATGACTAGGCGATAGGTTTCAGTGAGTTAAACTTCCATCTACAAGACTGGGTCCAAAAGCACATGAAGTGTTTGGCAACTGGAATGGATTTGCATTGAAACTGGACATATCTTTCCGTGAAATCAATTTCAAAACATTTAACTCTTTCCCTAATTTAAGGCAAATTAAGATAGATGAGCATTTTCAGAAGTACACTAGTTATATTAAAACAATTATTTCGTTTGATATCACTAGCATTAGCATCAAATTTGGAGAATTTAATTGAAGGGAGATAATTAACCCGTTTTCTTTACATTAATATCTCTAATATGTTTCTTTTTTGTTTCCTTTAAAAAAAAATTAATAGCTTACAATTTATAACTCTAGAATGACCAAATTACACAAGATAGTTGAAATTATATAAATATTTTATGATTAAAAAATGTACATGTACATTTTTAAACATTCAAATAACTACCCAGTTTTTATAATTATTACGTATCTCTTCCACTTACATGCAATTTTTTAATTCCTCTTTAAGTTAAAATAATTTGTTAACGTAAATCTCGGTCATTTTGAGATCAATCCTTAAAGACTTATATCTACTACTACTAGAATAATTTCTTGACAACTTAAATTCAAATGTTGATAACTATTAATGTGTAAGTTGAGTAATGAAATTTTGTATTAGCTATGAATGGATTTTTTTTTAAAGCTGATAATAACAAACAGGTTAATTTTTTATTAAACGCTTTAATTATTTTCCCCCTTTTCTTATGGTCTTGGTCTTGCTACGGCACAAAATAAATTGTATTATAAAAATATTATAGTTGATTAGTTTGACTTTCAAGCTGAATAATTCAAAATGATTGTAATACATTAAATTGTTGAAATGCAATTTAAAGAAAAAAAATAGAAACAGCGTAAATTGTGCTTCGTGGCTTATTAAAATTTTGAATAAAATAATGTGTTTCCCGAAAAGGCCCTTTTTTCGAAAATGGTCGTAGGGGGATCGGCTGCTCCCCCCCCCCCCCCTGGCTACGCTACTGCCTGTAAGAGTTTATAACGTTGTATTACTTCATGTAAGGCCTACAACGGTGTATTACTTCCTGTAAGGCCTACAACGTTGTATTACTTCCTGTAAGGCCGCGGCCTCTCACTTAATGGCTTCTAGTACTATAATCATTATTTCTGCTAGACGAAAAAAAAACGTCATTTATTAAAAATCGACCCAAGAACTATAAAATCATGTTACACTTTGCTTTAAAAAATAAATAAAAATTTAAAAGGACTAATGAGCAATACAATTTTGTTATTCTATAGTTTTAAAGCAATTTGTTGGTGTCATAATTTGCAATTGATTAAGTTGGAGAGTGTAAGAAATTTCTAAAACTTAAGCCCAAATATTTATGAATATGTATGTCGATCATTTTTTATTTTATGTTTGAAATGTTGAGTTGTATTAAAATACTTATATGCCTACATGTTCTTAGACAATACAATGGAAACTGTGTTAATTGCATTGTGTTAATTTAAAGTTAACTTTAATAATAACAACAAGGAAACAGTTTTTCTTAGAAATCTTTTCTAGGTAGCCTAGATGTGTATTTTTTATTTTTTTGTCTTAACATTTGAATTTACCACGAAACTATCATTAGCGTACAGAAAATTTGACCACGCAACCAAAGCAAAGTTAATATAAAGGAATTAAAAATAAGCACCTTAGGCTATAAAAACACACACAAAAACTTATTTATTTATGTGAGGTTGTGGAGGTGGAAGGATAGACCTGAAAATATGAAGAAAAAAAACTTAGTAGTCATCAACACTTCTATTTGCCAAATATAAGCTCGATTGGATGACGGGAACAGGCTCAATTAACCACACAAAGGCCAACCAGAAAGTCAAGAGCCTAGGGGAAATATTAAAGAACATACATAGTTTGTACTGGCTATTTTTAAAGATAAGTAGAACTTTTATCTTCGAATTGTAGGACGCTCTTTCTTTACTTGGAACTATAGTGTGGTTCAATATAGTCTTGAATTTTTATTATGACGTTCGGTTGTTTTTTTATAACTTTGGAACCCATTCCATTCCCGAATACCACTAATGAAAAGAGGGGACAGTTTTAAAATTTTAATATTGCATGTTGAATACAAAAAAGTTGTTGTTTTTATCACTATGTCTTACTAAGGGTTTTTGACTTAGATCTGTTTGTGTTGCATAAATCTAGGTTAAAATATTATGCTTTGTGTGATAGTATTATTTTTCTTTAAAATATATTTATAGACCTATTCCGTTCACAGATACTTGTGAAAACTAGATTTAATTCCAACTCTGTGTATAATAAAAAAAACAAAATATTAACAGCTTAAAAAAAACACCAACAAAACCAAAACAAGCAAATCATTAACTCCAAAACTATTTACGGAAACTCGCCTTTAAAGTTCAGCAGACGATATTTCATGCCGCCTATGCTAGTAGAAATAAAACCAGCATATTTTACTCCAATGTGAGCACTTTTTCCAAATCCAAAAATAATCACAGTGTTTAACTCAAAGGTTAAACTTTATTTTCCATCAAAACTTACTTAAAGTGTGGCGGGGTGAAAAAAAAAGCGAAGTAGTTGCAGTACGTTTAAATAAAGCCAAAAGTAATGAATGGAGAAAAAGGGCCGATAACGCATAGCGCTTGATTTCAGGGGAGAATAACTGTGACTCACGGTAACGCCAGCGCAGCCGGAAAGAGGAGACGTTTGTGCGTGTGTTTTGTCACCGACATTGGGAAAAAAAATTGGATTTATTTCATAATTCTTTTTTTTCTTAAGATATCAATATCTTATTTTAAAAAATGATTATTTAAAAAATTATTTTAAAAAATCATAAAAATTAACAACACTATTAAAGGAGTGGTTTTTCATCCTGAAAACTAAGGCAGTTACTTAATTTTCCTTTTTTTTAAATAATAGAATAAAAAATGTAACTAAATCTAGAAAATCTGATATTTATGAAGATCCAATTCTAGTCCAGTTTAAAAAGACTCAATGTCTTACAACTAGGGATCTTAATACCGTTTTTTTTTTTTCAAAACTGGTTTGAGAACCGGAATCCGGAATTCCGGTTTTCGTTTAACTTTCAACACAAAAATAGTTTTCTATTGGTATCAACGTAATAGAATTCGATCTAGTTGCCTATTTGCCAACAATCATAGAACGTATAGCCTTTTGTCTCATGGTAAAAGTTTGAATTTGAAGATTATGTTAAGCCTATATGATTAGCGAGAGGAAAAGATGGACGAGGATCAATAGCTTCTACATCTGAATTCACTGGAGCCTGGAGCTCAGTTTGGAACAGTTGCCTTTTTGCTGGGAGTCGCCTTACCATTTCCGCATTGAATGTCTTTAAGAGCTGGTTATGGCATAGTTCACCATCACGGTATACGATGGAATTGTATGGGATTGTGGGGTGGTAATACATTTCAGCCACCATCATTTTCCGTGCTGGGTGCTCATCAGAGCCGAGTAGACCAAAACTAAGGTTTCAATTTTTATATTAAGACATACAAGATGGCAAGCAACGATCTGTCTGTGCAATACCAAATGTATTTTATATCTATAACTATCTGTCTCTCTCTTTAACTATCTCCCTCTCTTTCTATCTATCTATTTGTCTTACATATCCATCATCTAGCTATTTATTTATCTATCTATTTATCTAAGCATGCTAAATGTAATAGCATAGAGCAAGGCAATATATATATATATATATATATATATATATATGATAATAATATAACTATTTTAAAAGTATAATATATAAATATAGGCTATAATATATATATGTTTATATATCTGGACCACAAATTTCATTGACCTCGATTTTTTTCATTTTAGAAGGCTTTCATTTAACACAATTATATTTAGCGGACTTCCATTTGACGTAGAACTCGGAATATTTAGAAAAAAAACAACAAGAAGTTAAATCTGGAATTTTAAAATAGGCCTACTCTTCGTTTCTCACCCCATTCGCCTAACAGATTACTTAGTTATGACACCACGTCATGAAGCCCAACCATTTTTTATATAAATCTGGAGTTCAGAACAACCTATACCTGGATCACATTAAACTATGTTTCTATATATAATGTAAGTCCATATAGACTTATAGACCAATACACAAATTGCAGAATCCAAATCCACCTTTAAAAAAAAAAAGAATTCAGTCATTAAAAGACCTATATCGTCACACTTGAAACGGATACTTTTAGTTCCACACCATTCGGCCTGCTGAGATGGAATTCCAGGCTATTAAGCGCTGACAGTCTTTCCACTCGCAGTGAACGGAACTATTGTCGAAAGCATCACTGACAGTTGACTATGCGGGGAGAGTTGGGAAGGGGGCGGAGAGAAAAGTGTCTGTTTTATTTCGCTTTCCCCACAAACTCTACTTCTCTTTTTTCCCCCATGATTTTATTAACACTAACTATAAGAAACAGATAACTAACAAAATATTAAGAGGACAGTCTTCATGTCATAAATTTGCTATCTCCGTAATACACCAGGAACAATAGAACAATAGATGTTGCTCTTGTTTTACAAACTTATAAACCATTGTCACTGATCTATATATGGAGCTAGGTGACTCTAGTAGGTCCATTTCACTTCTTTCAGGAAATAAAAATGCAGTAAGCCATTTGACAAATCGAGAATGTACTTATAATATATATTTTTAGATATCTGTATAGCTAACGTATGGCTAACGTATACTGAATTTTAGGATTATCAATAATATTAAAAATAACAACCAAAACACATAAAGGAGATAACTGAAATTAAACTAACGCACGTCGCCATAAATGGAGTTATAGAACCTTTACCTGAATTATTTCAATTAATAGCACGTATACCATTATCGTTCTTAATGAGTAGCAGACGTTTGTGAAAAGAAAAGATGTAGAGGATTCAATTTTATTTCATTGCCAAATCATGTTGCCAAAAGAAAACGATGGATTGTGAACAACAGACGTGAAGAATCGCATATTTATAATCTCAAACTTATTGCTTGATGCAAAAGAATTTTCGTTTTTTTTTTTTATTAATTTTTTTAATAACCAAGAAACGCAACTTTTGACTAATTTTTTTTGTAAACAAAGCTAAATTTAACTTAACGCGCCTACCCCTTTGAGTATTAATTACCGCCTACTCACTTTTGATGTTAAAAACGGATTCCTCATAACTAATCTTGTAGCCTTTGTATATTTCTAAAAGACCAGAACTGGCCGTCCAGGTCGAAATCAATTGACAAACATCAGCAAAAGCATGCTTTTTTTATTACGAAAATGCCAAAAATAATTTAAAATAGCACTGGAAGTTCATGATTTATTTCATTTGAAAAGGTGCCTCATTAAGACTTTAAAAAAAGAATATCGTTAGACAAGTTTGAAAGAAAAAAATATAATTAAATATATACTTATATATAAACAATTTATAACATAGGATGATAGGCTGTCTTTCAAATTTTGTCTTTGCCAACAACAATATTTCCCCATTTTCATTAACGTTAATTTGAAACACTTTCATTTTTTCACTTCATTGTCAATCATTGACTATTGTTAAATATTGTTAAGGAAATACAACGAAGCCATAACTGACTGCTTGACGAAAAGACGGATAGTGTCAATGCTCTGACCTGTATAAATGACACGCTGAAGAAGAAACGTATAATAAGAAAAAAAAAGTTCATCGTTTACTGGTGTTAAAAAAATCTAATGGGTGGCCTGAAATAGTCAGGGAAAGTCACGGAAAGTAACAATTTAACATTATCTCAGACGAAATTGTAAGACTATAGACTAAAACTTCGCACAAAGAAGTGTTGAATGTATTAATATTACGTAATTAACATTATAAAGAAAGACAAGACTAAATAGCTTGTGGATTATTTGATTATGCTTTGTTGTTGTTATTTGTGTGTGTGTTTGTCAGCAATGCGAAAAATATTTTTAAAAAAATATATAATTATTCTTTAGACCTATTTGTTTGATTACTTTTTTGGTACTTAATAATAGTCTATCCTAAGTTAAGGAAAGCTATTTGGTTTGCATCGTTTTAGATTGCACTCCTAACGTGTTTCACAAAGACCAGATGAACGATATTGTTGCAAACATAAAAATTGGACGAAATTGAAGTAGTATTAGTTTATCCGCTTTATCGAGAGACAGCATAAAAGCTTAAATGAAATATTGAAGATGAAACGGATGTTGAGAGAACTGGATAACGATGGTAGGCCTATTCAGATTGTCGACTGCCATGGCCAGGCATTTGAGAATATTTATGACCGAACGCCGATAGGCTGTACAGAAGCGCATCTTGGAATTCAACCCATAAGATCTATTTCTGCCTTTCTGCAGCCAGGGCCATGCACAAACAATCCCCTTAATCTTGCTTGTGTACATGCAGCTGATCTGTGTCTGTTCACGCTGTTACGTTTTTCGGAAAAACTGGACAGGTTATATTCGTACTTTTATATATTTACACACATCGCTGTGGCGTGTTGATTCAGTTGACCTGTCAAAGTATCAAACGGGCTACGGAAATAAGATGGACTCAGTAGTGGAACAGTAAGTACAGTACTCCTTGGACCAAACTGATCACAGGGCTGGTGAAGCAGCGTTCACCAGTTTTTTTTGGCCCCGGCACACTTGGGTATGTGTGGCCAAGCACAATGCCCAGCCGACTTTTCTTTACCCCAACTAATGTCAGGTACCCATCAGAGCTGGGTACACTCAGGAGCACCCTGAAGTCCCGATAAAAATCCTAGCCTGCACCAGAATTCGAAATCAGAACATTCGGAGTGCCAGTCGAACGCGCTGCCGCTCGGCCACCGGCCCTTAGTGGAGCAGACGTTGAAAATATTGTGGCATAGAAATGTTTAGAAGTCGCCATTGCCCTGGAGCAAGTCATCTTGAATTCTTGACTCGATACTGTCGTTTCCGTTTATTTCTTTTGTTTTTTCCAGTTATTATTCATGCCCAGAAGTAACTTCAAACATAAAGGCTACATCTGCAGCAATGAGTTCTTCCAGGCTTAAATCATTGAGAGTTTGCCTTCATCACAATAAAGAAAAAAGATCTTTCCGATAGGCAATGTAATGTTCTGTTCCAATGATAACAATATAACCTGCAGAATATAATTTGAATATAATATATATAATATTCTTCTTATATTTTGAAAATAAGAAATTACAATCGTTGTAAGTTATCCTTTTTTTATTCCCTTAAATGAAATTAGATGAAAAAAATAATAGTTATAAACACGTGTAATGTTTTTCTTTTGTTACTTTGTTATATTAAGTTTGATTTGTTTATCGTTGTTGCTTTTTTTTTAAATTGTCAATATGTATTGTGTGAATTCGTGTCAACAAAGATGCTTTTAGTTCAGATCGATACGGTCAATGAAGGTCTCTTTACTCCCAGGACTTCAACGTGAATTAAGCTCCAACACTCGGCTCCATTCGCTTCAATTAACACTCAATTAAAAAAAGTTTATATTATTATAGTGTTGGTGGGTTTTGACCTAAAGTCTTTCAACTCGAAGCGATGAAACGTTTGCGTGAGCGCTTGTTGATAAACAACTAAAAAAAATTTACAAAGATTTTTTTATTTTAAAAATAATGACTTAAATGAGATAAAGACTAAGTTTACTACTAAGAATAACACAATTACTAAAAAGCAATAACGCAATGACTTTAGTAACTCATTTGCTACATTCACACAATGACTTCAACTCCCACCATCTCCTACCCAAAAACAAGAGATTGGATTCCAACACTTAAAAAGGGGGAAAAAGCACTATATTGTGTTGCACTGTCGCATCATACAGCTGTTCACACGATAGTTTGAGTAAATTGACAGAATGATATGATTATCAAGCGCTATTTACACAACAACTTAGGACTACAATCCCATCTCCATGAGTTAGTTTATACATTCAAGTGACTCACACAATCTCCAAATTATTACAATGCCTGTTTTATTTAAATAATCACTAATTTAACACGATAGCTTATGATCTACGAAATGACTAAATGCAAAAGATGCTGTTCAGATTATGTTTACATAAACACTTTTTCCCAAAATGATTACAAAAAAAGAAAAAGTTAAAATTTGTATTCTAAATTATTTTTGTGGGGTCTGAGGCTGTATTCGTTTAAAAAGTCTAATGACGCATCTGAACAATGAAAAAGAAATGATTGATTTAGACAATATCTTCCCGAATCGACTTTATTACAAGTCTGTATCCACCAATTTACTAAGTTCAAAGAATGCTACCTGGCTGAGAGCTATAACAACGCTATAGTCCTTGTATACGGTGTGTTTACGTATAAAACAAAACTATAAATGATTGTTAATTTTATTCTCAACAATTATTTGTGAGCCCAGTGTTAATTTTGAACATGAACATATTGGCCATGATTAATTTCAAATTTATTTTAAATTAACATTCCAAACCATTTTTTTTTCGTGTGCCTGTTTCAACCAATGGCATTAAGTGATGTTTCCAATTAGTTATATACATGCGACGTACATGGAACTCTTGCTATACATTATCGATTAGTTTCTCATATTTTATGCATACCATCTGGTCAGTCAATGGTAAGCTGACTTTCATGATCGTTACTTTGGGAACTTGTTATGTATTGCAGTTTTATTTCTTTTTCAGTTGCGTTTTTTTTTTCTCGTTTGTTTGTTGTTTGTTTTATTTACTTTAGATTAGATATATAAGGCTCTATTTAAAAAAAAGGCCAAGCATATTAAAATTATTGGCTCGCGGGGCCCTAACTAGACTATGGAGGCCGAAATTATTTTGAAAATAGTATAATATATGCAAAAAATACAAATAATGAAATCCGAAGTTGTCCAACATATAGATTTGCTGGTGCCCCAATAATAAATAGGATACTATTAACGTCTCTACATTATGGTACCATAAGACAGCACCGCAGTAAGAGGGAGCGAAGAAGGCGCCCATCCGGGCACCGTAGAAGAGGGGTGCCAAAGGCTCTTATCAAATAATATATTAAAATTTAGGCTAATATTATGGGGGCGCAAATTAGTGTTTCTCTTCCCGGAGCCTCGGGCGCGATAATTTTGCACTGCGGCCCCGCTATAACACCCACAAATATTTAGTGAGTAAACTGGAGGCACACCTTTATTTACTGTCCACTTTCATCTCATTTGTTGTACCTAAAACCTTTATATTTTTTAAACGCCATCGATTGGTTCTTGAATTCACAAACCTGAAGATTTGGGCCAATCGCATGCGCTGGTAGTATTTATAAAAGAATTACTAACAAGCGAGGATAAAAATAAAAGCAGAGAATCGAACACTTTTTCATACGTTTCTATAGCAACGGAACAACTTGTTACAGCTTACGCAGACACACATTACCCGTGACAGGTTTTTATCTCCCGCTCGACTCGCGTTTGAACGTGTGTGTGCATCTGTGTGTATGTGTGCCTTTGTCGTGAGCAACCAAGCGAGTGGTCCCACCCGGCGCGCGCGTGTGTGTATATGTGTTTGTGTATGTGTTTCACATCATTGAATGCCAGATGTTACGACATTCCTATATTGATGTGTACCACTAAACCTCCCCCCCCCCTTTTTTTTTTCCTTTTTCTCTCTGGTCCATATCAGTTCACAAACTGACATCTCAAGCGTTCAGCCGTTTGCATTTTGTTAAGGTAAGTTTGTGTACGTATTAAAAGCACACCGTAATTTGTGGTTTTGTCTACATAAGATTATAATCTACTTATGAAATAGCAATATATGTAGACCTACGTTAACACTTGCGATAACATTAGTGGCTAAGTGAAACTATTAACTTATCTTAGATATTACAGACGCTCCTTCTATAAAGAAGATTATTGCGTCCCACGCTCATCCTTGGTCCGAGTCTAGTTCTGCATTTTTATTAATGTTTTAAATGATGCTAAGTTACAGGTTTGTCCTGTTTGGTTCAGGCAACCCATTCCATGCCCGAATGCCACTCGGGAAGAAAGAGTACGTATATGCATTTGTTCTCGCATATTGCTATTCAACCAAGCGCAGTGCATAGGCCTAGACCCTATTGCGGGCGTGAATACTAGGTGAAGAAGAAAACCAAATTACACTGAAAGTATGAGCCGGCGTGAGTTGTATTTTTCTATTTAAAGACCAACCAACCCACAATGTCATGTTTAAATTAGACTTCGAGCGGTAAGCGGTAATCTTGGGGCTTAAAGGTTAACGTAGAGTTAACATAGAGTACAGTGTGTTTTGTTCAATAAATTAAAATGTCACAAGAAAAATTGGAAAAAAATTCAAACAAAATATTTAATTTATTAGGAACCAGAATCCTCTCCCTTGCTTTTTAACCCTTCCCGTACCGACCTACTTCTATCTATGCTGCCTTCAGTTCCGCTATATACGCGCCCGGGACTGTAAGGGTTAAGTCAAGGGCCTATCCAAGATGTCTGTGCTCACACCTGTGCGACACATGAAGTAGATATGCGTGACGTTAACTTCCTTGTAGGGCGTGGCACGCTGAAAGTTTTCTTCTGGTATAAGTTTTATAAATGAATTAATTTTTAAGGATTATGTTAATGCCGTTTGGTGCGCTTTTATTTATCTTCTCCTGACCAATTTGAATTCAATCCCATTTTAAATGTTATCTCTGGTTTTCTCCCATGCTCATCCTGTTTGTCTCTCTCCCTTTCAATCCCTATCGATCTCCTTCCGGTTCTCTCGATTATTTAAACCTTTCTTCTTTTATCTTCTCTTATCTTTCTGTCTCCTTTGTGCTTCTTCTGCTACTTTCACTATTTACTTATCCATTTTGCTTTGATATTTATTCATCTCACTTTTAAGCTCTCTCATCTTTTTTTTTTCTCTGCTTATATGTCTCTTGCGTAGGATGCAATAATCTTCTTTATAGAAAGAGAGTCGGTATTGTATAAGATAATCTACCTCACCTTTAATCTTTCTCTCCTTCCCTCCCTCTCTCCATCCCCCTCTTTCTCTATCTCTCTCCCCCGTCAGTCTCTCTCCCTCCGTCTCTCCCTCCCTACCCTCTCTCTATCTCTCCCTCTCTCTCTCTCTTTCCATCACTAATTGTGTAAAGGAAGCCACGCCACTCTTTTTATTTCTTCTCTTACAATTCTTCAGTGTATCTTAATCGACACAACTCGTTTTACTGAGTAACATTGCCGTTGCTAGGGATTGGGGGCCCCGGGGGGGGGGGGGGGGGGGGGGCTTGGGCTCTTATGGGGTCCCTGCATTTTGACATTTGACATTATGACATGAGAAAAAACAATTCGGACACTCCTTTGGGGGGCCTTTCGAATTTGGATACCCCCTCCCCATCCCCTAGCTGCGCCACTGCTGAGTAATGTCCCTTATCCTCAAAGTAAAGTATTTGGGGTTTCATAAATCGTATACAAGAAACCACAAACATTTTAAATGAACAATTAAGTAAACAAACAATAACTTTCTTTAAGGTTTAAAAAAACAATAAAAGTTACCAAATTGTTCTTTTTTTCTCTTCGTCAGTTGATATATTTTTTTTTACTAAAATTTAATTTGTTGATATAGGCAACATGTGCTATTTGAAAAACAAATGTTTGAGATGGGTGTTAACGGGACCTAGCAGGGAAGAGCTTTGTGATATTGTTTCTGGATCCAAGCCCTCATTGTGGGATAACTATGACTTTTTGCTAACTTTTCTTAAAATATGTCAACAAAAGAAAAAAATGGTCATAAGAAGTACCCTAAAAATGAAATAGATCTATAAATCGTGTGACTTCCCCCCCCCCCCTTTCCCCCAACTAGAAGACAAACAGCAAAGTTTAAATGCCATGATGTGATTAAATCGGCAGAAAAAAAATGATGTCAATGAAACTGTTTACGATTGTATATATTTTACAAATTAGGAGAATGCGTAGAACTAAAAATACAGACTTTAAAACAGGGGACTCAAACATGTGGCCCAACAAGTGGATTTTTGCGGCCTGCCAGTAAGCTTACCAAAAATGTACTATTTGTGAATTTCAGACAACTAATACTGATACACATCAAATTTTACTGTCAATTTTATATATGTAATATAACGCTTTGGTATAACTCTTTTTGTCAAAATTGTAAATTGGCATATTATTAGATATAATTAGTAAAATGAGTTAAGATGTATGAAGTGTTTTTTTTTTGTTTACTTGGGTCGGGTTGTTGGATGGGGGGGGGGGGGGGGCGGTGCGGCCCTTAACACATCTCTTAAAGGATAAAATGGCGCATGCCTTCATCAGAGTTTGAAACCCTTGCTTTAAAATATCTACAAGCACACAAGTGATTAATAAAGCAAGAGGGCCTGTGAGGTCAAGGACGGCCAACCCCAAGGGGCGGCATAATAAGAGGCAGGCAAAGAAAAAATTGACAAAAAAAAAAAAGAAAAAAAGTAAAGAAAGTACAAAGAATGAAGGAAGAAACTAGTCATTGAAAAAAATCTTACAGACAAATAGACCACGCTTTTTTAAATTTCTTGACGATGATAAAGATCGTCAGCCTGGCAACGTTGACGAGAATAGAGAAAAAGAGACGCTGAAAGAGATTGTGGTGTATTTTGTGGAAGTTACAGAAATGACAAAATCGATAAATTGTGTGAACTTTGTAACTTTATACAGAGATATCGTCTTGGGAGTTCCGCCCTATAATATTGTGATCTTTACTTACCTGAGATATTAGCGTTGACAACTGTGAGAACCCTTTCTTGAAACTAAAGCCCATATAGAACTATCTGCGTTCAGCGATGAGCCAGACTTGTCAGTCCTCTCTATAGAGAGGGAAATAGTTTATGGACTGAATGTTTTTAAAACTGTAAACAATAATTTTTAGTTCTTTGATTTGTTTTACTTTTAGTAACGTTGCCGATTTAGATATTACGTCTTAGTTATCTTTTGCCGATTTTCTATTGACTTGGCTCCAAGCTGCAGTTTTCTCCAATTAGCTTTTGAGTATCTAAACTAAAAATCTAAACCATACCTGTTTGCATTAGCAATTCTAACTATTGTATTTCACCCCCCCCCCCCCCTTTTTTTGCTTTCAATAGTTTTTTTAAAGCTGTTGTTTTTTTTTGTTTTAAATCATTTTTTTACTTCTAAGTTTTGGTCCTACTTCATTTTAGATGCTTTAAATCCCATTCGCTTTTCACATTCATTTAGTTGATCATTGGCTAATTGCCAACAAAAAAAAAAAACACAAAAAAAACAATAACAACGACAACTGACGAGTTTGAACTTCTTTCTCAAATTAGCCTAATTATTCATTCTACAGGCATTTGAAAATATTACCACGCCCAGTCTTGATGAGAATAGTAAGTCACATATTCGGAAATTGACATATAAATTCATCTGTCTATTTTCAAGTGATATAAAAACAACATAAAGTTTCGTAAATACATAGCATCAACTTACGTAAATACATAGCCTAGCATCAACTTACAAAAATAAAATATCAAGTTGTGTAAATACATATTATTTACTGTGACATATACAGAGTACACTAAAGTATCAATTAGCATAAATACATATATATATAAATACATAGTCATCAGGTCATCAAGTAATATCAATACATATCAGAATAGGCCAACATAAATGAATAATTATCAGCACGTCCTATATTAGACTGAGGCGTTTCGTGCATATATTAGGCTTCGCAGGACCGGCTCTAGGGTTTTTTGACGCCCTAGGCGAAAACAAATTCTGCGCCGTCAATAAAGTACCGATTCGGTGGAAAGAAACTGAATAAGGGAGAGGGGGGCACGTTGATACACATTTTA
The DNA here is from genome assembly GCA_949126835.1 of Anisus vortex. NCBI lineage: Eukaryota > Metazoa > Mollusca > Gastropoda > Planorbidae > Anisus > Anisus vortex. Next base: position 23,586,856 of record OX421493.1, read on the forward strand.
CATTTATTTACATTAATTGCAAATCATTATATTTAGAGTAGATATTAATACTTTTATTTGTTCCCCTGGGTATCCTGCATCTACAAATTTTATTCATTAGAATATATTTAAAATAAATATAGTTCTAAAAGCAATTTAAAATAATTGGTATCATAGTGATACACACTATGGGGCAAGTTGATACATTGATTAAGATTTAATAATAAAACTAATACAATGACAAGTTAACAAAGTAAACAGCCCAAAACTTTTATTTTATAGTTTATTTTATTACTTAGAAAAATTTTGGTCAATAAAACTTCTATCGTAACCCCATGTGAAGGCTTTATTTTACATCTTCGCACCTTCTGAAATTACAAACAATTAACAAAATTAATATCCCTGGTACCGGTAATTTAATTCTTTTAAACTAAATTTTAAAATCACAAAATCGTAGAATAATATGATAAATAATAGAAGCTTAATATTAAGGTATTTGTCTAAACATTTTTATTAGACGCCTATATAAGGCCTAAGCATTAAACATAAACCCCTACTCGTCTCTATCAACTTGCACCACTACACCACATTTCATTAATTAACATTCGACTACATTAAAAACAAGACGCAAATAACACAATCGTAATATAAATAAAAGTATTCAAGAATCCTTATTTAACCTAAATAAAAAATGATAAAATAAAAGTACTTACCGTGTCTGTGAAATCTCTTACGTAATAGTAAGTCAATATTTTTCAAAAGTCACTCAAATTTCCATTTTCCTCACAGTATTCTCAATTTTGATACGAGCGAAGCCATTTTTATAGCGAAAGTAGGGGAAGTAGAACGCTATTTCCTGTACTAACTCTTCTGCGCATACGTAGTACAATAGCTGTAAAAAATAATTTGTATCTACCTGCCCCTATATCAACTTGTCCCCCTCTCCCTTAGTGTTAGAGTATACTTTCCTATTTCCTAAGACAACTTAAATAAAATACTCTACGCATTTCATTACCTAGTCATTCGTCTGCCTATGCTTGTAGCGCGCAGAAGTAGATCTACTAAACTTTAATTTAGTTTATATTTTTAAATCCCTAAATTAAAAAAAAATGTATTAAATTATGCCCCCCCCCCCCCAAAAAAAAAAAATAATAATTTTGCGCCCTAGGCTGCCGCCTAGGTTTCCTATATGGAAGCGCCGGCCCTGATATTACGTCAACATACCTGCCTTTTCATTTTTTTCTACACAAAATTTCAATCGTAGGCCCTACTTCTTTCTGCTAGGCCTATATTAGGCCTATATTTATTGTAATTTTAAAATATTAAGCTCTTGGGTTGTATTTTGACTATGGATTAAATACACCTATAATTCAAGTTATAGTAAGTTATAGATAACTATTTTAAATTAGGAGGGCCTACTGGAGAGGGGTCCGATATGTCCTTAACCGTTTTAATGCTTTATTATTAGACATTATAAACTTTAAATGTCGAATGTCAGATTGTATAAATAGGCTATAATAATTTAAAAGGACGGTATTTAAGAGTAAGCTTATAACTTTAATATAAAAAAAATATGTTTGGTGTTGATAAAAGGACACTAAAGCTTAATGGTTTCAATTGACAAAATGCAAGCCACTTTTTAACGCCAAGAGAGGGGAGGGGGGATCGCCGTGTTGTGAACTATAAAAGAGATAAAAAGGGTTAGCAAGTCCTGGCACGTCACCTAGGTAGCGCAGTCAACATTGGGAAATTAAAAATGTCAACTCGTTCCCTTGTTGTGTGTAGTGCTGATAGTCTTCTAGTACCGGTACTTCGTTAAAGGTTGACACAGTTTGGAGTATCGTGTATAGCTCATTGTATGTAAGTGTAAGTGCAGAAAATATTTCATTGTACTTTATTTATTGCATAATCTTTGTTTGTTTTTAATTGAATTGGATGTTAGCATTGAATCGGTGTCTCGGAGATTTTTATTTGGGTAGGCTAAATTTAGAATGTCTAAATTTATTATGAAGGCAAGCTAATGATGTGTGTTGCAGCTGTGCTACATAGTCCTGATATCGATTTCCGTTAGGGAAATATTCACAAAAAGTTTATGCTTTGGTGGTTCTCTTATAATGGTTGCGGTAGCTAACACTTCCTAGGCCTTTTACTTGCGTCGTATAGAACCTGTGATCACATAAATTTACCTTTAGAATTATTGAAAGTGTAGCATTAATAGTGTAACATATTTGCTTGTTTTAAAGTTACTGTTCACACACACACACACATACACACACACACACACATACGTGTGACGGACAAACACATAAAATAATTATATATATAGGCCTCCTAAGCTTAGGCCCTATACGGATAATGTTTTAGCAATTGCCAATCAACGATAATATTTTTGTGCACTTACTAGCCTATAACCTAATTGCGTGTATGTAACTCACGCTGTATTATAGTCATTTTAATTATATATTATTATCTCTTGTAATTATCTACCCAATATAATTTACATCGCCTAAACTAGTCTATAATAGTAATATTATAACAAGCAGGTATATGCAGTTTTATATATTATGGGCCTAAATACAAACATGTTTTGCGAGCCGGTACTTTACCTTTCAAGTGACTGTAGGCTACCGTGTCACAGCCCGGAATTTAGGACACTCTAGCCAAATGTTCTTTAACTATTTTAAACTAGTAAGTAAAGTACCCTTCGGACCAAACTGATCATGGGGCTGGTGAAGCAGCGTTCACCAGTTTCTATGGCCACGGCATACTAGGGAATGTGTTGCCAGCACAATGGCCAGCCACGGAGTACCCTCAAGTCCCGGGAAAAAATCCTAGCCTGCCCAGTACCTTCGGATCGCCAGTCGAACGCGCTACCGCTCGCCACCGAACCCCATATTATTTAACTAAAAGGCTACTAAATAAATTAAACATTTTTTTAGATAATTTTTTTTTTTTTACAACGGACGACCTTAAGCTTTAAAAAGGGAGGGACTGACTCTATGACGCTTATTTAATTATATTAATCTGTATCATTTTCATGTTGAACCCACATAAAATTTAACAACATCCGTTTGGGCCCTTCATTTTTTGGTTGTTCTCTCAAAGCCAGACTAATCGTATCCTACTAGTTCTATATGACACACCCACTACGTAAACATAGATAGACACATGAATGCATACGTACGAACAGACATGCAAATTTACCGGTAGATAGATACAAAGATAGATTGATAAATAGATGAGTGAGTGAGTGAGTGAGTGAGTGAGTGAGTGAGTGAGTGAGTGAGTGAGTGGGTGAGTGGGTGAGTGAGTGGGTGAGTGAGTGATTGAGTGAGTGAGTGAGTGAGTGGGTGAGTGAGTGAGTGAGTGGGTGAGTGGGTGAGTTAGTGAGTGAGTGAGTGAGTGAGTGGGTGAGTGGGTGAGTGAGTGAGTGAGTGAGTGAGTGAGTGAGTGAGTGAGTGAGTGGGTGAGTGAGTGAGTGAGTGAGTGAGTGGGTGAGTGAGTGAGTGAGTGAGTGGGTGGGTGAGTGAGTGGGTGGGTGGGTGGGTGGGTGAGTGAGTGATTGAGTGAATTAGTCAGTCAGACAGTTAGTCAGTCAGTCAGTCAGCCTAAAAATATGAGCCTAATGCATGCATTGGTAAAAAAAAATGTGCTTTACAAAGATATAATTATAAACTAATATAAATACGCCTATGTCTAAAGGAGTTAAAATGAGGCGTTTGTTGTTGCATTTGTGAATAAATGGATGCAATCCTGTTTTCTCAGCATGGACCCATGCTACCTTCATTTACATAATGAAGACTAGACAGACTAGACGTCACTCCGCTTATCCCCACAAACATACACACATGTAGTTCCAATCATATCGTCACGATTAATAGAATGTGTGTTTCGTTATATTGATTGACTGAAGGCTGAGCTGATAGCCGGACACTCTTGTCTCGTATTCTGGGATATTACCACATGGCCCCAGGAACTGTTTTTTTTAATGCCTCAATGGGAATTTCAGTGGTGACGTACCCGGTGTTCCGGTTTTTAATAAAAGCAAGATATTTGAGGGAATATTTTGTTAATGTATTATAACTATGAGCATATGCTGGCATCTTAGCAGTCAAGAACATTCTTTTATACTTTATACCAGGGGTCGGCAACTTTTTGTCAATAGTGTTCCAAAGTGTAGGATTTCTAATTCATTTAGCGTGCCAACAGAATGAAAAGTCAACCTACACCACCAATCAATTTCTTGTAGAAAAGACTTGAATTGAGTTTGTGTCTTTGAAAATCATTCTGCGTGCCAAGTCTGGTTGCCGATCCCTGCATTAAACCAGTTTTTTCCCTTCAGATGAATTGGTCTATTTTCTCAATTGGGCAATACTGACCCCAAATTAAAACCTACATTTGACCCCATGAGTCATAAGAAGAGGCAGTTTGTCGTATCATTTACTTTTGCACTATGTACTAGTTGGGAGACACATTTTCAGTTGATCCTTCGCGTGAATCTAGTATATAAGCCAATACCCATTATGTCTCCCACCAGCTCTCAGAACAGTCGTTCTTGTCTGGTGTATATAATATAATATAATTATTTTCAGATGAGCCGCAAAACGATCGTTAAGCTTTAAAAAAATGTAAGTTCCGCAATGTGCTTAGACGATCGTTTTAGTCTATTTCATGGGTCGGCAAACTAAGGCACGCGTGCCAGTCTAGGCACGAGAAATATTTCTATCAAAGAAAGAAATTTTTTATGCAAGTACCTCATCCAAATTAATGGCTGCTGTGTGATCAACTTCAGGAAAATCACAATGTATGTTGTCTTTTAAAGTTCAGGAAAGTTTGTGTGTAAATATTTCATCATTGGACTGGCGATCTGTGATTGAATCTTTTGTAAAGAAAGTCGATTGTATAGTATCTCACCTTTTCATGATTTACAGGCAATTCAAGTCTCTTTTACAAGAAAGTGATACGGAAAATAGAGATCTGCTGTTGCACACAGTGTTCGTTGCCTTAGATGCGGTTAAGTCTTCGATAGGTGTATTTTTTTTGTCTGGAAGCAATGAAGGTGAATCTTGATTAAACAACAAAACAGCATTTTCCGATATTGAATTAGGAGAACTAACTGTTGAGCCCGATGTTTCTGAATGACAAAGCGACACATTTAAGTGAGTTGACTTTGTATTTACAAGAGGTTATGACACTGAAATGGATTTGCATTCAAACTGGATATATTTTGGCGTGAAATCAATTAGAAAACATTGAACTATTTCCCTAGTTTGATGCAGACGAAGAGGGATAGAATGGCTTTTTTCAGATGTACTTTAAAGTACTCAAAGCAAATCTAAACAAAAGCAAGACTTTAGATTCATGAACTCGAATTTTTATACCATATAAAGCCTCCTTGCTTGATCTTAATACAACCTACTTGGAACTGGATCTTTTTTTATTGGAGGGATATTTTCAATTTTAAAATGAAATGAAATTTTAAGCATTAAAACAAAGGGTATCAAATTATCCCAATTTTCGGGAAAGTCTGGATGGAAGCTGCTTAGGAAAGTCATCTGCTATTCTCAACTGCTAAGCATTCACAATACTTTCTGCTTTTGTTTCAACTTACCTTTGTGAACAGATTTTATCGCACATGAAACCTGAATCAAGCATACAAAGAGGTCACTTACACTTGACCACTCAGAAGTAATTAAATATTTGTCCGACATTGAACAATTAGTGACGAGCATTCAAGGACAAGGTGCTCATTAATTGGTACAGACTAATTACATTCAAAAGAGTTTTTCTGCTCGTCTTCTTTAATTAAGAATAGGCTAACAAAAATATATTATAATTATTATTTCATAAAATATAAGCGGCTTTTAAGCGAGCACTATAGAAAACGGTAGCCGAGGGGCAGTGCGTTACGCTGGCGTACCGAAGGTCCTGGGCTGGAATCTTGGTGGAAGCTAGAAATTGTTCCCGGGCGGGTCTGGAAGTGTTCCTAATTCTACCCATTAGTTGTAATAGTTTTGCTGGGCTTTTTGCTGGCCAACAATGCCCTAGTATGCCGTGGCCACACAAAACTAATGAACGCTGATTTACAGGCCCTACGGTCAATTTGGTCCTGTGGGATACTTTACTATATTATACTAGCATTATATGATGCAATTGTTGTAATTATTAATGCTTAAAAAAAAAATAATTCTTAAATGGACAAACAATTTTGGCAATAAATGTATATTTTCCACTGTTTAACAACTGTTTTAAATTAACGTAAATTAATGTTATACCCATAATCACATCTTGAAATGAATACCATAATGCTGGATTTGTATTTTAAAAAAGCTAAAAATTAATATTAGTTATGTTACAAAACATGATTTTTTTATCATCACTAAAATCAAAATTAATTTGGGAAATTTAATTTAAAGGTAGATAATTATTCCGTTTTCTTTGCGTTAAAATGTTTTAATATGTTTTTAATTTTTTTTGTTTATAAAAAATAATGGCTTATAATATATATATATATATTTATAATGATCAAACTATAACAGGTAGTTGGAAATTTTATAAATATTATATAATAAAGTAACTTATATTTACATTTTTAAACATTACATTAAATACTCATTCCGTATCATTACTAAGTATCAATTCTGATAATCGCTAAACCGTCGTCGGTATATGCATTGACAATATTAAATGAAATCTCAGTGAGACAGATCGAAAGAAAATTATCTAATAGAAGGTACTAGAGTACTACAATTATTATATACTACTAACCCTTAATGTGAAATGTGTAAAGTGTATAATAAATTGTCTATTATTTTTACTATAGATAGACTGTCATAGACCAATGCGAAAAAAAAAAAGATGAATATCAAAAACGCGTACGGCGCTAACAAAATTATCTTATAAAAAATATAGAAGAGCAGGTTAACTTTCTGCATGGTTGTTGGCGCGCTGAATGAATTAGAAATCCTAGTATGGCACACTATTAGCAAATGGTTGCAGACCCCTGGTCTATTGCAGTACTGAATGGTCAAGTCTGTGGCTTGGAGGCGCATGTATATATATATATTAAATACGTCCTGCACGAAATCGTGAGTTCGATCATAGCCTACGTATGATTATCTAGGTCATGGCTCAAAACAATAACTCAGCGTAGATTCGCGTAGGCCTAATGTTAATTAAATGAATCACTAATTGTTCCGTACAGCATAGCGTACACTCACCCTATCTCTCTCTCTCTCTCTCTCTCTCTCTATCACACACGCACACATACACATACAATGTGATCGAATGTCACATTGTGTGGCATTGAAACAAAACAAACTGGTCAGGCTAAACGTTTGGAATGTGACATTGGTGTCAATACCTACCCATGCACACACAAAAAAAAAGGAATAAATGTAAAGCTCAGGGACAGCTCCACTTAAGCAAAATGTGTTACTCGTAGTTCTAGAAAAATTCTACATCAGTCTTAAGATCCAAATAATAATTCAATAAGTTGGCCTACGTAAGTTAACAAGATGTTTTGTAATTTCTTCTACGAAACAATATATATTCCCTCCCCCACTCCTCTAAAAGCAAAAGTCACTATTTATTTGTTGAGATTGAGTGCTTAGAGGCAATGCTAGTCTTTAATGATTAATTTCACAACAAAATAAAAATAATTCATCCCTTTTTCTTTTCATAAAACTTTAGAATAAATGTATTTTTTATTCATAAAACTTGACTTTGACTGTTTTATTTTCACAAGGCCATAAATTAAATCATTTCAACATAAATCATTTCCTTTAATCCTATCTTTTTATTGTGTGTGTATGGAGGAAACTTAGTGGTTGATACATAAATAAATATATATATATATATATGTGTGTGTGTGTTAGATAGATAGATGACAGATAGATAAATAGTCCGCGTTTCTTTTTATAAAAATCAATAACAGGATTGTAAAAACGTTTCCTGTAATCAAGCAAGATATCGTGTATATCATGCTTGTTGTAGTAGTTATCGACCACACTATATTGTCTAGCCCACTCTCTTGGCAATCTAAGCGGTCAATCAAGGTCTGTCCGTATACTTAAACGCTACTTGTTTTCATCATAAAATGTTGAGCAAAAAAATATAATTTACCGATAGATCGCAGAGACAATAAATCACTAGAATGTTTCAAGACCGACCAACTTAAATAATTTCCTTATGGACATGTTTTTGTTTTTCGCTATATAGGCCTACTACTAGATCTAGATCGATTGCCCAATGAAGAAAACTGGACATATAATTATTATTATATCACGTATTCTGCTGAATTCGTCGATTTTCAATTAATAAAAGTATTTCCGGAGTATAGAGGAGAGTGGGGTGGGTTAGGCCACCAAAGTGTTAAATTAGATAAATGGTCACTGCTTGGGAACTATTTGACCGAACATTTTAAAAAACTTGGTACCATTATAAAGATAATAAACTTAATTAAAAATTATGAACCATAGACCAGGGGTCGGCGACCTAAGACACGCGTGCCGGCACGCAGAGCAATTTACCATGACACGCGCGAGACCAAGAACTGTTTCTTGGTGATTTTATCTTCAGATATTGAATGAGAAGAACTAACTTTTGAAGCCGATGTTTCTGAATGACAATTATAGTGATTTGAACTTGCCGTTTATACACGGACGGGGTCAAACAGCACTTGAACTGTTAGGCCACTGGAATAGATTTGCATTGAATTTGGACATATCTTGACATGAAATCAATTTCAAAACATTTATTTTACTTCCCTAATTAATTTATGGCATAGTCTACCGGTATATGTAGGCTATCTTAAAAAATGCCATAAATTTATCAGAAGTACATCGAAGCACTCAAAGCGATATTTTCTAAACAAAAGGCAAGACTTTCAGATTCAGAGACTCATGTTTTCACAACACATCAAGACTGACTGGATTGATCTTACTACAACCTTCTTAGATGTTGATCTTTTTACAAGTGGAGAGATATTGACGATTTTAAAAAGCAGCAAGTTGAATTTTAAACAGGCATTAAAATTCTAGATTTGTAAAAAGAAAAAATAATAAAAAAGTAATATTAGTTTTATTACTTAACATAACTTTTTGGCATCAATAGAGAATTTTTAGAATCAAATTTGGGATTTTTAATTTAATTACAGGGAGGTAATAAACCCGTTTTCTTTGGGCTAATAATTTTAATACGTTTCTTTTTTTTTTTGTTTGGTATAGAGTATAGATGCATATAAAAGGGATGATAATCACAAAAATATAATTGTTTTATTAAATATAAAAAGCTTCAACGATTTTCTCTATAAATCTCCTTTGCTTTTGGCATAGGCATGCTAAATAATTTAGAAATCTTAGTTTGGCACACAATAAGCATAAGGTTGCCGACCCCTCTGCCATAGACTATATACAAGACCTGGCACGCATAGTGATGTTCAATGGCACGCAGAATACCCCCAAAAAGGCAATTCAAATATCTTATATCCGAGATTGATTGGTGGTGCACGTTGACAGTTATAGGCTGTTGGCACTCCGAAGGAATTAGAAATCCTAAATTGACACACTACAAACAAAAGGTTGCCGACCCCTAGACTAATATAGGCTATTACCGGGTAAATAGGCCTAGTTGAGATGAAAATTTAAATTTACTTTCACACCCAATAACAGTGGACAGTATGTGGGGTAAACTGAACTAGTGTAGAGGGTAGGGGGACATGATCTTGGCTGGGGAGACTTTAATTTAAATTAATTTCTTTTCAAAATTCGAAAATCTCTAGACCTATTATACAACTCAATTTTTATTTATTTATTTTTTTTGAAAATGCACAAATTGTTTTGAATTTCAATAATTGAAAAGAAAATTTGATGAAATCTAAAATGACATATAAAAGCTGTTTCCCTCATGACTTTTAATATGCACTTACCACTGTGAACAATAATACAGGACTATTATTTTAAGCCCTAGCCGATTCGTTATCAGAACAAACAAAAAATCGGAAAAGCTAAAATTTAAATCTTATAAGAGCTATGCGTAGGTACATACAAAGGGAAATATGCCAGAAATTTCAGCTTTTATCAGGAGCTTGTCTTTTTATTTATTCCAATATTAGTTTCTGAGATATGAGGGTGGCCCACTTATTCATCCAAGTTAAACTCACCCTACTCTCCCCTAAATATAAACTGTAAAAAAAAAAGTTTAAAAAGCATATTATACAAAATTGCAACAAAATAAAATTGTAAGGAGTTATTTCCCTTTAAGATGCTTTTACTTTATCTATCGTAGGGGTTCATTGATTTTTAAAATTAAAGATATGTTTAGATAAGTCCTTAATATGGGAAGGGGGAAGAGGTGTAAAAAATGTTTGACATAATTTTAAAGCGCAGGTCTCTCAAAGATTGACAATTGTTGACAAGGGGGAGGTAAAAAGTTGACTCAAAATTTTTTGACGTAATTAGGTAGGCTAATATGAACGTCCCCTTACTAGTAAGCCTAAAATAATAAATCACTAACGAAAACGCATGACTCGTGTCTTTGAATATGAAAACAAAAACAAATATGAACTGATAATATAGGCATATATAGCCTATATACATGGGGATTATAGTATTACTTTGATAAGGTAAGCTATATTGTATTTGTATTGTTTAGTAAATGTTGAATTTGTTTTACAGATACGCAACTAATTAACAGAATATCGAAATCTCACAATGGCTGACATGGGGAAACTGAACGAAGAGCTGAAAGCTAAAGCCAGATCAACAAGAGCACATACTAAAGACCCACTGGAACTTGTTCAAGCCCAATTTCTTGCAAGGGGTGCTAGCGGCATAAAAGGCGCCCAGATGTTAGTTAACTTTTTATATAGTCATCCTCCGTAGATTTTAAAGACAGTGGTCTTCAAACTAGAAGAGCCAGTGGGGCCAGATAGGGCCCACCATTGTCAATAACCAGCCTGCCCCCCTCCCCTGCCAGCCATTACCAAATCAGGCGTGCTAAATAAGTTATGTGCAGCTTGCATAGCAATAAGTTCCTTTTTGTTTTCTGACTTGAATCTTACTCGCCCTCACCAGCACTGTCTGAGAGAGAATTTTGTAAAAAATGTATTTGAACAATAATCAGGCTATTACAGAAATGACAAGTGACGTGTACGGATTTTGGAGTTTTTAGATGATCGCAACACATTGCCCATGTTTATTAGGCCTATAAAAGTGCCCCTAAGGTGAACTCTTCTTTAGATAAAGATAACCTTTTAGGGTTGTTCACGCCTTATTAAAGGGTGTTTAACTATTTTGAAAATGCATCATACCACTAAGTTGAATTGATATTCGATAAAATATAGATATTGGAGCTTTTAGATATGCTTCAAAATAGCGAATACTTGTCTAGCCTGTATAGGATATTTTACATTAAAATTTAGGAATTCATTCTATATATAAAACAGTGATAAGAGTAAGAAAGAGATTTAGGCATCATAGAAAATCTTTGATTTCAAATTAATGAGAGTTCACACATTATAACATGAGCTTAAATTGTTACCCAAGAATTAAAAAAAAAAACTTATTTCACATAAACTAATGACATAGGCCTAAAGCTGTATATGCATATCTTAAACTAATTTTCACAGGCGCTTCCGTATCATGGATGATGACAGCAACAGAAAGTTGTCTTTTGAAGAATTTTCTAAAGGCATGCGAGAAGTTGGTGTCATTTTAAATAAAGAACAAGAGATTGAACTTTTCCGCACATTTGATAGAGATGGAGAAGGTACCATCAATTTTGAAGAGTTCCTCCGAGCTGTTCAGGTAAAGACTTGATGGAAAAGTAAATTAAGTTTGTCTTGGGCAGCCTATAACTTAAGACAGTGCAAAATATTGTTCATGAATTTTTTCTTATAAACTTGTTTGATTCATTTTTAAAAGTTTCATTACGTAGTACTAAACATTTCTTACTTTATGATAATGGATTGCTATATAGATAAATGGCAGGATTATGCCACTTAGCCTACTTAAGAACAAAATGAGAACTTCAAAATATTTAATGTACCTATTATTCTTTTAGTAATGTTTATGGTACTAATACATTTAAATTCAAACATGTATATATTATGTATATATTTTTTCTTTGCATTTTGTCATAAAATTGAGAAAGAAAAAGATTTACTAACTACGTCTTTTATGTTTCGTTTCCAGCCAAAGATGAATGACAGAAGAAAGAGATTAGTTGAAGCTGCTTTTGTCAAAATGGATAAGACAGGTATAATAGTCTTTTGTGTCCTAATAATACTAATACATGTACTTGAAAAAAATATATTTGACAACATTTTAAAAAAACTACTTCCATACTTATTTATGGTAAATTCAATTAAAGAAAAACTCTAAATTGCTGCATTACTTCAATGGGCCTGTGCATGCCTCTTAATATTAGATATAATATACCTATAAAAAAAAATTAATTAAAAAAATAAGTGTTTTCAATTAGACTTATAAAGTTTTTTTTAAATTTTACCCCAGGTGATGGTCTTGTGACAGTAAAAGATATAGCTAAAGCTTACAATGCCTCCAAACATCCGAAATATATGAGTGGTGAGTGGTCAGAAACAAAAGTTTATCAGGAATTTCTCAGAACCTTTGAAGCCGAGGGTCATGTGGATGGAATAGTAAGTTTTTAGAACTTTAGCTACATTTATTAGTCTTCATTTACTAACAAAATTATTCTTTTTAGTGGTGTATTCAGTGCCCACACATGGGGGTGGGGGCATATGCCCGGGGGCAACACTTCTAGAGGCGGCAAATATAGTCTAAATATAGCACTAAACAAAGCAGTTACAGTATGAAAGGGGGTGTCGCTGAAACATTCTCCCTGGGGCGCTACATAGGCTTGTGTGGGCTCTGGGTGTGTTACGTTTTCATAGATTTAGGCATCCTTTAGGTAAATGTGAGCAGCCTTTGAGTTAAATTTGAACAATCCTTAAAAGTTATTTTTAACTAAAAGGGCTTGCAAAGGAGAGTTTACACAGCTTTAGGGGCCACTATATACATATAAATAGGCATTGTATTGCAAGCATAATGTCCAGCTTTCACCAACTCAATGAGCTGAGTTCAGGGGCATTAGGGGTATAAACAGATCTACTGGTATATCTTAATATAATTTTAACTTGAGATCTATGGAACAGCAACTTAACCCTTTGTTACTTGACCACAATAGATCAGGGATTTAAACAAAAAAATCTGATTTTCTTCCCTGTTGACTGTTAGGCCTAATAATTTAAAAAATGTTATACTAGTCTATTTACATCGAATAAACCATATTTTAATATATTTTTTTTAGGTTACATTAGAAGAGTTTTTATCATATTATGCAGCAATTAGCTGTAGCATAGACAGTGATGCCTACTTTGATCTGATGATGCGTAATAGCTGGGGTAATGATTTGACAGTCTGATCTGGTGAGACATTTTAAAATTGCAGTGCTGCTGCTTAGGAAATTTATTTACAATTACCATATACTGTACCAGTATTTATATTAACCAATACATCTGATACATACGGTCATCCATTAATTATGTCAACAAAATAGGGGGAAGGAGGGGTTTGAAAAAGTTTGACAGTTGTTGACATGGGGAGGAGGGAGTCAAGAAAAGTTGACATCAAGAATGTTACTTTTTATATTCTTAAAATAAATATAATAAATAAAAAAAATGGAAACTAGTCGTGCGTTTGTATGACTCAGATGATGTACTCGTCCATCAACAACAAAACCATTTAATACTAGATTATGCTTATACTAATTTGTGAACTTTGTGGCCTAAAGACCTACCCACTATGGAGAATGAAAGAAAAAGAAAGGGGAGAGGGTGCAAAGGAGGTGGGCACCTAGTGCAAGTGGGGGAGGGGGATTGTGCAAATTATGTGTGTGCATAAGTGGGGGGGGGGAATAGTGGTTTATTCTGATATATAAACCAATATAATTTTGTTAACTACTTTATAAAAGGTTCAACATGAAAATTATGTCAATTTAATAGATCTTTTTTCATGATTTCAAAGTTTTAATGTCTAATTTATTTTCTGGGAAAAAAATTGTATTAGGTAAAAAAGTATAATTTTCAGTGGCGTAGCAAGGTGTGGGAAGCAAATAGTTAAGGGTGGGAGAGGAATAGGGACAGGGAAGGCAAATATCTATAAAGTGTGTGTGGGGGGTGGGGGTGACCAATAATGCAAGAGGGGATAGTGAACATATGGCGGAAAAGTAAGGCTAATTCATAGCCCGTGCACGATTTTCCCAAAACTATTAAACAACTATCATTGTCTCATATTATCAACAGTGAAACATAAAATTAGATTCATCAAATTAAAAAAATATTGTTAGAATGCTCCAATCGGAGGCACCTTGTAACCCCTTCACCTCCCTCTGCCGATAGGCCTATGAGACCAATAGTCAATTTGAAATCAATTAAATCGATTGTAAATTAAAATTTATAAATTTATTAAAATACATTAGTCTATACTTTTTTCAATCTAGATCTAAATTCTACCTTAAACGCCAGCACATATATTTTTAGTTAATATTGGGAAAGGAGTGGGGGGGGGGGGGTAAACCATTGTTCACATATTTTTATCGGGGGGGGGGGGTCTATGAAAGTTTGACAATTGTTGACGAAGGGGCGGGGCAAGGTAAAAATTACCTACCAATTGTTGATGTATTTAATGGATGTCACCCATAGGTTATATTGATATCTTTGAGAACTTTATATATAATAGTTATTTAATTATTTTAAAAAAAAAAACATATGTGCTTTAAAATCATTACATACGTTTTAATTTTGTTTTTATTGCAGCTAACAAGTCATATTGAATTGTACATAATTTTTAAAGATTATAGTTTTAATGTTATATATTTTTCTTAACATTCATCCTCTTTGAAAGTAGATTCACAATTTTGAGTGATTATGAGCCAAAGCTTTTTTTTAGGTCATTGTATCTAAATAAAAATGTTTAATTGAAAAAGCATGTCTGAGTCTGTAAAATATAATTTATTCATAAATAAATGGTATAATTTATATTTCTTAGAATTTTAAATAATTTTAAGTTTATAATTTTTTTTATATTTAGTTTTTTATTCACACTTAAGAAAACAGTTTATATCTTGAAAAGAAATATATTTGTGTGATTTTACATTTTTTTTAGAGAAACGTTAGCTAACTAAATGAATTTTTGAATAACATACATTCTCTCTTTATTTACAATTATATTGTTTTTTGCAATAGTAAAATGTTAATTTTTTTTACAATTCATTATAAACACTAAGAATTTTATGAAAATAATTTCTAATCAAGTAGCACTTTTTTTGTGAGATAAGAATTAAAAATATGGCATCCAATTTTTTGTTTACATTGTAATTAACTCTAGACTAGCAATCACAATTCAGTTGAATATTTTCCTTTAATGTGCAAAGTAAACAAAGTATGCCTCCTCTGTATTTATATCTAAGGGTATAGGGGCCTGCAAAAATCAAATTAAATTTATAAACATCTCTACCATAGCCCAAACATCTTCATAAATGAGAGATCAAATTAAATAAACATTATTTAGATTTGAATCTTGGCTCATTAGATGCTAAATCTCAGTTATTTGTATCATGTGTGTTTTTACCTCATTTTACATTCCCACTCATAAAACATATTCATATTTAGTCATGATTTTACAATTAATTGTTTAGAATAATAAGAATTATAGCAAACTAATATGTGCTATCTATAATTACCCATTTTTTGGTTCTGTTAAAACAAATAAAATAAATACTTCTAATTGTTTTTGATCTAACCCTAACTTGATGTTGTATCCTAACTGTTACATTCCAAGCTTTTTTTTTGTGATTTACTTTTCTTAGTCCATTTTTATTTCATTAACTGAATTATAAAATCTCTCATACTGATGTCTTTCATTTTTAGAGAGCTTAATTCATTGTGTAACACCGATTAAAAAAAACAAACTTTAAAGCTAATTTTTTAGTTCACAGACTTAATATTTAGTTGTGTCAAAATTTATTTTAAATAATGATATATAGTATTTTAAATAATTTTATTTGTTGTTGTTGTTTTGATTTATTTGATTCAGTGTATTAATTTATTTTTAATAAAACAATGTGCATCAGAAAAATAATTGTGTTTCTATGACTGCAAGCAATATGTGTTTTTTTTTTAATCAAGAATCTGTGATTGTAAGAGTAATTCCTAAAAACAAATTATAAAAAATCTCAGTAGTTGAAAATAAATAATGAACTAATAAAATAACACATATTTTTTTTTATAATTAAGTTTCCTCGCACAATGAAAAATTATACAAAACAATAACGTGTTAGGAATAATTAGGTATATATTGAAACAGGTAGATAAATTTTGTACCTTCTTTGTTTGGAAAGTAAATGGAACTGGATTTTGTGCTGGCCTGGTCAATAGCAAAAAAAAGTTAAAAACTAACCTTATCTACATCATTAAAGAAAACCATATTACAGAAAAGCATTTAGGGCCTACAAAAAACTAAAAAAGAATAAACCAAATTTAAAATTTAAACATTGCATGGTTAAATAAAAGAAAGGGGAGGGGCTTAAAACCTAAAAATAAAAACTTATGTATACAAACTATGGATTCTAATGATCTTTTGGGGATTTAAGATTTGCTAATTTATTGACACTTTTTAAAAGAAATTATGAAACTTAAACTGGGCCACTTTTGGCATCACTGCTACCATCTTTCCTAGAAAATTCTGAAAAGATAAATACGATGTTATGCTTTATTCTGATTGAGTGCAGGGGAAAGAAAAAAGTAACCAAACTTAAAAGCCTCTAAAAGTGGAAAGATTAACTCACAGACTGTATTGAAAATAAATTGGCAACTCTATAGTTCATTCAAAACAATAGTTTTTTAAGATGAAAATGCATGTTCCCATACAGTCATACATGCTCAGTGCTCAGTATGTTTTTAGTTAGGGCCGGGTGATGACCCTCAGAAGACCTAAGCACTTCAAAGATTATTTTAAAGTATTAAAGATATTTACAGTAATAAACCACAAAATTAAACAAAACTTGTATCAAGAGTGAAACAAATAGGTATTTGTTTTGTCTTGTTGTTATGTAAGCTTCCATAGTTTTCTTCCGTATCGCAACGGTTGGCCGAGTTATAGCCTAAGGCCTCACAAAAAAAAAACGGACGAGTCCCAAGTGCTTCTGAGTCCATGGTGTAACGTTTTCGGGATGAGCTCGGGGGGGGGGGGGGGGGGGGCACTCCAAAGCTCTGTCCAACCATCCCATAACACACCAAAGGCGTGGCGTGCCGTGTAATAGTGAAGATTTCCGCAGCCCAACGATTGTTCACTGTGGTTCCCCCAGAATCATTATCGTGGTGGCTCGCGCGAATACCTACAATGTCAACCGGTAGCACAAATCATAAACTATAGGTACAGGCATCCAGCCACCGGGTGGTTCTTGAGACGAGATTGCTGGTTCCACCCCACCGAGACCCCGTGGCCTCTCGGCAGTGCAATGGATCTCGGACCCGCAGCGGGAGCTGTCCCCCAAGCGTTCACCTGCCGGTGTAATCTTAATGGGATCGTATAGGCGGTTTACACACTTCGCCAGCTTTGAGGCCTATGGATACAGAAGTGCTTCGCGTCGCCAGCTGTAGGCGCCCTCGAAGCACAAGCTAATAAAGAACAACTTTCTCTCAACAATGGGTCAGACAAGGCTTATAAAGACTATACAGTCCTGTTCGCAAAGAGGAAACTATCCCATAGACTTGCAAAAAATTAGGCTACATTAATAACTTTGGCTAAAAAGGACAAAGAAACTGCATTAGGGTGTGGATGGGAGTAAAATTGTGCAACGCATTGAGAAGGGCTGAGATCAGGGCCCCCTTAAGCCTATGTAGCGCCCTAGGGCAAAAGTTTCAGCGACGCCCCCTTGCATATTGTAACTGCTTTAAATTGTTTAGTGCTTAATTATTTGGGCTATATTTGCCGCCCCCTTGAAGTTTAGAAGTGTCGCCCCCAGGCGTATGCCCCCTCTGCACCCCCCCCCCACACCATGTGAGGCCACTGACTGAGAGACGGGGAGGGGATAGAAGCGGCTGGTGTAGCCTACCTGTCATCTGTACTACCCCCAACGGTCCAACAGACGACGGGATATTATGTAGGCTAGGATTTAGAATGTAGGAAAAAGAAACGAGTTAGATATGTTTGTACATTTTCATCCCGACTTGTGCCAGGCAGGTGACACTAACCAGTTTAGCCTACAATTAATTATTGTTAGTAGGCCTATCTATAAATAAGCCATATAGGCCTACTAGATCTATATAGGCTACTTGACTGTCAAAAAAGAAAACGAGTTTCCAAAAGTTTACTGTTGCTTTGTAGGCCTACTTTGTAGGCACTTAGGCCTTTATGGGTAGGCCTACCCATGGATCTTCAAGCTGGTGAAATAGTGTAAACCACCGAATACGCTCCAATTAAGAGTCGCTTAGGCTATATTGGTGCGCTAACGCACGATGGACAGCTCCGACAGCCCCTGTTGCGAGTCCGAGATTTCATGGCACTGCGAGAGGCCCAAAGACTCGGTGGTGATGAAGCCATTTGCACAATTAACGTCGTCTCACCAAGCTTTGCGTGGTACCTGGATGTCCAGGACTATATACAGTCTGGAATGTGTACTACCTGGCTTTACAATGCAGGAATATGAGCTAACCACAACGTTAATGATCTAGCAAGGGGCATTAATTCTGCAGGCGGGGAGAAGAAGTGTAGTGCATGTAGGCCTACTGTGGAGACCGTACCCTGTGCAAGACCATAATATGGAATGGTAGGGCCCGGCCCCGGCCTAGTAGGGCGGCCTATGGCTAGTCTCGGATAGGATCTTGGTGTGCCCCCTACCCTTGATCCATCTTTTAACATCGTTACGACTTTGGCGTAAAAGATGGAAGGCTCGTCTGGTTGTTTTTGTTTTCTTGTTTGTTTTTTTTTAGATTTAGACATTTTAAATTGATGTAGATCTAAGACTAATCTAGCCTAACACTAATAGCCTATAGGCCTACTTAGTAAATCACAAAATCACATTACCTGAAACACTATTATAGGATACAGGGCTACAGGAGAGAATGGCAAATAATAAGTAACTTTGAAATACATTACAAGAAGTATCTATTTGACCATTGACAATCAAGAAAATAATAATGCCATCGATTTAGTCAATCTTTCTCGGAAATGTGGATGGCCTGAAAAGCTTATATAAATTAATAGGGCTTAACTATATTATAAGAAACGACATAAAAAAAACAACAACATTAAATGCAAAATAAGAAATAATGATCTTCTTATAAATTATATGACTATAAAATATAAAATGATGGAATAGGAACATCTCGAACTTTCAAAAAGTTTTACAGTATAATAATTTAATATTGATATAATTATAATATAAACAAACAAACAACAAAGAAGCGAATTCTTGTCTTTTGAGGAGTTTAATTTTTATCTTTTCTTGCAAAAGATTCACGTAAACAAAAATAATAAAGCCTACCTTTTTTTTTTTTACTTTCGCTTACGACTTACGGTCTTCAAAACGTAGAGCATCTGGCCAGGGCTGCTAACATGACATAAGTATTCTAATTATTATGTATTGGTAAACGCCGAAATGACTTTGTGACACTGTGTTAAATTTACGTATGAACTAAGCAAAAAATATATTTTATAGGCCTATCACTCACTATCGACTATCGACCTTCAGTGGCTTCAGGATTCAGGCCATTCTCTTTGGTACTATTTTACATTTACATAACAATTTATGTATCATTCTTGTTACATGGCAATGACAAGGCTGTAACAATGAATATAATGAGAGCACAGAGTCGTAATATCTGGCATATATTTAGCCTACCATTATTATTAAGAAAGTACAATTATGTATTTTCATTATTTTTGCGCCAATACTCTCACTCTCATTACGATATATTAGGAGTGTCACACAATGCTTCAAAAAATGAAATTCGACAAGCTTTTCTTAAACTATCCAAACAGTGTCATCCAGACAGGAATAGACGAGGTGGAGAAAGGTCAAATAAAGAACATCATACAAAATTTGTCAAAATCAACGAGGCATATTCTATTCTGAGTAAGCCATTGTCTCGTCGAGATTATGATTTAACTTTGAATGCAGACCGCAATGTTGAAAACCCTATGAAGAACTCTACTTATCATTATCCCCATCAGGGCTATCAAAACCCTAGAACAGGACATGCATATTATAGAAATATGTATAATGAAACTTACTGGAGCGAAAACAAAGAGGGAAACCATGAAAAATTCAATCCAATGACGGACATATTTTTTCCTACAGTTATTATAACAACATTTTTAGTGGCTGGTATATTTTATTACATGTACAGTTTTATACCAGATCCAAAACTAAAAAAACTACAGAAGAATTTATCTCAGGAAGAAATAGAGTCAAAGTATGAATTAATAATGACTGCGAATCATGATGGTACTACTGTGTATTATTATGCTATTCCGAAGGAGAATGACTCTAATGATTTTGAAATTTTGGCATTAAAACGTGAAAAAACTGATGACTCAAAGCTAGAAGTATTATCTGAACTCACTGATGTTTATGGAGAAAGGAAAGAAAAATGATTTGTGATCAGAAATTTTTTGTTTGACTTCAATTTGTAAATGAGAAATAATAGTTTTTAAACATACTGCTGAAGCATATAAAGTATGATATATAGCCTTCTCTTTAGAAGAATAATTTTACTTTTTGTTTTTATCTTTAGAAATTTTTGGTGTGAAATATTTTGAATTTATTCTTGCTGAGCTCAGTGATACATATATACCAGTCAGTGCTTTCAGTTTGTTTGTTTTTTTAATAATTGAATTATAATAGTTTAAACTAAGAAATAACAAATTGTGTACTTACCCCACCCTGAGCTTTAGGTATTAATATTTGTTTAAATATCAAGACTATATAGTTTGTAAATTTGTAAATACTGTGAAAATATCTTTTACATCTCATTGTACAAGCTGCTAAGGTTTAGACAGTGCT
This sequence comes from Anisus vortex, assembly GCA_949126835.1. Classification (NCBI taxonomy): domain Eukaryota; kingdom Metazoa; phylum Mollusca; class Gastropoda; family Planorbidae; genus Anisus; species Anisus vortex. The sequence continues at coordinate 23,607,925 of OX421493.1, forward strand.
AGTTAAGGCATTGATTCCCAGGGGTTTCATAACCAATGTCTGCGGTTCTCTGAGACTATGAGTTCTCACACTAGATTTTGTCCATTTTTTTAGTTCATTCAATTTTTGTTAATTCTTAGTTCTTTTTTTTTTTTTTGTTAAAGTTTAAAATGTGTGAAAAACTGCACATGGTTAACCAAGAAATGAGACTTTATTTGTCCTTGATTAAACATAGGATAAAAAATGTTTGATTTGAAAATCATTGTCAGTTTAAAAAATAAATGTATGTCTTAACACTCTCTACATTTTTTAGTTATAATTTAAATTGTTGAGTTTCGGGGGAAAAAGTGTAGTATGCTTCTGTGGATAAGAAATGTATAGAAAATACTGATAAAAATGGGATTAAAGGCTAGCACACTATCCAGGTGCCTTTTTTTTGACCAATTACAATCAGTTGTCCATTCAACTTGACCTTAAAAATGAGAAAAATATCCATATTCCATATGGATAATTTGTATGTTCCAATTCTAAAAAGGATACCTATACTATTAGGCTTAGTGACTGGTGTTCAAATCCCATCAGCTATATTTTTCAAAACTCAAATTTTATCATAGCAGTTAAAATGTTTATAAATCAAAATTGTTCAGAAAAAAAAATTATTTCCTTTAATGCAACTGTTCAAGAATTTATATTTTAGCTTCCACCACTTCCCCTTTCTGTTGCAGATTTTGGCTTTACTGTACATTTTATTGAGTGCCTAACTTTGTTTTTGGTTAAAGCTAATGTACCTGTACCATTTTTGTCTTTGTTACATAACTATTGACTATTTATTAGCCATAAGTTCAATTTTTTTTTGAAGATTTAATATTAATGGTACCGTACATATCGTGCTGCTGTGGCTTATTTATTCTGAAACACACAAAAATATCTTCAGTGTTTGGATTTTAAACTATGATATTATTTAAAAGATATGTATTTAGATTTTAACAAATAATATGATAATCTTTATTTTAGATTTATATTATCAACACAAATAAAATGTGAAATTTTGGGACTTTTAGCTGAAATATTATTGTTACATTGTGAAATTAAGATGCATTTTGAGCCCATAAATTGTAATAGTAGCTTTCTAGAAGTTTATTTTAAAGTGACAATTCAAAGAAAGGTTTTCCATTAAAATTAATGGCTAGAAAGTTCAGTACTGGTAGCTTAAAAGCTTAACTAAAAAGTTAAGTACCTTGGTAAAGTGTTTTGTTTAGATCATGATGGTCCGTGGGGATAGTGAATTAGTGTTCACCAGACTCTTTCAAGGGGATTACATAGCCAGCAAAAGCACTCAGCCACCTTTAGTTTACCCTAACTAATGTCAGGTACAGTACTCTTTGGAGCTGGATAGACTCAAGGAAACCCCTCAGGCCTAGGAAAAATCTTGAACTGTAACCTAAATTCGAACCCAAAACCTTGGGGTCACAAGACCATCATGTCCCATTAAAGGTGATGTGTCTGGTCTTAACCTGCTTGAATAAGTGACACATTTTAAAAGGGTGTGAACGTCTTTGATTTACTCATTCTAAAGATTGTACAATGCACAATTGGCTTAGTGTGATCTTACCGCTACTTTATGAGGTGCTGACAAGCCTATTTACAAGAGTAAGCCATTTTTTCACCTTTCAAATTTTCTAGGTACCCGGTAGATGGTTTTGTTTTCAATTCAGTTGTCTACTCAACACCTAGATAAGAATTGTATTTTTGATTCATGAATCCTTGCATTGTTTGTCAACAATACAGTATGGTATATCATTGCATTCCTAATTCCTACTACATGTAATTCATAGTCCAGAGATGATCAGTTGGATTTATTTAAAAGTATATTTATTGAAGAATGTAGCAGGCAAATGTGAAAATATTTGTAACTGTTTTTAACTGTGTAGATAAAAATATAGGTCTACCACAATATTTTGTTTGAAATATTATTTTTTTCTAAGATACCGGTAATAGTGAAAATGTTTGTATAACGTAATCTATAAACATAGTAAAAATTTATGTTTTTGTAAGTGTTAATATATGATACTAATTATTGTATTCCGTACATCATAAATTTGAGTGTTCTTCCCAGTGAATAATGTCTTAAGAAATATTTTTTCAATTAGAATTTGTTTAATCTTGACTGAGTTCTTTGCTGATTTATTACATATTTGGCCATGGTATACATTTCTTTTTATATGGTCATTAAAAAAAAGTTGAATCACACAAACATTTTATATGTTTTGAGTCTTATTCAAAATAAAGAACAGTCACAAAGTTCTGTGATTAATAAAATAATATTTATTAAATTTATAACAAGTTTCTTTATGGTTATGCTTGAATGGTCAAAAAAGAAAAAATTTAATAAGTAATCCTTTCTGTCTTATTAAATTGTTACAAAATATTTTTAACTATTAATTTAATTTGTACACCAAAAAAGGCTTTTGACATAAAAAGATTTTTTTTTGTTTAAGTATTTAAGAGCAATTCATTATTTACTAGTGAGTTTGCTAGTGAAATATTTTTATTACATGTTATACAAAATTAAAAAGCTATCTAGCTCTTCATTTAATCTTAAAGGGAATAAATGCTTCATTATTAAAACTATTTATTCATCTAAACAGCTGGTGGGTGTTCCAAAACAGTGTCTATTAGGCCAAACTGTTGAGCTTCTGGTGGAGTCATAAATCTGTCTCTCTCCATACTTCGCTCTGTATTAAAAAGAAGCAAGTAGCTAGATATTTTTGCAATGTTATTTTATTTTTGATGTAATACAAATTTTAATATTTTAATTTAAATTCTTAATTTGTTACTTATTTACTTACTTATTTTATGAAACACTCATAAAATTAAATTAAAAAGGTTTTTATAACAAAAAGCATAAAAGTTAATAATACATACCGATAAGGTCAAGAGGCTGTTTTGTATGTCTTACATATAAATTATTTATTTGCTTTTTAAGTTTTAGAATTTCTTCTGCTTGAATTTGAATATCAGTGGCCTGGCCCTAAAAATATAAATTAATGGATAATGTAAAACAAATTGTAATGAAAATGTATGGTTGTTGCATTAATCATCTGTATATAAGTATTATAAGGAGCCTCCGTAACATATAAAATACATTTTTTAAAAAAGTAAGGATGTTATACTCTTTATACTATAGACATTGTTATATATTATTAGCTCGCAATAAAATAAATTCTTTTGAACTTTTTTTCAAACGAGTTAAAAGTCAGGGGCTTTAATGATTGTTAGATGTTAGATTTTACTGTCTCAAGGGTAGGTTTACTTTGATTGACTATGTAGCTGTGTAGACTAGAAGATAATAATGGATTGACTATGTAGCTGTGTATACTAGAAGATAATAATGGATTGACTATGTAGCTGTGTATACTAGAAGATAATAATGGATTGACTATGTAGCTGTGTATACTAGAAGATAATAATGGATTGACTATGTAGCTGTGTATAGTAGAAGATTAAAAGATAATTTTATTGACAAATAATGGATTTTTCTGGAATGATCTAAATAAAACAGGTGTCTTTCAAAATATGTGGCAGAAAGTAGTTAAAAAATGTTTAAACTCAATTCATGTTTCTATTTGATAAAGTAGAATATATGTGTCAAGAGCTTAAAAAGGAGTTTAAACTTCAAAGTGATTTAATAAGTTTAGGTGATAAATGAATGTATTTTTTATCTATGGCATTTTATTATGGCCCATTAGTAATATTATATATATTAAAATATGTATGCATCCTCAAAGAGATTATATGGTACTACATACATTTGCATAATAACGGAAAAAACACAATATCGATCTATGTAAATAATAAATAATGTTTGCTTTCAAAAAAATGTTTGCATTATGATAGATAGGAACAATGTCTTTAAAAAAATTGACTTAGAATTAGAATATTCAAAAACTTACAGAGGCCTGGCCTGATGGTTGGTGAATCATAACACGTGAATTGGGTAAGGAATGGCGAAGTCCTGGCGCTCCTGAACACAAAAGAAGAGATGCCATGCTACAGGCCTGGCCTACACACCATGTTGCTATGGGTGGCTGCACATACTGCATTGTGTCATAAATACCTAGACCAGCTGTTACTGAACCACCTGAAATGAACATTTTGGTTAAATTATTTTAAATGTTTATTCTTTCTTAAGGATGATTCTGGATGTAGTCTTACCTTCACCACAAAAACAAATACGGTAATAATCATGTTCATTCAGAGTCATACAGAATAAATTTAGAAAATTTAATTTATTTTCTTGCCTTCTCAAAGGGTATGTGGAGGAATTGAACAGTTAGTCTAATATTTGACATGAACTCATGAATTGTGGAGTGGCTGTGAGGGGCAACAATTCTCTAAAAAAGTTGGTCTAGGGGAGGGTGTGGGGGTTAGAGTTAGAGTTAGAGCCAGAAGTTTGACAGTGCAAAATGGCACAGATTTGACATACATGCATTTTCAGGAGCTGTGCCACAAAGTTACATTTCACTGGTTCCAATTTATAGTTTCCAGAACATGTTGCTTCAGAGTGTTGAGTCCTGTTCTTAGTATTATGATTTGTTGGACATGGAGGAAAGTATGTAGCATCACTTGTACTTCTATCATAGTTTGAATGCAACCATCTTTGAATAGCATTTAATTTGAATATTGCTTTGACTTCTGGTTGTAGGGATAACTTAAGCTGTTTTTGTCTGCCTCTAACTCTAGGGAAAACTTAATCTGTTTTTGTCTGCCTCTAACTCATAAGTTTTGCTAGATTGTCAGTTGTGTTATTTCCTTTAATTTGTATGATGAGTCTCATTATCCTATTCCTTTTTATTTTCTTAGTTTTGTTAGTTCTGTATTCAGTGAGTACTTAGTATTTTATAGGGAATGTATTAGTAGTGCTGTTTTAGCATCCATGGATATGGTAAATAAAACATATTGATACTTAGGAACAGGGCTGTAGAGTCGGAGTCTGGGGACATTTTGGGTACATGGAGTCAGCACATAATGCACTAGCTCCGACTCCTACAAAATTTTGATTGGAATTTTTTAAAAAGCAAGTTTAAATGTCCCAATTCAAAAAAGTTTTAATTAATAACATCTCTACTGTAAGAATAAAGACCAGAGCATGCAGTGCCTCAAGTAGCCTCAAAACAAACACATTAAGTGACTGTGAAGAAGCATGATTTACATGTGCCTCACTCTATGGCAATACATTCGCATATTAATACAGAGGAGTCGGGCGTCAGAAGTACAAAAAACTGAGGAGTCGGAACATTTATCTACCGACTCCACAGCCCTGCTTAGGAAGATAAATGTAGAAAAAAAAAAGAACAGATAATATATGCTGGCACTTGTTCTATTATCAATAAATAAAACCCACTAAAGAAAAAACATAAGAATGAGAAAGACTATTTGGCTTTTCTTGAGGAGGTTTGTTTGGTTTGCTGCTTGTTTTATTGTTTCCCTTTCTGATATGAAATTATTGTAGAAGCTGCCTTTTATCATTTGGTTTTTCAAAGTGTTCTCTGTTAGGTTACAGTATGAGTAGGCCTATGCTGGCCCCTACATTTTTTGATTGCGTATTCTGATGATCCTTTTGTATACTCTGATCATGGATTTTATAAATAAAGTAAAGTACCCTAAAGAACCCATCAGATCAAATTGATCATAGGACTGATGAAGCAGTGTTCACCAGTAACCGTCGCCATGGCATACTAGGGGATTGTTGGCCAACACAATGCCCAGCCGCCTTTAATTTACCCCAGCTAATGTCAGGTGCCTTTTAGAGCTGGGTAGACTCAGGGCCTCCCTCAGGTCCCTGGAACAAATCCTAGCCTCAAAGGTACTGTTCTTTAATGTCTTTATTAATCCTTATTTTAGTATCTCAGGTTTATATAGTCAGATTTTATGTCAGATAATCCTGTAATAATAATATTTAATAATATTTTCACTAAAAAAAAAATATTTTACTATGTTGAAATATATTATATACATTACCAGGACTGTTTATGTACATGTGTATGGGCTTTTTACTACTTTCTGATTGTAAAAATAACAACTGTGCAATAACAAGACTTGAAAGTTCATCGTGAATCTGAAGAAATGCAAGAAATCATTTCAATTATAACTAAAATAAAACATAACATAGTTCTATGTTTAAATAAAGCATAGCTAAATTTCTCAACGAGAAAAGAGCTTGCCATGATCAGTACTTACAGGTCCCATAATGCAGATGATTCTTTCTTTCAAGAGTCTTGAAAATATATCATAAGCTCTTTCACCACGCCCAGTTTGTTCAATAACTATAGGAACCATAGGCATATGGTGCTGCATTGATGAGTGCAAGTGAGATTTAACAATCGTCTGTTGATACAGTCTTGATACATTCTGAGCAAGTAAGAAAATAGGATTTATTTAAATGTATATAATCAAATGAAAACTTGTAGGAGTAGCCTACTACTTAGCCAATAAAATGTATTTTAATCTTATATGACTTATAATCAGAGCTATGCCCAATTTAAATCAAATGATAAACAAGAGAAAAGTATGGCAACATGTGCAAAGTTATATGTGGGTGAGGGGGATTATAGATAATTTAATAGTCTTTGATGCTTTTTTTTTAAATCGTCTGCTACATTTGAATATAATTTTTGTTTACATCTGTTTGCCATGGCCTTTTTTTATGGTGGATAGCATTTAAATACTGTTACCTGGTAGGCTAGGCCTATAGGCCTACATGTAGGCCTATATGGGAGTACATTATAACTTATAATATATAACTACTTATTTATGTATTAAAAAAGTATTTTAAATTCTGTAAAAGAATGGACATTGTTGTTCTGATCTGAACTGGTTGCATTCACAAATGTTACGTCAGTTACAAATTTTGTTATATATATATATATATAATATTAGTAACATTTTTTGTCTCTATTCTCTATTTTGTTTTAAGCTTTGTTTTCTATGTATTTTTGAAAGGTTTTTCTTATAAACTTATAAATACTGTAACTGTAAGTGACCGTAGACTGTAGAAAATTAGTTTAGACTTTAGACTATTATAGTTTAGTCTAAAGTTTAGTGTTAGTGTAACTGTAAGTTAGAATAAGATAGTGTTAGTTTTTAGTGTTGAGCTCCTGACTCACGAGTTTACAGTTTTATTTTGAGTTATTCGTGATGATGTATTTAGTATACATTTTTATACCGGTACTTTAATTTATATATGCCTAATTTTATAATTATTATAATAATAAAGTCAGTTTATTCTCTACCTTTTTACTTTTGTTCAGTGAGACATCTGAAGTCTTTTATACTTTAAATACTTATTTATATATTATACACTGATGTAAATGATAAATGTAAATAGGCCTACTTTACTTTTGTCTTTAAGCTATAAAAAGTATAAAATATATTATAATGAAGTTTATAAAGTGTGTACGTAGGCCCTAACCTAAAAATTAAATTAAAAAGCCCTTGGTCTAGACTAGATCTATTTTATTTAAGGAAAGAATAAAGAGAAAGTGAAAGTAGTGAGTAGTAACTGTAGTAAAACAGTAAAAGTAAAACTAAAATGCAAAATTGCAAAGGACCAGAGACCCAGAGATGCCAAACATGTAGTATGTAGAATGTAGATGTGTAGATCTAGGCTAATTTATTTTACCTTATTTTTTTAGTAAGCCTAAACTACAAATATTACCTTAATAATCTTTACAAGTTGCATTTTATGCCGTTAAGTAAATTGTTTAAAGTAAGCTTTCTATACCAAAACGTCGTCTTGTTAAATGTTTTTTTAATCGCGACTTTGTTTTTCAGTTCTTTTCTGTGTGTGGTTAAATATGTCACATACTATTTTTAAAACTTTTACAAGGAAGATTTGGATACTGAAAACTGAAAATGTTTCATAACTTTATTTTAAAGTTGGACCTTAAAATTTGATATTTTTCGTATTAGTTGTAGGCTAGTTGTCCGTAGTCGTAATGATCTCACTATAATTAAGCCTTCTTTGTTTTTGATATTCGAATAAAGTAGCCGCTGATGTTTGAGCTATTGACACCATTGGTGTCGAAATAATTCTAAAGAAATATGGCGGTCTGACAACGGTGTAAACAAACATGATTTTAAACTAATCGACATTAGTGTACAAAGTTTAAGAGGGAAATATAGCAGTTATACATGGCAGCAAGTACTATGAGTAGTCCAATAAAGTAAGTATTAAGCTGCATTTCTTCTTACCATCCACCCTTTTTTTTCATTTTCATTACAATGTCTATCAGAATAATGAGGAGAATCTAGTGGCTCAGTGGCAGTAGGGAGCGGAGGACGAAGAATCAATGTCTGTCAATGATGAATGATTACATTAAGTAATTGATGAGGAGGGGTGAAATGTAAAAATAGGCCTACAGACCAAAGTCGCCAATATTTTATGATTGCGTCTACTGCGTAACTTTACAATCACAGACTGAGTAGCTAGGTCTACGGTCTACGTCTACAGTCTACACTTTACTCTACAGGCTACACTGCTACAGTCTACAGTATACACCTTACAAAAATGTTTTGAGGAATCTTTAATAAAACTTTGATAAAGTTAAAGTTTGGGCCTAAGTAAAAATATAGTGTCTATATAGAGGCCTAGCCCTAGGCCTAATTTAAGTATAACAGTATAACGTCTATAAATAAATATGTGATAATGGTATAATGATAATATTATATTATATAATATGTCATCTATGTTAACATAATGATGATTTAAAAAAAAAACAGTAGGCCTACAAATTTAGGCCTCTGGGCCCTATATATATAAATCTGGTGTGTGGTTCAGTTTTTGAAGATCAAAAAACAAAGTCAAGATTTAAAATAGATACATTCGATCTACACTTTGTTATAAGATACCTTTGGAAATCAATTAAAAGATCATCTTCAAAGACTTCACAAGGGTTATGCAAGGATAATGTAGCCTAAAGTTCTAAACCCAAAATTAAAATGTTTAGTTCTGAAATTTTAAGATCAATGTGAAAAAGTGTTAGCCTATTTATCCAAGTCGTGAGAAATGTATAAATCCGACAAAGAGAGAAAGAGTATTTAATTTACCATAAGAGTTTTAATCATTTTGTCATTTGTACAAGCATATGCAAGAATTTTAGCTGCTGGTTCTGAAGCTAATAATATATTATATGTTTTACACTAATTAGAAACGTGTACGTGTGAAATGAGAGGAAATTTTCCAACTTTGCAAAACTTTACAAAATTTATAGCCTTTTTGCCTGTCAGCAGTCCATTGTGCTGAACGTAGTTTTAACAGACTAAAAATGCAATATAGAGTCTAAAATTAAGCTTATTAATACCTTAAAACTTTATAAACATAAGACAAAGCAAATAAATGTAGCATTAAGCGACCTACAGAATTAAAATGGTAGGGGTTTAAAAATGTTTTTCAAGGTAAATATAAGAAAAAAAAGTGTTTTCAAGTTCTTTTTAAAAGTGATCATAGAACTATAGTTTGCCTGAGTTGGATGGGAAGTAGATTCAATACTATTGGGCGAGATATTGTCAAAGAGAAACAATAGATACATCCAGAAGCAAGGATTCGGTAGAATGGAGTGTGCTTTGCGGAACATAAAGTTGATTAGTTCTTTGAGATATGATCCGGCATTTCGTTGTTATGAAGGCTCTGATGGCAAAGTATCACCACTTTGTATTAAATTCTGGCTCTCACAGGAAGCCAGTGGAGCAAACTCATGAGAACTGTCATAGAATATAATTGCGCCTTGAATTACACATGACCAGTGAGGCCGCACTGTTTTGAATACGCAGTCATTTGTAATATGAGTAGTACATACAAATCTTCTCCCTACAAAATATTTTCATATAAATTTCAGGGTTCAGTTTTTAAGTAAGGCATCAGCTCTAATTTAATAATGAATTTTAATGTGTTCCTATTAGTCCATGCTTGCATTCACTGGGGCCTACGACAGGGATTGATCGCCAGAATGTGATGAGGATAAAAGTCAATAAAGTAGCTTTAGTTCAAGAGCTAAGAGTAGAAGACATAACATCTTCTCTAATTGAAAAAGGAGTCATTAGTGAAAAAGATCGTCAGAAAATAGAAGATGGAAGAACTCCTCAGGTAAGCTGTTAATAAAGCTGCTCTATTGAAATTATTATATTACTAATGTTTATATATATATAAATATATATAGAGAGATATATATCAGTGATAAGAATAGGCTTCCGAAAGGTTTGATATATTCAAACTTCTTTATTTCAACCTAACACTGAAATCATTCAAGTATTTGAACAGCAAGGAAAGATGTAAGTGACACATCTTGTACTATGATTTTGATTTTTTTGTTTGTAAGCTTTTAGTTGCAGCTCTTTTATATAGAGAACTATGATAATGTAACTAAATTGTCAGTTTATAAAAAAAATTATACAGACTGCTGAAATATTTGTTATATAAACGATTTTTTGTATGCTATCCTTAAAAATTGTTTTTAGGTATCTTTAATTGTAACTTTTAACATCCGCCACCAAACTATTTTAACACAAATTAATCTTAATTCATAAAGTATTTTACAAACATTATTTATGATATAAATGTTTTAAAGGATGAAATCAGATTTTTGTTACACATGAGATGAATAAGAAAGTCTAAAATGCATAGAGCATAGAGCTACAGGCAGTGCTTTTTTTGTGACGGTACGCACCGGTACGGCGTACCGGCACTTTTTTCAATGTGGGGAAAAAATTATTACTTTTCTTGTATTTTAATGTTTATTATTAATTTATTATATTATTAATTTGTTAAAATTGAATTATTTTAAAATTGCGCGGAATAAGAATAAAAATATAAAATGCGAAACTGCTTTAAAAGTTAGGCAATCCATCACTGCGAGTACCGGCACCTATTTTTTTTACAAACAAAGCACTGGCTACAGGTATAGGCTTTAGTAAATTTTTTTAGAAAATGCAATCAGTTCATTAAGCGTTTGGCACTTCTAACAATTTTATGGGGCATGGTGGCCTAGCGGAAGCGCATTCGGCTGGTGTATTGAAGGTTCTGGGATTTTTTCCCGGGACTAGGGGTTGTCCCTAAGTCTACCCAGTCTGATGGATACCTGACATTAGTTGGGGTAAAGTTAAGGTGGCTGGAAGTATTATTGTGCTGGCCACACAATCCCATAGTATGCCATGGCTACATAAATGGTGAACGCTGCTTCATCAGCCCTATGATCAATTTGTAGGATGTAAGATGATCAATTTTGTCCAAAGGGTACTTTACTTTTACTTCTAACAATTTTCTGTTTGTTTAGTTATTAAGCAATACCTAAAACATAAAATTATTATAAAGTGAGATAAACGGCTTTGTATTTAAATCTGAATCTTCTTATTAAACAAAATATTATTCAGTGTAAAGAATAATAAGCAATGAATAGCATAACAAGCATTCACATATCAAGAAAACATAAACTTTTTTTTCAGGATAGAGCACGTATTTTAGTCGATTTGTTGCCCACAAAAAGTAAAAACACAGAATGGTACAAGCACTTCAGAGATTCCTTACAAAATCCAGAGGCAAAAAGTCCAGAAACAAGAAAGCGATATAAGCATTTGGTTCACTTCCTTGATAACACTGTAAGAATTGTAATGATTTATATTAGACCATTGTATCTGATTTTCAAGTTTTACTGTCAAAATATGTATGAAGTTCCTCAAGGTCTTCATGCTATTCTGCTTGAATTCCATTTTTAAACAGTTATGTTTAAAACCATCAATTAGTTGAAGTTGACATTCCAGGAGGCTATTGGGCACATCAGAGTGTATTCATAATGAAATGGAATTCAGTTATGAGAATCATATAGATTTAACTTTCATTCTGCTTAATTAGGTCATCCACAGACCTACATCTCAGGCTGGAAGATTTAGGTATGCTAATGTTCAAACTACTAAAAATCTGCCTCCTATCTCTGGACAAAATGACCAGTCACCAAGAGTTATTCAGCATTACTCACCACTTCCTGATATTGAGACAAAACAAAGCATTAATGAAGAAGTGTAAGCTCATTTTCTTGATGTTACTAAAATAAATTTAATTTAAATACACACACTAAGTTAACTGTACACACTTTACACCACTAATTATATTTAGCCGATAAACATTTCCACCAATGCTGAACAGCTACAAATGAACTGCAATTATCTTTGTCTTATTAAAATTATAATAGGATTAATATCATTATAGTCAACTGCCCATTGTTAAATATAAAATCCATTTAATTGTGCTATTTTTCAGAAATCCAAATGAGAGCTTGCAACAAAGACCCCCAAATAAAGATGATAAAATTAAGGGAGGTCACCAAAACATGATGCTAGTGAAAGGCTTTTTCCACCAATGGCTACCTACCCCTGACAATTTCAAGTAAGTCCTAAGTTGAAATTTAAACTGACATGTCTTTTACTGAGTAACATGCGTGTGCTGTAAAAAGAAGCCACAAGATATTTTTTGCTATAAAAATATATTTACAGATTACCCTTGAATCCCAAAGTTTATGTCATAAACAATGTTATTTAAAAACAAAACATTAAACAAATTCTAATGGAAGCTAATCAAGTTTTTTATAATAAATATTTCTGTAGATCTCATGTAGAGATTCCTGAAAGTCACCTGGACTGTTTAATCTCATCAAGCAAACCACAAGACAGACAACTGTTGGAGATGGAGGAAACTGCTCTAGAAAACTTGAAGAAAGTTGAGCTGATAGTGGCACTTGCTCAGAGCAAGCAACTCCCTCTAGGCTTTGAACTTTGCATGTGTGATGCTGTACAGGTACAAAACATTTGTTTTCCAAAAAAAAAAAGCAACGCAAGAAATCACAATTAGCAGCATGTAATTTTAATGTTAGTAATCTTATGTGCATTGATTAGGAATGTGAAATCTGTACCTTTTGATTTGAGAAGAAAATTTGGAAAATTGTGAATTTCCAATTGTTATTAATTAATATGTTATTTATTAGCTAAATATTGAATTTTTCAGCTATATGCTAGCAATTTACTTAATTGTTATTGAATTTGACCATGGTCTTACTATTGCTTCACTATTTTATTACTAGGAAATTTTGAATAGTCCAGAGTACTTCCACTTGTACATGAAGTATATACCTGTGCTTGAGGCTGCTGATATTTTGTTGATCAAAAGCTTGCAGTCTTCATTTCTTACAGTGCTGCAACTCCTGGACAGCTCAAATGTATCAGATATTGTTAATCAGGTAATGTGAACTCAATCAATATGTTTACAACATTATTAGACCGAACATAATTCTTTATGGAATGTCAATTAACTTATAACTTATCTACAAATGTAATTGTTCTGTTTCTTATGCAGATTAAATTTTAAATCACCTGTATTTTTTTTTCTTGTACATTTAAAAAATACAAGTTTAATAATATGAATAATTTTCTGTAAAAATAAATTAAACCCAATATTTTAATCAATAATTTTAATTTGGACTATTATAATTCAATATGTAATAATTTAGTTTGCTTTATCAGGTAATTCAGATTGGACTAAAGTTGTCCCAGTTTCTCCTTGTTAACAACAAATACCCAGAAGCTGAAACCATCCTGGTCTACATCATTGATTTCCTCAAACAAAACACCAGCCTGGATTTCTGGCTCTGTCGCTACCAAGCTTATGTAAAGCTCATGCAGGCATGCAATCTTTCCTATCAACTGGACAAAGCACAGATGGCATATTTTGATGCAGTGCAAATGCAGTATCAGATCGACATGATGTCCTTTGGCCAAACTGTTATACATGAGGGGAGCATGCATGCAGAGACTAGCCACATGCTTTTGGAGTATGGTTCTATTGTATCTTCTCTCGGCTGGGCTAGAAAGGCTCTTAGGGTACATTTGTTTTTTACAATTTCTGCTACATATTAGCTTTTAATAGCTCTATAATTTATGTTACACATTAGCTTTTAATAGCTCTATAATTTCTGCTATAAATTAGCTTTTAATAGCTCTACAATTTCTGTTACACATTAGCTTTTAATAGCTCTATAATTTCTGTTACACATTAGTTTTTAATAGCTCTATAATTTCTGTTACACATTAGTTTTTAATAGCTCTATAATTTCTGTTACTTATTAGTTTTAATGGCCCTTTAAAGAGCTTGTAATAAAACAAGCATAGGTGAAGGTGTAAAATTACAATTACTTGGTAAAAACAGCATATCAATGTACAACATATTTTCACAGGAAACAGATCCCAATGATCCAGCTGCTGTTGTGAGGTCTCTTTGTGTTGCTATTAATGCATACTGTGCCCATTGGATGGTTAAAAGAGCAGAATTACTTGCTGTTTATGTGGTCCAGTATGCAAGGTATACAATTGTAAGGGATTTCTTTAGTAGGACATGCTATTTTATATTTCATGTTGATTCTGTTGTATGGAGGAATACTTTTTTGACTATAGGAACATTGATATAAATATAAAATATATATGTCATGTATTCCTAAGATAATTTTTTTAGGAATAAAAGCATTTAGTGTATATTTAAAGTATAATTCTACAAAAAATAAACAATAATTTCTTTTTTAAATATATTTTTATTTCTTTTTATAAATAAAAACTTACACTGTGTCTACAGTTTTCTGTGACCAACAAACATATTTTCCATCAGCTTTTTGACAGCTTATTACACTTTTATTCAAAGCTTTATCCTTTGGTTTAAGATCTGAATTCACCATTAAACTATTTCTCAATTGTTTTTAAAGGGTTTTAACACTTTACAAATTCTACTTATAATTTTTTTTAATTACCTTTTACTCTCATTATTTGAAAACGAAATAATTACTTAGGTTATATGTATCTATTGCTAAAACCCTATGTATAATAACAAAGGAAGTTTTTTTTTTTTTTAAGTAGATTCAACATTTGTACTAATGAATTAAAAGAAACATTTAACTGTAATTTAAATGTTTGGGCAATATTGTATAAATTTTACTGTATAACAAAAATGAATATTCCAGTAAACATTTTGGAGAAAGGCATCCCTCATACTTTGAAGCACTGCTCCATTTCTGCCATTTTAATACAGAGTTTAAGCAAGACGATACTGGAATAATAGCTGCTAAGGTAAACTTTATTAGACTTTTTTAAAAACATTTATTATTTCTCTGTTGTGGAGTAGCTCTCAAAGAAAAATAATATCTGATTAATTCAATTAATTTGTATGTGTATGTATATTATTATTACTGTGTTAGTTGCTTCCTGGGCTTAATGTTTTGCAATGTTCTAGGAACTGCTGGAAGTAGCACAGAATACTTATGGCTGTGAGAGCATTCAGTTGGCCTTGGCTCATCGTGAAATGAGCAAGGCCCTAATGTCTCAGCACAAGATCGATGAAGATGATTACTACACGCATGCCATTGAGGCAGTGAGAGTTGCTCGATCTTTGCTGGGTCAAGGTGGCCCTCAGCTTCATCTCTTTTTGCACACCTTGGGTAATTTCAAACAAAATACTACATATAAATATCATTAAGTGTCTTTTAAATGTAATGAATAGAATATCCTGTTTATATATTGCTACCATAAAAAAAAACTGTAATAGAATAATACTATTTCTTTTTAGTCATCCTCATCCCTTGCAGTTTTTTTAAAATGTAGATGGTGACATTCTGACTTACACATTATAATTAGGCCTACATGCTTGAATTACACTAGGAAAATATTACTGGGCACTATTTCTAAAGATAGATTATTAATTTGTACATTTTTCCTTTTGTTTTGTTTGTTAGCCACAGCACTACAGTGGAAAGCTTTGAAATGTCCAAAGGAGATCAAGGATTCCACACTTCAATGGGGAGAAACTGAAGCCAAACAAGCTTTGGCAATAGTAACCAGCACATTTGGGGAAATTAGTCTTAAGTCTGGACAAATGTTGGTATTACTTGGTCAGATTTACTCAAAGATGAATAGGTGAACAGAGATTTTTAAAATTTGTTACTATATTTAACTTTTTATTACAAAAAATAATTTATTTGAAAGTTATAATGATTATATTCTAGTTGTGCTGATTATATGCATACTTTTGTTCTGCCATTAGTTGTTTTTTTTCTTTTGTGCACTCATTTATCACATATATTTATACAATATCTATTGCAGCCATCCAGATATAGAAGAAGATCTGTGAGTATCTTATAGTACCTATGTTCATTTAAATTCTGGAAATTATTATATGAAATGTTCTTATGCTACGTAACTAGTATTACATTTTTATTTTGCAATTACATATTTTTGCAAACTTGGTTTAAAGAAAATAATGTTAGCATGAAGATTTCTATAAATATTTTCAGGCTGGACCTATCGGCCAGACTTCTAACACAGGCAGTTGACTATCTGAAGCTGTGTCAACCACCTTCTAGTTTCTACCTTCTCTTAGGAATGGCCAACCTGGCAACATTTTATAAGATCATCCTGAAGCCTGATTTAGCCATACCAAGATTCAAATATGTTGTTGAACATGCAGGTAGCTGAGTATCAAACATTTTTATAATCTGAATTGACATTTTTTCAAATTAAAAGTAGTTATTTTATATTCTCATATAACTATCAATCTTAACTTTGTTTTTCATTGTTTCTTTGTTTTTCTTAAAACATTAAAAATTAATTTAACACAACCAACTAGATTTGTTTTGTTTTTTTATTAGTATTTTTTTAAAAACCTTTCTTTGTTTTATTAGCTGTTGACATTAATTTACTTATTTCCATTAACAGAATCCACTGGCACCTACATCCATTGGGTACATATGTGTTTTGAAAATCTGGCCTCCTTGTATAATTCTATGGGAGATAATCAAGAAGCTGACCTTGTACAAGTGAAGATGTCTCATTGGTTGAAAGCCAACCCAGCCAAAAATGAGCCAACTGATTATGCAGTACTGAGAGAAGAGCCAATGCCTTTCTTATCATTTATCACCAAGGTTGATATATGGGGCACAGCCATACAGAAAGCCATGGCATTGCCTTCAGAGCAATCTTTTGTTCCCATGGGTGAGAATGAATCAGTTTTGTGATTTTATAGTCCATAGACATGTCTAATTTGTGGTTTGGAAGAGTTAATATTTTTGAAAGAAAATTTTTGATTTATTTTACTTTATTTTGCTATACCTTTGATTAATTACATTAAATTATGTACACACATTTTATCATTACCTTTATCTTTTTTTATATAATAAAAAAATTAAACAAATGACAAATTTAATTTGACTTTTCAAGACTCGAAATGTAATTTATTGAATAGTTTGAAATACAAAAGTTAATGTTCATTTGTGATATTTAATCTTGAAATAACATAAATCATTAATAAAATAATATAATAGCTGATATGATTTTATGTTATGTAATGTTATTAGTTTTCTCAATGATGGTATGTTAACTGTATGGTATCATAAAAATATTTTAATAAAACTGAGTTGTAGATATATTGCTGTTTTCTTTTTTTTTTACTCTTTTCTTTTGCCAACAAAATGACAATGAGAATTTTAACTGCCATTTCAGGCCATTTGGACAAAAGAGAATATGTGCCATTAATAGTCAACTATGTTTGGTAACTATATACTTTTTAGCTTGTTCACTAAACAAATATATATTAGAATAAGTCTTTTGACTCACAAAATCAAAAGATATCAAAATATAACACAAAGAAATTTGAACAACAAATGATTTTTTTTACTTTGCAACTTTACTAACAATTATTATTATAATTACCTTATTTTATTGATATTTCATGAAGCATGCTTGATAATCTGACAATTTTGTTAATATTTAGTATTGTGCCCATTTTTTTAAAAGATATAATTATATATCAGCTAATAGTGTGATTCTTTGTACAAATGTGTAAATAATCCTTTGTGTTGCTGTAAATTTCTAAACAAATTAATGACAATCAATTAATTGAATGTAATGAAACTTTTACAATTTCATCTATATTTCCTTTATAGTTACAACTAATCTATACACTAATAACTTTTGTAAAAATGAAAATGATGTGGTTAATTTTTTATTAGTTATTTTAGTTTTATGAGTTATGTATTAAAATAGGTTTAATAAAGAATTTTTCATTTGAATAGAAATACTTTTATACAAAATATATTCTTCCTGATGTAAAACTTTATTTTTCTTTTATTTATTAACTGCTGTTAAAAAAATGTTTATTATTAATTGACTTAGACAATCCTTTTTAATTTGTATATTTTTTTTTGCTTTAATCAAATTCAAGCAAAGGTTCTCTTTCCAGTGTATTTGAATTAAAAATGTATTTCAACATGTGAATGGGATATAATAGCTTAACCGACTTCTAAAATACACATAGTCTAATATTAATATTAAAAATGTTCCTATTTTTATGGCCTAAAGTCAGAAGTTTTTATTTTTCAACTGAAGTATCCATAAAACAGGTGCAAACATTAATTCAATCCAAAGATTTTCATTTCATAAGTTCATGAATATCATCTTTTTTGGTCAAAATGTTATAATTATAAAATCAGGATTATAAATAGGATTTGTTTGGCATTAATAAAAATGGGAGACTTTTTTTGTTACCTTGACAAGTTCCTAAAAACAAATACAATTAATTTACATCTAAATTAGAAAAACAAATTTTTCTTTGTTTGAGAATATTTTTGGTATTATTGTTTTCATATTAAGTTTATAATGATTATCATTTTCTTTGTAGCATTTAGTACTATCAGTTTTTACATAAGACTTGTTTAGGTTTTAACCTAACAGCTGTTCAAATATAACAACATGAGCTCAGCACAATAGCTCATGATGTGTTTTGAACAACTCACTCATAAGTGCCCTTTACATAAAAAAAATGAATAGAATAATGTCAATTAAAAACTCAAATGAGAAACCATTGTTTCTAGCTATAAGACCATCAGTTATTTTATTATTGGAATTTTTTTGTTTATCATTTCTACATATGTGAATTTTGGATTGATCAATTTGGTTGTATATTTTCCATATTAAACAATTATTTTTTTCTACAGCTGTGATATTTACATAGTTTCTACAAATTTTTTCTTTTATTTATTTATGGTCTTTAGAACTTTATATTAAACCTAATTTTAAATAACCTTTGACTTCATCTTATTTTATATTTTGGGAACTTAACTGAACACTATACACTTGTGTATAGCTTGATTGCTAAACTGAATACTTTACACTTGTGCATAGCTTGATTGCCTAAATGAACACTTTACACTTGTTTATTGCTAAACTGAACCCTTTTTTATTGCTAAACTGAACAATTTATACTTGTTTATTGCTTGATTGCTAAACTGAGCACTTTACATTTGTGTATTTGTCTGATTACTATTCAGATATTTTGTATATTAGTTATATTAGATTTATAATTAAAGGAAATTATGTCCTAAGTAGGCCTACACATATATATCCATAACAAAGTTTTTTAAGATTTTCCTAACATATCTCTTTAGATAGATGCACATACAGAAGGAAAAAGAAAAAAAGCAAAACCATTTCATTATTTAAATAATATGCTTTAATAGTAAAAGTCCACATAATAAAATTGTTATATAAATTCTAACTGCACCAGACACAGCAAAGCTTTATATATGGTTTACATAGCAGATTATGTATCTTCCTTCTAAGTTTGTCAAATTGATTTACCATTTTCTCAAAACCAAAAGTTTTAAACTGTCAATATTTTAAGAAATCCTTTAGGGTTGATTAAATTTTTATGTATATAATATATATTTAGTAGGTGAGTAATAAAGTTGGAACAGGCACAGTTAATTAAGACGGCTAAAACATTTTTAACATACAGTTTTATTACATAGAATTAATGATTTAACAAAGATTTTTGTATGTTACATAGTGTGGAGACAAAGAATTGTACAATGTAAAAAAAAAAACAACTATAGGCAGAAATAGCACCAGTGTAATATTGTTAAAACATAAACAATAGATATATTTCATCTCTGACAGACAATAGCAAAATTTCACCTTTGACAGACTATATTAAGTTTTTATAAAAATGTGCATAGTGGTTTTTATTTCATGTAGAGTAGATCTAAGTGTCCAACATGACAGTAAAAAAAAAAAAGAAATAACTGACATGTTTTAAAACACTATCAAATATAATAAAATATAGTAAAAGAGTTGTTAAGAGCTTTTAAGGACAAAATACAAAGTTATATAATATCAATGCAAAAATAATTTAGCAAATGATTAAAAAAGAAATAGTTGTACATGCAAAACAGTATATAAACAGTATAATAAAAACAACACTTACATACAGAAAAATGAATTTTGTTCATTACAATAAAGACACATTGTGTTACACTATTTTAAAATCTTATAAACACATTTGTAAAAAAATTATTTTAAAAAAATCACAAGTAATGAAAAAAAAATGACATTGCTATTGATTTTTTTTTAAACAGTGCGGTAGAAGCAAAAAAAACTACAATGGCTCTACAATTGAAAAAAACAACAACAACCTAAAACAAAAGCAACAGCAGAAATCAAAACTAAATCACAGTAAATATGTACAAGATAATTTGACCCACTATACCGAGCAGAGGGATTATTATTGGTTACAATCATTCTGATCAACAAAATTATTATTGTACGACACATGCACACAAATTTATTGTAAACTTGTACAAACTGCAATTGTTTCTTTGCTTCAAAACGTACATAGATGGACTTCCTTATTTATTTTTTAATTTAAATTAAAAAAACATTTCAATAACTTTTTAAAATATTTTTTTTCAATAGAAAAGAAATAAATTTATATAAAATATAAGATTTTATATTAAAAAACTAGATCTAATGACATGAATTTAATACTTACTAATTATAAAAAATAAATTCTAGCTTACACTTTTCTCCTGTAGTTTTTGTTTCTCTAGTTGATTACTTATATATTGTTATGTAAATGACTACACTTTAAATTTAAAAAAAACAACAGGATACATTTAAACTTCTAAAGAGACAATTCACAAATACTTTGCTACTTGTATGTTCTATATGTTCAAATAATGAAGAAACTCTAGAACAGAATGCTGCAGTAAGTTAAGAGACAGCTATTATAATGATCATGATGAGTGTAATCAGAAAAGTGAAGCCTATGTGAAGGAACAGCATGAACCTCTTGAACCTGTGGCCCTGTAGAATAAAACAAAATGAATTGTTACCTGTTTATATAGTTATGACGTTAGCATATAAAAACAGCAAGATTCAAACGACATGAGAATTGAAATAAATACTTTTAGAGAAAAAAAACCACTAAGGTGTTGAAAAAGATTATATTTTTTTATTTTACAATTTACTTTTATGTATGGTGTTTAATTACATAATTCCAAGAACAATTTACTTTTATGTATGGTGTTTAATTACATAATTCCAAGAACTGTCACGGCAACAAAAAAAATGGAATGAAATGAAAACAGGAATTATTATTGGCTTACCACTGGGTCTGGCTCAGGGTGATGCTGTTTTGGATACTCTCTCTTGGTCTGTTCCCACTTTCTCCTGCGCTCTGTCAGTAAAGCAAATTTCAATTATTTGTTCAGCGGATTTGCACAAATAAAGATATCATCTTTTTTAAATTTTTAAACATTATCAAAACACCTTTAATACCATGACTGTTTTACCTTTGTTTTTCTTGTAAGTACAGCACTGGTGTATCTCCAGGGTAAGTTCCACAATGATGTGAAAAATGACCCAAATGACCAGGATCCAAGTTGCCCACCAAGGCACCATCACTTTACCAAAGTCCATTCCAATAAAAATGGTTGGAACTAAACAGATCATAAACAGAAAATAAAAAAAATGAATCATATATAAAAAAACAATATCGTGATTATCAATGAACTATATAATTTAGTTGCAAAACTTGGATTTATTGTTTAAAAAGCGAGATTTAAGGTTTACCTACAAAATAAAACCTTATGGATATGTTTTCAATGCCCAACAATTGCATTACTTAATTACTTACTTGAAAGTACATTACCTAACTGAAGACATTACTTAGTATGTGGCTTATTTTAACAAATTAGTAGCAAGTACATTGCTTAACGTAATTACTGAGGGGCAAGGACACTGATTACTTATAAAAACGTACTTGCAAGTACATTAGCAATAGTGCCAAATGCCCAGTGGAACCAATTAAACACAGGTCTGCATTTGTTGTCCTCCGAGGGACGGATCAAGGCCAGGATGGGCTAGGAGGAGAAAGAAAAGTAAACTTTGATGTGTTTTAATTCTTCAGTAGGAAGAAAAATTAATAAACAATGCCAATGTAAAACTAATGCAAGAAGACTTGAATGCTATTTGAGACTTACATTGATTATGATGCACACTAAGATAATTATGCCGAGGATTGGATGAGCTCTCTGTGGCAGGTCTGGGGCCTGAAAGTGTAAACATAAAATAACTTTGTAGAACAACAAATAGTCAAGAGCAATGAAATGTACTTACTCACGCTCAATGACATTGCCAGTTACTCTTTATACAATAAAAGCAAATAAAAAAAAAAAAAATTAAATAGTAAGAGCTTACAGTAAATATCCCTTTGGAGACAATATTGGTCTATATGGCTCATAAAGCCAAGCTCACCAGGGTTAGCAGCCTTGATATAACCAGGGATATGTGCTTACCACTATTTATTTCTCAGCCTACACACATGCATGTGAATAGAAGTGCACTATTTAAAGAAGAAATGTGTAAACTATCCGTGTACTGACCTCACTGTATCCACCAGCTTCCACAAAGATAAGTATGATGGCAATGATGACTATAATAAACAAGGTAGCCATACAGTTGAAGTGTCCCTGTAAGAGATACAAGTGAGCTATGATAACAAAATGTATTCAATAAAATGCCAGAACTCTTCTAACAAAAAAATTCATGCTCACAAATGCATTAAATTCATTCATGGGGCTCATAAAGCAGTGTTTATCAGTTCCTTTGGCCACATCATTCAAGGAAGTTTGCAGGGCCAGCAAAATGACCCACTTCTTTAATTTTCCAAAACCTTTGTCACCAGAGTTAGACAAACTCAATATCACCCTCTAAATCAGGGGTTGGGAACCCATGGCTCGTGAGCCAGATGTGGCTCTATGATGGCTGCATCTGGCTCGCAGACAAATGTTCGACTATTTAAAAAATGTTTTTAAGACTTATTTTTTATCTACATATTAATTGCATATCAATATTTCATTCTATAAATTAGCTAAAGTCTACTGCAGCTCAGCATCAGAAGAATTCAGAGACATAATTATTGTACTTTTAGTATTGAAATTACACAAAATGTACACATTTACTTAAATTTTTAGTTTTAAACATAATGTATGGCTCTCACAGAATTACTTTTCAAAATAATATGTGGTATCCATGGCTCTCTAAGAGAAAAAGGTTCCCAACCCCTGCTCTAAATGAATAAATTTTCATTAACTGTCTTTTTTTTTCCTTCTAATAGTTGAATTAGTTCAGTTTTACTTACAAAGAACCAGTACTTGTGTTCAAATATTTTTGAATTAGGCCACATTGGCTTATAATATTTGGTTAACAGTAACCCAATAGATGCAAAGAAGACCCAGGCTAAAATCATGAGGCAGCCTAGAGACAGATTGAAAATATAAATACAGTCAAATATAAAAGGAAAAAAAAAAAGGGTATAAGTTATAGACAAAAAAATTCAACCAATTTGCTTTATTTTTATTTCAATATTTTAATTTACCTAACTTTCAAAACAAAATAGTTTTTTTAACTAAGTTCTGAATAGGTTCAAAATTAAGTTTTAATAAATGCACACAGTGTGTTATCAGAAGAAAAAATAATGTCTCACCGTGAGCCTTAGCCAATGGATACCTGGCTCGACCAAAGTAGTTGGATTGTCTACTGAAGTCTATAGCCTGTGCCGAAGCCAGTGGTAATTCTTCAACACCCAGGCCATGGCGTTTAGGACTTCCTACAATGTATATTTATATATTTATTAGTAATTTTACATATATACATCTAAAAACCCATATTTTTAACCTTACAGATCAACTGAACAATTCAAATTTTAAAAAAAATAAATCTTATAAATAATGGGGTTTCTTCTTCAAAAACTCCCTTTCAAAAATGTAACTCACCTTTACTGGCAAACCCATGAGCAAACAGTATGTGGGCGGGTCCCCCTCTTAAATTCTTTAATTCTCCATATGAATCTTTCAAATCTCTCTTGATCTCAAAACGGCAGCGCAGTCTCCCATTCTCATATGAGCCCTCTTCGGATATAAGCACATCATAGTTGTGTGTTTGCTGCATTCAAAAAATAAATAACACATCTTAATCTGTGATCTTCTGCAGCTAACAAATAATAAAATAATTAATGTAATCTAATGGCCAATAATTTAAATTATTGAAGTTTTTTTTCTCCAAAAAAATGGCTCATTGGTGAGGCAAAGCTTACAATAGATAGTGTTGCCATCACAAAGCCCTAACATTAATTTAAAATATATATACATGTTTGTACCAATAACTTACTGCAGAATAATCATCCTTAATTGAAGATGTATATTTAGGAATGGCGTTATTTGTCTTGGGATCCTCTGAGTTGTAAGACAAAAATACTTCTGTTTTTTCATTGGCAGAATTATGGGCACAAGTGAATACAGTGTCATCTCCCTGGAGCAGTCAAAAATTTTAAAAATTTCATTATTCTATAAATAAACATACAGCATTAGTTTATTAAATCTCATATGGTAACCTAAAAAAAACAAAGTACTTAACAGTATACTTTAAAAAAAAAAAAAAAATATTTCACCAAAATTATATATTTTAAAAAGTGCCTGAAAGGAATGCTATCTGGATATTCATTACACACAACAAGGTCATAAAACACAAAACCCACCATGTATTTATCCTCAGATACAGCGAAGGCCACATATCTGTCACTGGAACCATCAGCAAGTCCACCCAGTTCGAACTTGATGCTGGCAGCATTCTCTGACCAGGTGAGAATGTACATGCAATTTGGCTCAGTGCATCCCTCTGGCTCCCTGAAGCACCCTTTTCTGACTCCACAATTTTCAACCTCAATGGGACTTATTTGCTGCAAGATATATATTAAAATACACTTTATAAAACAATGGACATCAATACCAAGGAGAAGTGTAGGATACAATAAAGTTTCTGGAACATATAAGAGCAATAATAATGTTACATTTAACATAAAATTATTTAGCGAATTCTCTGCTAAATTTACATCAATTTTAGAAATATTATGCTATAATAATAATAGAATTTCAAAAATTATTAAATATAACTATTAAAAGAGGTTTTTTCTAGTTAAACATTTGACTTACCATTCTTTCAATTCATTTTTAAATAATATCAAGCTTTTTTTAAATATTGTTTATTTATTTGTAAGTTAACAAAAAAACTTTTTTTTTTGTACCGTAACCAAGAATTTAGTAATTTACAAACTTTACTAATTACAAACTTTTTGTTTGGTAGAAAAGCAAAAAAAAAATAATTAAACAAAAATTGTGAAAAAAAAAAGCAGTCACTTGTTTCCGTGGTAAAGATCCTGTTCCTAAAGAAAAATCAGCCAATGGTTTAGATTTTTCAGACACCCAGTAAGTATCGCTGTCTACAACAAAAGTAGCCCTGTAAGAATTTCAAAATTGACAACTTACAGCATATATAGCAAGTAAAATAATGCATATTTAAACATCAACAACATTGAAGCATTAAAAAACAAACTCTAAAGAATAAATTTCACATATGCAGGTACCAGGTTACAAAAAGAAGAAAACAATGTTCAAAATCTAGGTCAGATTATCCAGATATATCAATGCTAAAGATATATTTTGTACCAAGTGGTGATATTTGAACCTTAATTTATCTAAAACTCTTGAATAAAAAGATCAAAACATTATAATATAGTTATACAAGTATTTATGCCAATTAATGGGAGCTGCTGTTTATTTATGGTAGCGTTTTGGAAGAATGACACCCACTATTACAGTACATACATAACCAGAAATGCTCAGCATGATAAAATATATGCTTCAAATAAGATATCCATTTCACAATTTACAACACAATTTTTATTTGATTCTAATTATGTGTTTGTCTCAAATCATTCATAAAACACACCAACTTGCAAACTCTAAAAGCCCAATTATGATCAACGGTGAATGTATTCTAAGAATATACTAAGATTGTTTTGTTATAATATAAGTTTTGTAAATCCTTAAAAAATAATGTCCTTCAAACAAAGTCAATCTGATTCTCTGCAGCTACTAAGAAAAGGAAAACAATATCTTTGGAATGTAGATCAACATTATCAAGGAATGTTTATAGAATAAAGTACATTCTGGAAATTTAAAAAATGTAGGTATGCATCAGCAGATTCTGAAGAAATTGTTTTATTTTATGAAGTACAAAAGAAACCTTTTAATTTTAAAATATATTTATTAATATGTATTACTATTATTTTCCAAACATGTGATTTTGTTAGTCTTTGGTCCCCCAAAAAATAATTTACATGCATTAATATGCAAATTGTACACCATATAATGCCCATTTTACTAATGCGATTTTTCACCCATTCTTTTTATCACAAAACTTCTGGTTTACTGAACAGAAAAACTGTGTTGAAATTCATAAAGAATGCTAATAAAATAAAGTAGAAGCATAAAAAACTGGGTCACACATTTTTTTTTATTAAACTGCTCTATAGAACTGGATTTTTATTATTGAATTTTTTTTATTTATTATAAAAGAAAAATTAAACCGTTGCAATAAAAACATTTCCTGAGCTTCCATAATGAGTTCTCATTCTATACCATTTCCCAAAATGCCAAATGTTTAGAAATAGTAAGAATAGTTATTCCACAGTTAATTTTCACCCATATTAATGCAATAATTAAGTTAATGGCAGAAAAACTAAAAAAAAAGAAACATAAAGAAGGTAGACAATCTGTACCTGAACTCAACATGGCCATATTCCACAGTTAATTTTCATCCCATATTAATGCAATAATTAAGTTCCTGGCAGAAAAACAAAAAAAAGAAACCTAAAGAAGGTAGACAATCTGTACCTGAACTCAACATGGCCATATTCCACAGTTAATTTTCACCCATATTAATGCAATAATTAAGTTCCTGGCAGAAAAACAAAAAAAAGAAACCTAAAGAAGGTAGACAATCTGTACCTGAACTCAACATGGCCATATTCCACAGTTAATTTTCACCCATATTAATGCAATAATTAAGTTCCTGGCAGAAAAACAAAAAAAAGAAACCTAAAGAAGGTAGACAATCTGTACCTGAACTCAACATGGCCATATTCCACAGTTAATTTTCACCCATATTAATGCAATAATTAAGTTCCTGGCAGAAAAACAAAAAAAAGAAACCTAAAGAAGGTAGACAATCTGTACCTGAACTCAACATGGCCATATTCCACAGTTAATTTTCACCCATATTAATGCAATAATTAAGTTAATGGCAGAAAAACAAAAAAAAAAGAAACCTAAGGAAGGTAGACAATCTGTACCTGAACTCAACATGGCCATATTTTCTGTTGGCAGACCAGACAAATCTGATGTTGGATTTGTATTTTGTATCCACGCTAATGATAGCATTCTGTAGAAAAAACATATTTACCTTCATTATTTAATTTCACTTTAATTTATTAAATTATAAGCTACAAAAAATTGATTGAAATTGTGTGTTTACATTAGTTATAAAAAGAAAAAATCAGCAATTCTACCATCTTGCTACATTTCTTAATAAAAGTGTTGAGATCATTTTTTAATCACATACAAATTTGGCATTTGATTAAACTCAGTAAAATCATTTTATATACACATATAAATCAATGATTTATTTATTTATATATACAAAAAATGAAACAATTATTTTATTAAAGTTAAATGTAGTAGAAAATTACGGACAAGATTCTCTCTTTACTTCTTACAGGATAACAAAACACAAATCAGCAATGGAATGCTACTAACAATTGTTGAAACATGTAAATATACAAAACTGTAACTTACAGAGATGATTTGATTGTTATCAACCTCTCTTTGAACACAGTCCTCTTTTGTTTGAAACTCTTGACCCGGCAGTATTTTGAACTGTCCCACTGGATTAGCACCAGGCTTGTACGGGTAAGTGTAAGCAGCCAAAAAGAATGACCGAAACACTATATTATCGTTTGTAGAAGTCAGATTAACTGTAGAGAAGAGAATAAAAAATAGTTTTAAATCTCAAACAGAATTATAAAATCATCTTTAAGGTTTAGAGGAAAAAATAAACAAAAAAAAGAGGTTTAAATTGCGTATGTAAAATTTTAAACATCTCCTACAAAGATCGAGTTACAAATGAGACTGTCGGTGAGCGAATCACCAACGTCATCGGCCCTCACGAGGATCTACTCAGCGCCATTAAATCCAGAAAACTCAGATGGTAGGGGCATGTGGCGAGATCCGAAGACCATCCTGAAAGGGCACAGTGCGGTGTGGAAGAAAGAGAGGCAGGCAGAAGAGACGATGGGATGATGATATCAAGGAGTGGACCGGCTTGTCTCTTGCAGACTCCCAGAGGGCTGCGCAGGACCGAGACGAATGGCGTAAAATCATCCAATTGTTCAAAAATAGTACCCCAACGACCCTCACTCGGGTTATGGGATAGAAGAATAAGAAGAAGGCTTAAATTACAATTGTGGTTTATCAGCATTTTTTTTCCAAATCCACAAACTCTTAAACTATTAAAAATATGTCAGTTTTTGTACTTACCCTTCACTTCAGTATTGGGTCTGTAGCTGTCGCTGCCAAAGACGATGTGGAATGGAGATGGCATTGTTTGAGGAGCTGATGTTGGAGGCGGATTAATAGGTTTGTGATCTTTGCATAAACAGCACAATGTGGAAGGAACATCCACCGCTGCGTGGCTGACCGCAATAACAGCAGCCAGGATTCCAAGGTACCAGAAAGGCACTCTGGAAGCCATTGTTATCAGCTACTTAGCTCCAACTGAGATGTAAACAAAAATATGATTCTTATTAGTGATGAATAACTATACAGAAACAATAGGTGCATTCACTTCTCCAAGACAGATTGCTGCACAAAGTATATTGTATATATTTGCTTGGTCTTATGTTTGTAAAGTTTATAATTATTAGTTAGCTTTATATTTTTAGCCTAGAGATTATATCCATTTTCTAAGTAGTTTGTTCCTCAATGTTAGATGTGCTCTAAGCTTACATTACGTTTGTTGGCAGCACTATACAAATAGAATTACACCAATTAGTAAACATAATAAGGTCTTTGATTATTCTGCAAGCCCAATTACCCTAAGACACAAGTTCCTAAGGGAGAAATATTATATGTGAACCATTTAATTAGTTACATTTTTTTAAAGTATGCTAGTTATTATCTCATTCAGAAATTCTTCTAAATATTAAAATAGATTCTGCCAATGACTTAACCCATTAGTCATAAAGGTGGCTGGGCATTGTGCTGGCCACACAATTCCCTAGTAAGCCATGGCAACAAAATACCGGTATATTGGCCCAACATATATATACACTGAATAATGGGCCAAAAATAAAAATAATAGGCCAAAATAGTGCACTGTTAGAGTTTAGACTATATAGAGTTGAGCAGCTTTAATCTTTTTAATCTTATTTAGTCCTATAGTAATCTATTATAATCATAGTTTTACAGTACATACATCCCTTCTATTTAGGCCCTTTATTGACTTTATCTACAGAAGATTATAACTACCCAGTAGGTCCAAAAATCATAGGTAGTTGTATAAGTGTTTTATATGCTGTTAAGATTTTAATTTTCATAACTAGCTCAGGCAACCCATTCTATGCCTGCCTAAATGCAACTCGAGAATGTGGAGAATTTACATTAATTTGTCCTTGCATAAATTAGTATAAATAATAATGGAATATAAGACAAGTTTTTTCCCTCAATTTATTGTGATTATTTTATTACCTATTTGTGTTGTATTATAGTATTTCTATATTGTATATTATTACTATATTGCTTTTTTAAATATTCTGTGTTTTTCCAAATTACTAGAATCTAAGAGATTAAATAAATACATACTAATACTAAGTAGGACTAATAAATTGTTTAAAAAAAAAAATCACACATTATATTATTACCATATTTATAATGTATATATATATTATTTATAGCCTACATATTATTATATACAATAATATAGGCTAGTAGACTAGTTGAAATAATATTTTTTTTAAAAGATATTTTAGAAACAAGACTAGTCTAGGTGTAGGCCTACATTTTATTAGGGTTAAGTCTACTGACATTCCTGCCTAAAATATATCAACAAATCAATATATGAACTGATAGCACAGACCTACCTGGTAGTCATAAATGAATTAATACACCTTTCTTAATTAAATTTGTTGTAAAAAAAAAATAATCATACAAAATAATTGTACAGCCTATATTATAATATAACCATAGGCTTTTTTTTTTTGGTCACTAATGCTTTTTTTTTACATTTCTACACAAAGAAGAACTGCGAAGGTTCAGATGTGTGCTCTATTCTCTATTTAGAAGAAAAAAAGAAGAAGAAGAAAAACGACATTAAAATTGCACAAATTCCATTCAGATCGACAACTTTGCATTTAACAAAAGAAGACGCGACGTGTAGGCCTTTACCTACTTGTGAACACAAGTGGGCGTACTGCGCCTGCACTGAGAAGATACAAAAAAAAAAAAAGTAGTAAACACACACGCATACACACACAACAGAGACATTATTAATTTGTGGGATTGTCATAACTAGTCATAATAGTAGAGTATCGAAATAGGTAAATCTAAATACATGTAGCATACCATGCATTCTCTTAGCGGTGAACGATGACCAGTAGGCAGTAGGCTATAAATCAAACCATTTTCGGCTAATGGACCAATGACAATAGTCAATAGTCATACAAAAACCAACCATTATTATTATCTATAGTCTATATTACTAGTAGGTATATTAGCGTGTTTTGTGCTAGACTATATATTATTAATTCATACCAACAACACTTAAAATCCGTTTAAAACCAATATGATTTTTAAGATACGTTATCAAAGTGCAAAACCATTATTTAACAACGGTTAAGGCAAAGTAGGACTTAAGAATCTAATTTGTTGAAATAGTTTATGACATTTGTAAGATAGTTAGGCAATTATAATTTGTTAATGTCTAAAGTAAAGATGGCAGTGCTGTAAAATTATCAAAATATCAAATGCCATTATTAATCATTATGCTGATTGACACAAATACGATTGTTGACTTTTTTTCGTAAATATGATAACCGTACTTTTTTTTAATGACGTAGGATTTGGTTTCTATATGAACCTGTATTGCAAGCTAACAAGCGTCATTGGAGATTGAATAATAAGCAAAACAAAAACTCACTCATAAAAACAAATATAAAATTAACTTCAATCCATCCCTTCCAGCACACACTCACTTAACTCACAGCAGCAGTAGCTAAAAGTCGATTGTGCTAAGCCACCTGTGTTCTATATTTATCCCGGCTGAGTTCACAACGACACACCTTACCATTGCACACGAGCAGTGAGCTGTACTGTGTATGTGTGTGTGTGTGTTTTTTTATATACATAAATAGACCAAGTTGCGTAGTAAAGTAGGTCACATTTGCAGTGCTTTACCAAAGGAAAAGATACGTAATAGTACTACAGCTTAACCTAAACATAAAGAGTAGGAGTTGATGGGGAAATGGGGATGGGTTTCCATCATACAACAGATGAGTAGGTTGAATGGTTTTCAGGTTTCGAATAATTTTACATTATAAAAATGTATGTTTTCTGAAACTCAAAGAATTACAGACTTAACTAAAAACAAAACTCAAATTCACTATTATTTGACTATTGTGGTTTCCATTGTAAGTGTAGCGAATATGATTGCTTATTTGTTTCAGCTTGCTCTAATGATTTTTTTATTTCTTGTTCTAAATATTTTATAATGAAGTTATTAAGCCAAGACATTTTTCTTAAACTGCAGTAATTAGCCTACACGCCGACCCGACCCTCGTGCTTACCCATTTTATAAATATTATGAGTAGCGTATAATTTTAGAATCAACTAATTGAAATGACAGTATCAAAATCACAACGCCCTCTATAACTATTATAGTATTTGGTTATTATAATAAAGCATTTTCAAGTCACTATAGAATATAGCAGCATACTTGTTATTTTAGCCTGCAGTAGCACGCTAAAGAATAAAGTAAAGCCATGGTTCCTACCGGTAGTGACTGATTAGTCATCGCTGAAACTAAAGAATCTTTCTGTAGATTGAATAATCCAGAAACAAGTAACAAAAAAATGGGTCGATGGCGTCAAACTTGATTTTAAAATTAATTAAAGAAGAAAACAGTCATTATCTTATTTAATTTAGTTAACAAAAGTAGCAAATAAAGTTATTTTTGTTTTAAGCACTTGAGTTTTCGACAATCACAAGCCTGATAGTTACAAGAAAAAGTTTTACAGACGTTCCTTCTAGATAATTATAAGATAGAAGATTATTACGTCAACTAGGCCCAAAACTCCTGCAGGGCGACAAAGATCGGTCGGCGGCAGGGATTGAACCCGCGAAGTGTCGGTTGACAGTCCGGTGAACTAACCACAGGCAAGCGGCTCCATAATATAATCATATAGCCCATTAAAAGCCCCCCATTCAAATGAACTAATTGTTTAAATAAGTGAAAGAAGACCAATATTTTATCGGAATCAAACAGTTTAAAATATTAGCCAGAGGCCTTACTGATATTACATTTAGCGTTACCGCCCAGGGCAACATTTTCTCATAAGCCACCACCGCCATTTTATTTCTCTCCTGGTTCTGTTATTAAATACAAAAAAATTGTCTGGCTTATTCAAAACTAAAATAGAAAAATATCGAACATGTGTAGATTCTATATGAAACTTCTCGAACCTAAAAATTAAGTGCCAATGAGGATGGACATTTCTATTGCGCATCTTTCCAATGCATTTAGATGGCCACGTAACACCAGTGTTTTTGTTATCATTGGTGGTGTAACAATTGTAGGGAGCACCATGCGCCAAAATAACACGATCTTAACATCTGCTTAATTTTACGCACTGTACTGATAAATGAAAGAACACATTTTAATAGGCGGAAATTTCTACCCCCTGCCCCAAGTGCCATTTTCCCTAGGTACGCCACTGGTTGTAAGCTATTCGTATGTTTTTTTTCACAATAGTTATCTGTTTTCTCTTATTAGGCTATAAGTACTATATTATAAGCCAGTGAACAACGAAATAAAATTAAGGACCCACAATTAGTTATATTTATTTGACTTGAACACTCACAGAGTTATTATCACAGAGTTGTTATATTTAATTTGCTAAGCCATGCAATTTAAAAAAACGAAGATGTATGATATCTAATCTTATAATATGACATATATCTAGTTAGACATACATCTAGTTAGTCCGAAATAAAACCAACAATCAATTGATGGTGCCATGATTCATAAGTACATCACATATCGCACAATCAGAAATTAAAACCCATTGAAGACCTCGTTGACTAGAGTTGACCGCTGGCTGCCTTTACACGTAAAGCTACTGTACATTTTGAAAAGAGATGATTAATTAGAAGGAGCAGAAGAAACCCGAAGATGAACCTGAACGATATAGTAACCATTGCAAGGAGCGGATGGTGGTGACAGTAATTAATAGAAGAATGTAAGTGAAGTACGCTTCGGACCAAACTGATCATAGGGCTGGTGAAGCAGCGTTCACCAGTTTCTGTGGCCACGGCATACTTGGGGATGTTTGGCCAGCACAATGCCCCGTCGCCTTTACTTTACCAAAACTAATGTTATGTACCCATCAGAGCTGGGTAGACTCAGGGACACCCTCAAAGTCTGGGAAAAAATCTTAGCCCCCACCAGGATTCAAACCCAGGACCTTCGGATCGCCAGTCGAAGATGAACCTGAACGATATAGTAACCATTGCAAGGAGCGGATGGTGGTGACAGTAATTAATAGAAGAATGTAAGTGAAGTACGCTTCGGACCAAACTGATCATAGGGCTGGTGAAGCAGCGTTCACCAGTTTCTGTGGCCACGGCATACTTGGGGATGTTTGGCCAGCACAATGCCCCGTCGCCTTTACTTTACCAAAACTAATGTTATGTACCCATCAGAGCTGGGTAGACTCAGGGACACCCTCAAAGTCTGGGAAAAAATCTTAGCCCCCACCAGGATTCAAACCCAGGACCTTCGGATCGCCAGTCGAACGCGCAGCCGCTCGGCAACTGTGCCCCATAATAGAAGTCTATAGACTATTGAAATATTTTTTTTGCACACTTCAAGTTAACAAGTAAAGGTTTAACTGCAGCTTTGTTCTCGTATAAAACGTATGCTCAGGTGGAGTCTGTGATTTTCGGTTGTTTAGAGTGGCCGCTTTAAAAAAAAAAAGTTTCCACAATCAGTTAACAAACGCGATGACAATAACCAGTGCGCCTCAATTTGTCAACTGATTCACATAATGTCATCCAACAAGTTCCTCTGGTAAACTAGCGTACACCGGTGGAGCCAGTAAAGGTTTAGCAAGTCTGCGATCTTAACATTTTCTTTTTTTTTTTAAATGTCATTTGACGTTCTTGAAATTGCCCAATGAGATCTTAGAGATCAATAGAATAGATGGGATCAATACAATTTAACCAGAAGATATACCGGTAGTTGTGAGGATTAGTAGAAATTAGGTCAAGACGATATATAAATTTGAATATATATATAACATAACCGCAATGAACGCCGTTGAAAGTTAGATTAGATTTTTAGATTTTTAAACGTGTACAGCTTATTACAAATGGGGTTGCCAGACACAGGGGTACCAAAAGGAGGACACAGAGAGACAAAAAGAAGGACAAAGGAGGACACATGGGTAACAAAAGGACGACACATTGAGAGTTTCATTTTAAATACATTTAATGTGTTCAATTGAATGCTGATTTAACCAGAAATCAATATAATTTTACTACAATGGTTGCTACTAACTATCGAATAATCGATTAGTAAATTAACCAAGAAAAAGTATTGTAAAAATTTTAAATTCAAATTAAATTGACTTTTTTTTTCATAATGCAACAATAGCATACTAATACTAGAGCTATATTGTTTTGAAAATTTAACCGTCAATTCATTATTATCTTTCTTGATTATACTACATATTTCTATGACGAGCCAACTTTTAGCAGAAAACCCTTATTAGCAATCACAAATAGGCTATGTAAAACTGTTCCCATGTGAGATTTTTCAAGTTGTACAGAGTTAACTGAGAGTCTGTTTCTTTCCTTTTTCAATTGAGCGTTTATCAATGAGAACACTCTTTCCACATTATCATTATGTTCATGGATACAGAAAAAAATTTTCACAACTTTTAGTAACTCTGAAAAGCACCTTGCATTTGGGCAACTCCAGTGTTTTGTTTTACCCGACCCAGCCACTTATTGACAGTAAATAAATAAGAACACGAAAAATGCACTAATTATTTTAAAATCCTTTGCCGTACAAAAGCCGGACATTTTAAGAGTTTTTCTTTGCCTGCCGGACGGAGGACACAGTGCTAAAAAGGAGGACATGTCCTACTTTTGCCGGACGTCTGGCAACCCTAATTACAAAACATTATAGTATTATTATTTAAATTGTAGTATATACTTGTAGGCCTATGTAATAAATACAATACTATTTTTATATTAGGCTACTTTCATCAAGCTTCATTGTTCGAACTACTTGCCCCCGAAAGTTTTCAATTTAATTGACGCTTTATTATACTTTATATGAGATATTCACGTTTACTTCATGCTAAGTGCCAAAATGAGGATAAACTGTAAGGAGGGCAAGAGGGAGCACTGAATTGAGTAAGGCAAAGTTTCCAGAATGTCCGGTCATGACTATGTGTACCAGGTCACGAAATCAAAGTTTTGGTTGCTAAGAGAAAAAGGAAAATTCAAAATCTAAGTCAAATTATGGTGATGTACTAATGATGGACCCATAAAAGTACACTATTTATGAAACATGGACGTCAAGAGTCTTGACAATTTTGATTATTTAAAATAGGCTAGTAGGGACGATTAAAATATTAGTGAGTCACAAAGTATAAGTGTATAAGAATAACCCGGATCATTTAACAAAAAGGGGCGGGAACGGCTAATAAGGTTTCTATTCAGCATATCATCATCAATCCCTTAAGCGTTGTGGGTGTTGGGGGTGGAGGGGGGAGTGAGCGAATGGACACCTCAGCAGTCAACTTTCTCCACTTTTGCCTATCTTGAGCGGTTGCCAATAGTTGAGTCAACTGAAGCCCTGTCCAATATTTTATGTTGTCGAACCAGCATCTCCGCTGACGGCCTCTCCGACGTCCACCTTCTACAGTGGCTTGGAGGATTTTTTTCGTCGGGTTATTATGCCACAACACATGGCCGAACCATGTCAGTTTGCGCCGTTTGATTGTTGTCATAATGTTTTCTTGAGGGATGATATTCTATCCCAGACATAGTCATTAGTCCAGTGTTCTAGGAAGATATTGAATAATACTGGCGATAGGATGCAACCTTGTTTGCAACCTTGTCGGACTCCCATGGACATCTTGAGGAAGTCCCCTATACAACCATTTAGTTGAACTGCACTGCTTGCTTGATTGTAGAGTGCTTCTTTTGCCTGTATCAGAAATTCTTCAATGTTGTAGCTTCTCATCACCTTGTAAAAAGTCTCAAAACCCGGACGAGCCGAAGCTCTTAAGCCGGGGCGTAACGCTTTAGAAGTGGGTTATTTAAAACCCTGTCCGAGATCCAGCCACCCCACGGCACGCCGAAGGCGTGGCGTGCCATGTAAAAGGGAAGGATTCCGCAGGCCAGCGACCGTTCACTGCGGTTCCCCTAAGGATCATTATCGTGGTGGCTCTCCCGTATATCTGCATTGTCACCCGGTAGCACAAATCCTGTACTATAGGCACAGGCATCCAGGCACCGGGTGGGTCGTGAGACGGGGTTGCAGCATCCATTGCTTCCTCCCCACCGAGACCCGGTGGCCTCTCGGCAGTGCAATGGATCTCGGACATGCTGCGGGGGCTGTCCGCCATGCGTTAGCCCGCCGGTGTTTCAAAGAAATTACTGGCGGTTTACACACTACGCCGTTTTGAGGCCCATGGGTACAGTAGTGCTTCTCATCACCAGCCATAGTCTCTCGTGCCTTACACGAACAAGGCTTTCTTGAAATATATGAAGTTATGGTGGAGTTCGCGTTGGTGTTGTAGGTGTTCTTCTATGAGCTTTCAACCTGTCACCATCGACCATGTTAAGCGCATCATTATGAAGTCCCCCATCAAGACCTGCGAGCTTGACCCTCTGCCAGGCTTTCTGTTCACCCAGTGCTTGGACAAGCTCCTGCCGTACATCACCGATACCATTAACACCTCCCTCTCCACAGGCATCGTTCCTAACTGTTTTAAATCCGCCATCGTCCGCCCACTCTTGAAGAAATCCGGACTTGATGTGAATGAATGCCGGAACTACCGTCCAGTATCAAACCTCCCCTACCTCTCCAAGCTCCTGGAGCGCATCATCCTTGAGCAATTGAACGTCCACCTGTCCCTGAACTCGCTTATGCCCGTGTTCCAGTCGGCATATCGCCCCAATCACAGCACTGAGACAGCGCTACTGCGGATCACCACCGACCACCTGAACGCCGCAGACAGAGGTCTCGTCTCCGCCCTTGTGTTATTGGACTTGTCCGCGGCCTTTGACACGATCAACCATCACCTACGCATCGATCGCCTCAGCTTCACGTTCGGCATTCATGATATAGCCCTCTCCTGGTTCAAGAGCTACCTCGACGGTCGCTCCCAGACCGTCACTACTGAATCTTTGTCCTCCAAGCCCGTCACCGTCCGCTATGGTGTACCACAGGGGTCCGTCCTCGGCCCAGTCCTCTTCACTTT
Organism: Anisus vortex; assembly: GCA_949126835.1. Lineage (NCBI taxonomy): Eukaryota > Metazoa > Mollusca > Gastropoda > Planorbidae > Anisus > Anisus vortex. The sequence continues at coordinate 23,645,987 of OX421493.1, forward strand.
GTACACCCAACCCCTTTCCTTCGTCATCGAGCGACACAACCTTAATTATCACTTTTTCGCTGATGACACCCAGCTCCTAAACAGCGCCAAGCCTGAGAACATCGACGAGCTCCTTGCTTCTATCTCCTGTTGTTTCCTGGACATCAAGAACTGGATGACAGAAAACAAGTTGAAGCTCAACAGCGAGAAGACCGAAGCCCTACTCGTAGGAACGAGACAGAAGCTTGCTTCCCTCAGCGTGACTGACCTCCAGTTGGGTGACGCTACTGTGCCCTTCTCCCCAACTGTAAAGAGCCTCGGCATGTTTCTGGACTCCACTCTGTCCATGCAACCCCACATCTCCTTCCTCATTAAAATCTGCTTTTTTCACCTGCGACGTATTGCAACTATCCGTCGCTACCAGGTTTAAGTCTGTTGAGAATAACTTTTAGCATTGCCTTGCTAGGGTGGCTGATGAGACTGATTGTCCCGTAGTTCTGGCTTTGTTTTTTTTTGTTTTTCAGTGGTATTATGAGTGACTGCATCCATTCCTTGAGCCATTTTTTATTTTACCATATCTTCTGTCAGATTGTTGTAAGTGTTTTTTGTTACCACAGCGCCCACACCCCACGTTTCAACACTTCAACAGGAATGATGTTGATTCCAGGAGACTTGTCCCCCTTTAAGCTTCTTACTGCTTCCTCCAATTCAGTTTATAACTCCCATAATTCAATTTTTGCTAAAATTGAACGCACCTAATGGGGTTATTGGGTATGTGTGATTAAAATTGAATTAGAAAAAATAAGGCTCAACAGCTGTAACTTAAGCAGTGTATTAACATAAAAAAAGTTACTATAAAGTTGCATTTTGTACAGACAGCAAAAAAAATGTATTAAAAAAACAAGAATTAAAAAAATTTGTATCACATGTTCTAGCTTTTATCATTTATAAACAAACATATCAAAAGCACATGTACTTTTGTACTAAAAGACCTGAACCAATCCAACAGTTAGCACCAAATAAAAAAAAAGCCAACAACTACTGTAAGACATTCACATAGTAACAAAAATAATTCTGGTTTTAAGCATAGTGATGTATGGCTAGTTAACTGTAACTGACTATGGAAAGTAATTGGTGATATCCATATAGTTATTGTGGCACGGTAGCCGAGCGACCGAGAACATTCAACTGGGTATCCAAAGGTTCTGGGTTCAAATCCTGGTGGAGGCTAGGATTTTTTATATTCCCGGACTTTGAGGGTGTCCCTGAGTTTACCCAGCTCTGATGGGTACCTAACATTAGTTGGGGTAAAGTAAAGGTGGCTGGGCATTGTGCTGGCCACACATCCCCTAGTATGCTGTGGCCACAGAAACATGAACGCTGTTTCACCAGCCCTATAATCAGTTTGGTCTGAAGGGTACTTTACAATATTATTTATATTGAATTTTTTGTTTAATTTTGTGACTATACCAGTTACAGCATCATTATTATATCAATTTATATAATACAATAAATACAAGGGCTCCCACCCCTCTCCCAAAAATGTATCTTTATCATCCTGATCACGTAATATGTAAAGCAATGTTATTCACAAACCTATACAGTTTACAGACCTCAACACCGGGTGTAAACAGGTAAAGAGAACAATATTTAATAATTTTGCTCCTGTCGGACAGGCCTAAGCGATTTCCACGTTTAGCCCAGAGGCCTGTGGGAAAGGCCAGTATAGTTACTCTCTATTTTTTCCATTTTGTTTTCAAACCCAAGTTTTTAAACGCTCATTTTCTATTTACCGGTACTTCCATTCTAGATATAACTATCTCACTATTTTAAGTGTTTTTAATCGCTAGAGTTACTCTGGATAATAGTTTTATTGTATTGTAAGTAAATGTATCGAGTAAAGAGTCGCCATCTTAAAAGTTCCGGCGAAGAAGGCTTTAGATGTTTGAGGCTTAGTGAGATAAACACATTTATTTTTAAACTTTAGATGAAGACAGTGAAGTAAATAAATAAATATTACATGATGATTACACAGTATTTGAAAAGTTAGAAATATTTAGAAATAGATGATACAAACATTGAGCCAAGGTGTGACTAGTCCGCCGTCAATTAACAAAAAACTAGACAAATTAGAACTTACTCACTTAAAAGCAAGTCTGCGATCTTGACCATTTTGTAAATGTCAATGTGCTTTGACGATAGCCCAACGAACTGATTATATGGCCGGTAAAGCAGCATTCACCAGTTTCTGTGGCCACGGCATAGAAGGGAATGTGTGACCAGCACAATGCCCAGCCTCCTTTACTTTACCCCAACTAATGTCAGTTACCCATCAGAGCTGGGTAGACTCAGGGACACCCTCAAGTCCTAGGAAAAAATCCTGGCTCCACCAGGATTCGAACCCAGGACCTTCGGATCGCCAGTCGAATGGCTACCGTGCCCACTTGAATTGTAGCAGGCCTACATGTTATAAGATTACCTAAGTTATAAGTAACTTTTTATTGCACTTGTATGATAATTATATCATGACTATACTATACAATTCATTTAAAAGCTTTAAAAATGTGAGTTTAAGTAGATGTAAATAAATGGCTGTCCTCTATAAACTCCTAGGCCATTTAACGGATTGAAATAAAAGTTAAATACATAAATTAGAAACGTCCTCCAAAAGAATTTTTTATTATATATAATATCACCTATACTACTGAATTAGTTCATTTTGAAAAATAAATGAACGTATTACTAATTATGCAAAGGATTGAAACTGTAGTGTTATTTACAAAATATTAAGAGTAGTGTACCTTTAAAACCACTCTTTTATATATATATATATAGGCCTATAATATATATATAATATGCATTCTTTGGGCCTTCCAGGTTTTCTAGTGCTGCAAAAGCTTTTATTTTTAATCTTTTCTTTTTTATTGTCTTTATTCTCTCTCACTATTCTATGTAAGGAGTAAACATTTTTTAAAGTATATTACTATACTATATTACAGCTAAATCTCACACCAAATCTTAAAGTAAAAATGCAAGGCAAATAGATTTTGATAAGTATAAAGTAACTAGACTATCCCCGGATAACCAAGTTGATCCAGGGCCTGTAAATCAGCACTGACAAGTTTTGGAGGCCACAGTATAGGCCTACGCTTTAAAGGTGAGTGTGTGTACAGCACACTGTTCGGGCGCCTTTACTTTTGGATTAGGTCATACAAAATTTAAAGTTGTTTTTCGGGGGTTAACAATTGTTTGCTACTGTCATTTACATGTTGTTTTTAAAAGTACTAATTAATTGTAATAAGCTACTTATAAGGAACCATCCATATATTATCTACGCAAAAAATGTCATTTATTTATACCTCCGTTGCACAGCATTTTATTATATATTTTTGCCCCCTCTCATGCATTTGCACACATTAATATTTGTGCTCACTACCCTCCGAACCTGCTAGGTTGAAATTTTCTCAAGAATTGCAATAGAACATTAGTAGGTTGTTTTTTTGCGCTGAATAAAAAAATTGATAGCCTACTATAAAACAATAGGCCTATAGTATATAAGTGAAATACAAACTTATTTTATACTAATTTCAATAAAGGAAATATAAATCTATCCGATATATATATGTTTTAAGTATTAATATTGGGGAGTAGCAGAAGCTTGTTCAGCTAGCGTTCCGAAGGTGAAGGACAGGATTTGTTTTCAGGTCTGGACGGTGTCCATGAGTCAAACCATCTCTCATAGGTAGTCCTTGGGGTAAAGTAAAGGCGACTGGGCATTGTGCTGGCCACACAATTACCTAGTATGCCGTGGCCATGGAAACTGCTACACTGGTGAGCGCTGCTTCACCTGATCTATGGATTAACTTGGTCCAACGGGATACTTTACTTACTAATATTGAGATCAAAACTTCAAAACATTTTGACAGGAATAACAATTAGTATAATATAAAAATGTAAACTGGACTGAGTAAAGAGGGCTAATAGCACTAAATATTAAATAAATAGGCAGCCTTGTCACAATGAAAATAAATTAATAAATTTATTATAATAGTTTAGTAGGCTATTATAAGTAGGCTAGCCATAGCCTGCGAAGTACTTTACATAGCCTTAGCGCCTTAGCCTTAAATACTTTCAAATAGGGATCACATACTCACATAGACATAGTTAGACATAGTCATAGGACATAGGGCCATACCATAGGGTCACATTATGACAGGCCTAGGCTACTCATAGTCATGGGACATCATAGGACTCATACTCATAGGCCTATATTACATTCCTGTCCTATATTCCTATGGCTATATCATTTATGACATTTATATAAATCATAGTCATAACATTCAATCATAACCAAAAAAATCAGTTTAATTAGTTACTAATTGTAACTAATTAGTTGTTTTAGTTTTAAGTTTTAGTTAGTTTGTCACAATAATTTTTAAAATTTTAGTAGTTTTACTAAATAAAGGTGTTAGGTTAGGGTTAGGAGACACTCTTGACTCTCAGCTCTTAACCTTTATTACTTTATTCGTTAATATAACTTGTACCACTCCTTAGCCTGCACTTACTTAGGCATTATACATTTAATCAAACGCAAGTCAGTCTATTAATCTATTTTACTCACTAATAAGTATAGCCTACCTGGCTTACTGGTAAAGTAAGTAAAAATAAGTGCGTAGGCAAATAAAAGCGAAACATTTTTTTTCAATTTTGTTATATTTTATTCCTAAGGCTAATGTTTGACCTAATATTGTGAATATTTTAATACTATAATTTATACTAGTCCTAAGAAATATTTTTAAACTTCCTAATTTAAAGACTTTAAAAGTTAACTTACTTATATTGTCATTAAAATGTTAAAAGAGTAATTCCACCATCCCTTGTCAGGTTTACTTTAGTACAGTATGTAGGCCTAAAGAAAACCTGTTTCCCTTTTTCGGTACCAGCGAACTTTAGAGGAAATGACCTCTGATAAATGAATCAGGTAAGAATGTGAGGCACTGTCAGGGACTTTAAATTTAGTCTCAAACTGTTTTCAATTTCGGGCGATCTGATATATTATTCTTGTAAAGTCTCTCTTTAATTTTTTAGAAGTGGGTGTGAACTTATTGAGATTATCAGACTAATTGTATTTTAAGGGAATTTCGTATGTATTAATAATGACTAATATATAAAGTAAAGGGACTGTATTCATTGTTAAATTTAATTAGTGTAGTTGATTGGATTACTGGTCTTTAGTGATTGTAATCACTGAGCTATATTTATTATGGGGCCGTCCATAAATTACGTCACACGATTTTCGCTGATTTTTTACCCCCCCCCCCTCCCCCCCTTGTCACACATCGTCACAAAAAGTCAGACCCCCCCTCAAATATGACATCACAAAATCTGCACCCCCCCCCCCTCCTAAAAGATATTTTTCTAAAATGCAGATTTACAGGTTCCAAATTATTTTTTTTTTTTGTCATCGTTTTGTAATTAATGAATTGTGTATTACACAAAAGAAAAGTCGAATGTGTAATTATAACAATAATTTAATATCATGTGCACAAAAATAAATGCTTTAGTAGAATCTGTACAATTTAAAAAAAATGAAGTTTAAAAAAAAAAATGTAAATGTATGTTTATCATGCATTCTCCCATGGTGATGAAAAATGCTCCTTCATGGAATAAATAGGGAAACTATTGGTCTCTTCATCAGGTGGAATGGATATTCCATTCAAATCAAGCTCTTCTTCAACTATCCGTTCAGCACTCTCTCCATTTTCTTCATTTGCGATACTAACCATTTGTTCACGTTCTCTACGTGCAGCAACTCTTTGTGGCTTGATAGGTTTGGGAGGAATAATTGATTCCTGCTTGTGTGTTGAGAAATGGATGCTCAGCATGACTAACGAAACGAAGTACATATGACATTTTTTGCAAATCCTATCGTTAAGCACAGATTGTATTTGTATTGAGGGACAGTACAAATCGCATGGAATCGAACGGTAAGAATTTGCTGACCGAGGAAGGACATCATCCACTTTCAAACTTAATAATAATAATAATATTTGTATAGCGCTGCCAACAAATATAATGTAAGCTCAGAGCGCATTTAACATGCAACTAAGAACACGGACTTTGAACTGCAAACAGAGATGAAAACTTATGCGACGCTCCATCTGTTGTCGGTTCTGGAATTTTCAGACCGTCGCCTGATTGAACAACTGGTAAAGGAGGTGGAAAAAATCTCTCTGTTACTACACTGAAATATGAGCTTCTTTGTTTTGAACAGCACTTTTTGTCGGTGCATTTTACAATTTGAGTTAAGTATTGGCTTGTTCGTACATGAACGTCAAACCATATTAAAATTTGATCTTTAGACAACAGGTGTTCTTCATCAATGAATGGGTCGATGAATTCTGCCACTTTCGGAAAATTATCGACTACTAACTGTGACCAAATTTTAGTTAGAGTGTTGCCTGCAAACTGAAAATTCTTCTTTTCTAAATCAGCATCTATGGTAACACCTCTAACGTTCAAATGACTACCATAGTGGTCATGTGGTAATATCAATCCAGTAAGTTCCTTGCTGAGTGGCGCCATTTTCCTTTCGACCCTATTAAACGAACTTCTCCCTGGAGCATTGGTAGCGATGAATACAACATCAAAACCGTACTGAAGAAAGTGGTGCACTGCAACCTTAATAACTTTTCCCTATCTTGGGTTCTGGTCTGGGCCACAATAACTGTTGCATTGGTTTCACCATGCGATCAATACTACTCCGTGTAATGACATCAAATTCCTTGAGACTAAGCAATTTCTTGAAATCGAGTCCATGACTGAATGCTGTTGATGAAGAGTGTTTTCCAGATCTGATGTAAGTCGGTCCTGAATAACCAACAGGTTCTCGGTTTCCTAAACCATTGGACTGAATTTGGATTCCAGCATGCACCGACTGAATTAGCTTGTGTCCCTGGATGCACGAAGGTGATTGTCGGGCTAGGGCATTTTCCCCACTTCTTTTTAGCATTTAGACGGATTCGCGATGCGATCATCCTTTGAAAATAGCTAAGAAACAATGCGATCAAAATTTTAATTTACAATGCTTATTAATAGTAACTAGTTGACCCGTGGACACATTGTGTCCATACAAAACATATAGAAATTAAAAGAATAATCGCGAGATCAACAATAGAGAGAAAGAAAGTACAGTATAAACCAACAATGCAAACAAAACAACAGAGTGCGCAGCAATACAAAAAAAAAGTCAGGAAAACCCTAACTGTTTCAGTGAAAGCAGAATGAATGGGAAGCTACTCTCTTTTACGTCGAGGAGCTATTTCTTTTTTTTTTAATTACAGTTTTCATGTGTGCATAAATGGCATACTTTTATTTATATAAAATCAACTAAGTCAGCAGCATACGAGATAAATTAAATTCTTTTATTCCGGAAAGTTGCGAGTAAATGTCCATTTTTGGTTGTCCCGATCGATCAAACGGCATAGGAGTCTATGGCTCACAATCATATATGTATTTTCATTTTTATGTGACGTCGGATATCTTAGACCCCCCTCCCCCCTCGTCACACATCGTCACAAATGCGTGACCCCCTCCCCCCCCTAATATTGTGACGTAATTTATGGACGGCCCCAATCCCGTGTTAAGCCGCTGGTCAAACTATACTAAGGGATTGCTCGGCGAGTAGTTATCATTTGTTGATATAACAATGCACCAATAATCATAGGGCGTACTCACAAACGCTTCCAGTTTGAATGCTGGTCTATGGTCTATATGACAAAGATTTCCCTGGAAAAGTGGGGGGAGGTGGGAAGGAGTGGGTCGTATCAAGCATAGTTTTATTAGTCAAAAGATGCACTTAACTCTTAGGTCCCATCGCCTCCCGTCTTCTGCTACGCCTTAAAGATCGCTTCGTCAATAGTACCTTATAATTCGACCATAATGAACCAACACTTCTAAAAAAAAAAACATATCGATTGTTGGTTAATTTCGTATCATTCCATTTTTAGCCACACGGGAAGTGGGTTAAATCTTGGTGAGATAAAAAGAGAGTGTTGTCACAAAACTGTCTTGAAGATGTTCGTGGAATGATCCGCTCCGGATTAAGTCTCCAATAATAATGAGCCCACAAAAAAAAGTTTTGTTTCATTGAAATGCGCCGTCCACTTCTCTCCACCATTTTGTTTAGGCGTGTTTTTCCTGTCATTAGGTAAACAGATGAGAGCCCAGATTTTTCGAATACGATTGGCGAAAGCCTTGAATCGATCCCTTCGATTTGTTTCACACATTTTCAGATCAACAAAGTACACGTTTTGCTATTCTAACTGTTGTACACGGATGTGTGGTTTTATACGTGTGTGTGTGTGTAGTTGGCGTTTGAGCGTTATGATTGAGGTTTACCATTTTCTGTAATTAATGCATACAAGGGGATTGTGTGGCCAGTGCAATGCCCGAATGTATATGTCTCTAAAAACGAGACGAACGCTCTATAGTACAAGACGTAACGTTGGTAGGGGTGAACCAAAAAGGGGGGGGAGGCACACCAGGGTTCTGTCCGGGTTCCATCCACCCCATGGCACGCCCGAACAGGGTACGGTTTCCGCAACTCAGCTTATAAGTCAACAACGGATTCCCCTAGGATCAATATCGTGGTGGCTCGCCCGTATACCGGTAGCACAAATCCTATACAATAGGTACCGGCATCCAGGCGCACGGGTGGTTCGTGAGACGGTATTGCTGCTGGAGCTGTCCCCCATGCGTTCGCCTGTCGGTGTAATCTTAAGGTGATCTGTACCCATGGGCCTCAAAGTACAATGCTTAGCCTACTTTACTTTACCCTGACCAAAGTCAGGCACCCACCAGAGCTGGGCAGACTCAGGGACACTCCCCAGACCCGGGAACGAATCCTAGCCTTCACGATTCAGTATTCGAACCCAGCACCTTCGGCACACTTGCCCCTTAGTTTATAGTTTAATTAAAATCTCAGACATTGGTTGCATTATGTAAATATAATTTAATAATAATATCCTCAATCTGGGTCTTTTATATATACATATATATAGACCTAAAACCAAAGACAACCTTTTTTCTCCCCCCCCCCCCCCCCATTTCATTGCCTATAATATTTCATCTAGTATAAGTGTTTATTAAGTTGTTCGTTAATTGTATTATTAGCATTATGTTCGCATCAGTACTTGACCAGAATTATTTCACAGAGAAATGGTCTTGTCTTTCTACTGGCGATGGCTCTCTACCGCAAATGTTCATAATTAATGGTAACATAACAGTCACTCAACTCTGGATCATGAATTCATAGCGCTTCCAACCAGAAAAGACTTGCAATGGAGAATTCATGCGCTTTTTGCTTTATTTAATTAGCGAAAAATTTGGCTTCTATTCTTCGAGAGATAAGACGCTGGCAGAGAAAAATACTACAAGAAAACTCCATTATGAAGATTTAAAATACCTTGGGATAAATTCTCAACTTGTAGGAATCCCTTTACCGAAAACTACAACATAACACTCTTTGCTTTTTTTTCTCTCTAGATGTCATTTAGGCTCCACAATAAAAGGTGGTTAAAGTCACTGACAAAGAAAAGTTTTATTTGATTATCTAGACCATAGGTTCTCAACCTTTTTCGGCTCACCGCCCCCTTTTACAATTTTTTCCGCTCACCACCCCCCTCTATTTTCTTTTAGCGCCCACTCCCCCCCCCTTCCCTTTCCGCCCGTCTGGACTATAGTTTCCGCAATTTGTTTAGGCGGACTAGACTTTTTGTATGCTATCATTATCTTTTAAAAAAACTGGAAAGGAAACATATTGTAAGAAGTAATATATAAAACACTTGCCTAATCAAAAGGTTTAAAGTTTAAATAAATCAATATTAATGTGAATCGTTTGCCTGGTGTGTTTCTGGCACTGATTGCTAGCAATTTGTCTATTTTTATTTCAATATCGGTTGCAAAAGCCTTAGCTCTAATAATCAGTAATATTTGTTATATTACAAAACAGAACTTGTTCGGCATCATTATTGAATCAAATATGGAAACATGTTTTAATTAAAGGGAGATAATTAGCCAGTTTTATTTGAGCTAATATTTTTTTTTTCTTTTATAAAAAATAAATGGCTTACAATTTATAATTTTAAAATTATCAAACTGTAAAAATTTTTTGAAAATTATATAAATATTATATGACTAAAGAATTTTTAATGTATGTTTTCAAGCATTACAATAACTACCCAGTTTGTATGATTACAACTTATCTATTCCGCTAAACTGTAATATATATTGGTTTGCGAAGGTTTCAAACTCATTCAGGACATCTTGGTAAAACAGATGATAATATCATTAATATTAGCACATGCTAGAGCGACATTGATCGGTCAGCAGGGTTGACAGTCCGGTGAACCAACCACAGGACCAACCGGCCGCACACCATATTTGCCAAATACTGACCCCTACTTCATCGACAAGTCATTGCGATTCCTATTTCTTATTAATATAATATTATGTAGGTATACTGTTGGGGGATATCGATGGGGATATCAGATATTTAGCAGCAACTGCGTTTACATCACATTTCATCCAAAAACTAATCGATTCAAATAGCTGAGGTGTTCAAATTATATCAGGTACGTTTGTACCGCCCACTTGCCCTTCACCGCCCCCCAATCGCCCTCGGGAATGGCATCGCCCCCCTAAAGCTTCTCACCGCCCCCCGGGGGGCGATATCGCCCCCGTTGAGAACCTATGATCTAGACTCTAGACTAATGTAGATATTGTGAGGTGAAGATCGAACGTTTGAGGGAGGGGGGGGCGAACATTGTTAGCAATTAACTAATGTGTAATGGCCTGGGTGGTCTGTCGTCAGTCACTGGTTCACTATAAAATAATACACTCAAACCACTCGATGAAGAATTTAATGATTCAACTATTTTACATTAACTACATTAATATGCATTGGTTGATAATAAGTAGCGTATTTTACACTGCAAAACAACAAAAACTATTACACCTCTGCGTGCCTTATAATATAAGTTTTGGTGCAGAAAGTGCTAGAATGGATTTTCCTGAAGTTGTCTAAATTCGAAGGAAGATGCGTTCTAAAAATATTTAGACACTTCGAGACCACATAGTTAAGAACACAAATAATCTTTATGCCAAAATATATAATAAAAAAAACACACCTAAACTACTTAACTATAGGGCGTTTGCAATCACGTGACAAAAAGCACGTGATTTGTGTTTACTTTCTGTAATGGTGTACAAGTAATAATGGCAGCTGTATATTATATAGGCTCGAGCTTTTTTTAAATGATGTGTTGTGTTTTAAGTCTTATTAAGATTTAAGCTGTATTATGTATGTTAAATAAAATAGGCTATTTTATTATTATCATAGACATAGATCATAGACGATGTGAGCCTATTAGTGACTTGACTAGATAGCCTATTCACCAACACTATCACTTGACATCGTAGCCTAGCCTACGAAACATTAAAAGTGGAGGCCTATAAAGTGAAATTGAAAGTGTAAATAGGTCTAGCCGGCCCTAGCCTAATCACATTAATCAATTAATCTACAGTACTACTATTTACCTCCTTATTTTTGAGTAGGATAGCCAATATTCAGATGTGAATTTTGCATGATAAAGAACAACTTCACTTTCACCACGTTACATTTGTACCTCAAGTGGGTTCTTATATTTACACAAATACGTCACTAAAAACCTAAGCCACGCCCACCGAGAACGCTCTATATAATTTGTACAATTCTAAATATACACTATGAAAACTTTAAAAACAAGCTCTATAGATAGATTATAACAATTGCACACAAAAAAAAAAAAAAAAAAAAAAAAAAAAAAAAAAAAAAAAAAAAAAAAAAAAAAAAATTTTTGCTGAATTTTTACTTTTATTTTGCTTTAATTTGTCTTGCGCAAAATTCATAATCTTTTTGTTAAGTTCTTAGACCTAAAAAATTTTAAGGTTACCTGAATTTAACTTAATACTAAGTTTAAACTATTTTGCGATTGTAAAAAAAAAATCTATCAGCATAAAAAAAAGGAAGACAAAAATAGAGAACAAAAAAAGGTGGGGGGGGGGGGCGAGAAGGGAAAAAACATATTACCTGACAATCATATCTAATGGCACCAGGATAAGATAAGTCAAGACTACGGACTATCTCCCCCTTGTGAAACACGACACCAGACTACAACTAACTTTTCCGGTTTGTCATTCACTGTCTGTCTGGTGGGTCGGTGTCGCTGCAAGATATCAGGACGATGAAGGAAATTCAATTTATCTCTTTTTTTTTCTCCGGAGGTTGATGACCGCGCGCGACAAACTGAATTTAAGAATGCACAGGACATTCTCAATTCGTCTGGGAACTATGAATTTAAGAATATATAGACTGGAAACGATGAATTTTAGGATGCATAGTCTGGAAACTATGAATTTAAGGATCATTGTCTGGAAATGATAAAACTGAGGATGCACATACAATTCTCAATACGTCTAAAATTATATAAAATAAAATGCAAATAACAATCTTAACATGCATGGAAAATACATAAAAAAAGGATGCCTAGTACAACACGTCTATCAATTTTGAAAATAAGGACCATATGTTTATATTGTTATATATCCGGGTCGTCTGTCCATGTCTAATATCTGGTTCACTAAGAAATAATACATTCAAGCCACTCGATGAATGTTAAAAGAAGAAGAATTTAATGCTTGAACGCATGTAAGCCTACAATAATAACATTCACCTTCACTGGTCAATAATAATACGTTTCTTTATCACCTAACAAAACAACAACTACCGGTACACCAATGAGTGTCATAGATCTAGAGAGATTTTGGTGCAGAAAGTGCTAGAATAAATTTCCCCAGAAATCTTTAGACTGCAAAAGAAGATGCGCATTAGAAAGTTGTAAAGACTATGAGAAAACGTATAGAGCGTTCCCAATGGGCGTGGCTTAGGTTTTTTAGTGACGTATTTGTGTAAATAGAAGCCACTATAGAGCGATCTCAGTGGGCGTGGCTTAGGTTTTTAGTGACGTATTTGTGTAAATATAAGAACCCACTTGAGGTACAAATGTAACGTGGTGAAAGTGAAGTTGTTCTTTATCATGCAAAATTCACATCTGAATATTGGCTATCCTACTCAAAAATAAGGAGGTAAATAGTAGTACTGTAGATTAATTGATTAATGTGATTAGGCTAGGGCCGGCTAGACCTATTTACACTTTCAATTTCACTTTATAGGCCTACACTTTTAATGTTTCGTAGGCTAGGCTACGATGTCAAGTGATAGTGTTGGCTCACATCGTCTATGATCTATGTCTATGATAATAATAAAATAGCCTATTTTATTTAAACATACATAATATAGCTTACGTTATTTAGAATCGGGAATTACGAACATCAGTGTTTCAAGTCATCATATAAAAGAAAGACTAAAGCAAGCGGTCCATGTATATTATAGTCTATGGATTGCCTAACTTTTAAAGCAGTTTCGCATTTTATATTTTAATTCTTATTGCGCGCAATTTTAAAATAATTCAATTTTAACAAATTAATAATATAATAAATTAATAATAAACGTTAAAATACAATAAAAGTAATAATTTTTTCCCCACATTGAAAAAGGTGCCGGTACGCCGTGCCGGAAAAGCACTGCTTATGGAACAAAACGATTCATCTCTTTCAGGTATAGCTCCAAGTGTAAGGTTCGCTAAAATTCAGTGAAAACCAGCGATTTTATTTTCTCAACCATTCGATTGACAATTCATTGAGAAATCAACATTATTCCTTCATATTGGCCTTAGTGTGCGTGGAACATGATAGCCCCCTTTCCCCCACATTTCAAGATGTCTTAAGTGCTCGAAAGGGGGTGGGTGTGAAAGAACATCTTTGTAGAGAACCTGGCTATGCACTAGAGCAGTAATTCTCAACCTGTGGTAGGCGTACCCCTGATGAACACTAACAATACGTTCTAAACTCTCCGGGACTGTGTGGCCACTTTACTTTGTTCCAATTAATGTCAAGTACCCACCAGTAGTCTCAGGGACAGTTCCTCAACCTTATCTTAAATGTTACAGATGCTCCTTCTGTAAAGACGATTATTGCATCCTACACTCAACCGTGGTCTGCGTCCGATTTTCATTTTCATTAGTGTTTTAAATGATGTTAATTTATTGGTTTTCAGGAGACCTATTGACAAGTATTACTGAGACGTGACCTTTTCAAATGGAAGAGGTCACGTGCTTCTATTTTTAAATTGTTTTTTATTTTAGGCATTTTCGTAAACAAAAAAGCATACTTTTGCTGGTGTTTGACAATTAATTTCAACCTCGATGGCCAGTTCTAGTCTTTTAGAAATATACAAATGCTACAATATTAATTATGAGGAATCCGTTTTTAACATCAAAAGTGAGTTGGCGATAATTAATACTCAAAGTGTTAGTTGCGTAAAGTTAAATTTAGATTTGTTTATAAAATAAATTAGTCAAGAGTTGCGTCCTTGGTTAGTAAAAAAAAACACAATTCGTAGATTCATAAAAATATAAAACGAAAATTCTTTTGCATCAAGCAATACGTTTGAGGTTATAAATGGAAGATTCTTCACGATAGACATTCACAATCCATCGTTTTCTTTTGGCAACATCTTTTGGAAATGAAATAACATTTAATCTCTTGCATCGTTTGGTAAAACCAATAACGTAGCATACAGACATGCTTTTTTAAATTAAATTATCGAATAAGACCGGAAATGTTTTTCTTGTCGACCTTTTATGCATACATAGTCGTTAAGACTTGTCAATTTTAATCCCGAAAGCCACTCGGAAAAAAAGAGTACTTAGATCTATATGCATTTGTTCTTGCATATTGACAAGTCTTAATGGGCCGTATTGCTGCTGAGAGTTAAAATATTGACTTGTATAAGGGGCAAGGGTGTTAACTCTCAGCAGCAATACGGCCCATTAGGTGTGACCTTTTGAACTGGGATGAGCGTGAACTTCCGGTGAAATTTACCGCCATTTTCGTAAATAAAAACCATGCTTTTGGTGCTGTTTGACAATTGATTTCAACATCGACAGCCAGTTCTGGCCTTTTAGAAATATACAACGGCTACAAGATTAGTTATGAGGAATCCGTTTTGAACATCAAATGTGAGTAGGCGATAATTAATAATCATAGTGTTAGTCGCGTTTGGTTAAATTTAGTTTTTGTTTATAAAAAAAAGTTAGTCAAGAGTTGCGTCCTTGGTAATTAAAAAAACACAATGCGGAAATTCGTAAAAAAAACAACAACACGAAAATTCTTTTGCATCAAGCAATTAGATTGGGATTATAAATAGGTGATTCTTCAAATCTGACATTCACAATCCATCGTTTTCTTTTGGCGCCATCTTTTTGGAAATGAAATAAATTTAATTCTCAACATATTTTCGTCGCCTACAACCAGTAAAATAGCACACATGGCAGACATGTTTTTTTTATAATGTGATCGAATTCGACCGGAAATGTTCTTTCTCGTGAACTTTTATGCATGCATAAACGTTAAGACTTGTCAACGGGATAAGAAAAGTGTCTTTGTCTTTATGTTTATCTGTGCATTAATATTGTGTTGTATTTGGAAGTTAGAATTTAATGCCTTATGTATTATTACTATTTTACTCTTTGCCCTACTGTGCTATAGTGTTTCTATGTTTAATTTTACTAATGGTGTTACTCTTGTCAGTTGTGAATATTGTGCCCTCAACGATTTTTCAGGGTTTGTTCAAATAAAAAAAATGTTTTCTTTAGTTAATGGGTCCTACACGGAAGATGCATAATCAAGTAGAGGTCTAACTAATCTGCGAAAGCATTTTAGTTTAATGTTATTATTATTCTGAATCTGGGGCTTTTGAAAGGAAAGGTGAACCAGTGCTGCCGCTAGGCCACCTTGCTGAAAGGAAAGAAATTGCCAACAACTACAACTATTTCACGTTGTTGTACTATTACATGTTGTTGTACTATTACATGTTGTTGTACAAAAAGGAACATAAAATAAAAACCTATCTTTCTTAATGGGTTAGTTACAGTCGTTTAAATTGCTTTTCTTAAATATTTGAAGTATTTTTGGGGGATTAGTATGTACAAGAAAGTAATGAGTACTTATAATTGAAACGTGTGCTAGATGGGCACGGGGGAAATAAAGGCTTCGGGTCTAGAATAGGGATCGGCAACCTACGGCACGCGTGCAAGACTTGGCACGCAAACCAATTTTCACTGGCGGAAGACACACACACACACATAAAGGCAATTCAAGTCTCTTATAAAAGAAAGTGAGTGCCAAAGTAGGCTGACGTTTTGACACCCTTAATGAATTAGAAATCCCACTTTGGCCCACTTATGAAAAGGTTGTCGACCCCTGATCTAGAAGATTTGACAACCGAGCATCATTCCGTGTCATTAAATGACTTTCTATCTGACTTTTTTTCTCTCCCACACAAAAAAACATTATTAAATTAAAATTATTCTTTTATTTATTAATTGGATGATCCTTGAGGCCGCTTCACCCCCCCCCCTCTTTTCCCAATCCTGCCCACATTCTCGATATCTTGAGCCTGCTTTGCGTGTAGGCGTTGTTGTTGTTCTTTTACTCCCTTTCTTTTAACTCGTACTGTCTATCTGTCTGTCTGTCTGCTTGGTTGGTTATGTGCTTGCTTGTTCAAAACTTTGCATCGATTTTTTTACCACTTCCCGTCGTCCAGTGGAGCTGAAACTTGGGCAGCAGACTTGTTGCGACTAACGATACATTCTATCAAATGTTTAGCATCATAGCAATTGGAATAGTCCCTAATACCTTTGACCACTTGAACTGTTAGACCACTGGAATGGATTTGCATATATCTTGAGTGAAACCAATTTCAAAACATTTAACTATAAGTACTTCCCTTTATAAAGGCACATATTAAGATAGTTGGGCTTTTTCAGAAGCACATCGAAGCACTCAAAGCGGAGTTTTCTAAACAAAGGCAAGACTTTCAAATTGATGGACTTATTTTTTCATACCTCATCAAGCCTGGCTTGATCTTACTACAACCTTCGTGGCATTAATTTTTTTAAGTTGAGGTATATTGGCGATTTTAAAACGCAGCCAGATGAATTTTAAACATTAAAAATGGACACGGAAAAATGTTAATTTGATGGGAAATCTGGAAGGAAGCTGCTTAGGAAAGTTATCTGCTATTCTCAACTGCCAGGCATTCGCTCTACATTCAGCTTTTGGTTCAACTTACACTTGTGTACGGTATTTATTGCACACGAAAGCTGTGTTAAGCATTCAAAGTGGTCACTTATAATTCACTACTCAGAAATGACAAAATATGTATCAGCCATTATAAGTTAGCGAAGTGAATTCAAGATTTTTAATTGATACAGACTAATTACATTTAAAAGAGTTTTTTTGTTCATCTTCTATAAAAAAAAAAGTAGCCCACCCTTCGGACCAAACTGATCAAAGGGCTGGCAAAGCAGCGTTCACCAGTTTCTGTGGCCACGGCATACAAGGGAAACAGCACAATGCCCAGCCGCCTTTACTTTACCCCAACTAATGTCAGGTACCCATCAGAGCTGGGTTGACTCAGGGACACCCTCAAGTCCTGGGAAAAAAATCCCGGCTGGTCGAACCCAGGACCTTCGAATCCAGTGGCGTAGCTAGGGGAGGGGAAGGGGGGGGGGTCCAAATTCAAAAGTCCCCCCGGGCCCCTAATTGAGGGGGGCCCCCAAATGCGTGTCCGAATTGTTTTTTTCTCATGTCACAATGTCAAATGTCAAAATGCAGGGGCCCCTAAAGAGGCCAAGCCCCCCGAACCCCCAAATCCCTAGCAACGGCACTATTCGTATCGCCAGTCGAACGCGCTGCCGCTCGGCTACCGTGCCCCATCTTCTATAATTAAACATAAACATAAGTAATTCTCAAATAAGTAATTCTCAAATAAGTAATTCTCAAATAAGTAATTCTCAAATAAGTAATTCTCAAATAAGTAATTCTCAAATAAGTAATTCTCAAAAAAGTAATTCTCAAATAAGTAATTCTCAAATAAGTAATTCTCAAATAAGTAATTCTCAAATAAGTAATTCTCAAATAAGTAATTCTCAAAAAAGTAATTCTCAAATAAGTAATTCTCAAAAAAGTAATTCTCAAATAAGTAATTCTCAAATAAGTCATTCTCAAATAAGTCATTCTCAAATAAGTAATTCTCAAATAAGTAATTCTCAAATAAGTAATTCTCAAATAAGTAATTCTCAAATAAGTAATTCTCAAATAAGTAATTCTCAAATAAGTAATTCTCAAATAAGTAATTCTCAAATAAGTAATTCTCAAATAAGTAATTCTCAAATGAGTAATTCTCAAATGAGTAATTCTCAAATAAGTAATTCTCAAATAAGTAATTCTCAAATAAGTCATTCTCAAATAAGTCATTCTCAAATAAGTAATTCTCAAATAAGTAATTCTCAAATAAGTAATTCTCAAATAAGTTATTCTCAAATAAGTAATTCTCAAATAAGTAATTCTCAAATAAGTCATTCTCAAATAAGTAATTCTCAAATAAGTAATTCTCAAATAAGTAATTCTCGAATAAGTAATTCTCAAATAAGTCATTCTCAAATAAGTCATTCTCAAATAAGTCATTCTCAAATAAGTAATTCTCAAATAAGTAATTCTCAAATGAGTAATTCTCAAATGAGTAATTCTCAAATAAGTAATTCTCAAATAAGTCATTCTCAAATAAGTAATTCTCAAATAAGTAATTCTCAAATAAGTAATTCTCAAATGAGTAATTCTCAAATGAGTAATTCTCAAATGAGTAATTCTCAAATAAGTCATTCTCAAATAAGTAATTCTCAAATAAGTAATTCTCAAATAAGTAATTCTCAAATAAGTAATTCTCAAATAAGTAATTCTCAAATAAGTAATTCTCAAATAAGTAATTCTCAAATAAGTAATTCTCAAATAAGTCATTCTCAAATAAGTAATTCTCAAATAAGTAATTCTCAAATAAGTAATTCTCAAATGAGTAATTCTCAAATGAGTAATTCTCAAATAAGTAATTCTCAAATAAGTAATTCTCAAATAAGTAATTCTCAAATAAGTAATTCTCAAATAAGTAATTCTCAAATAAGTAATTCTCAAATAAGTAATTCTCAAATAAGTAATTCTCAAATAAGTAATTCTCAAATGAGTAATTCTCAAATGAGTAATTCTCAAATAAGTAATTCTCAAATAAGTAATTCTCAAATGAGTAATTCTCAAATGAGTAATTCTCAAATAAGTCATTCTCAAATAAGTAATTCTCAAATGAGTAATTCTCAAATAAGTCATTCTCAAATAAGTAATTCTCAAATAAGTAATTCTCAAATAAGTAATTCTCAAATAAGTAATTCTCAAATAAGTAATTCTCAAATAAGTACTTTTTTAATAGCCTTAAAAAATTAAATTATTGTAATTGTTAATGTTTAAAAGATAGGCCTAAACTTCTTAAGGTTAAATGGTCAAACAATTAATGCAGGAAATGTTTCTTTGCAACTGTTTAACGTAAATTAATTTTATACCTCTGATAACTTAATCTTGTAGTGAATACCATAATGCTGGATTTATATAAAGAAATAATAATTTATCAATAATATTTGTTATATTACAAGAAAAAAACGTGCTTGGCATCACTATTGAATCGAAATGAGAAAATGTTATTTTGATTAAAGGGAGAGAATCGGCACGTTTTATTTAATAATAATAATAATAATAATGACATTTGTATAGCGCTGCCAACAAACATAATGTAAGCTCAGAGCGCATTTAACATAACAACTAAGAACACGGATACAATCTATAGGCCAAGAGATAAAAAACTAAATGATGATTCAAAACTTTACAAACATGGAACAAATCAAACAACTAAAACAAAATAACCGACCTAACATATAAGTAAGACAGTAGGGCTCTAAAGCATGTTAACTAAGATAAATATTGAAATAATGAGTTTTTAAGTTCTTCTTGAAGGAATCAATGGAGCTTGTTTGCTTGAGTTGAATGGGAAGTAGATTCCACACCTTCGGACCGGATACTGAGAAGGCTCTAAGGCAAAAGGTTGCCGACCCCTGATATATAGCCTACTATCGCAATAATATCATATCAATGCAGAAATTGCATCACTATTGGAATAGTATTAACTAGTATTTTGTTGGCAGCTGTCATTATTACGCAAATACGTGCAGCAGAAACTTGATTTAGGCTGTTTTATATGTAACGGTTCTCTGTATATTCCCCATGTTCAGTTTTCACAACCGCTGCAGACACAGTTGTGTGAGTTTTTTTTTATGTTCTGCTCAAATGTTGCACATTTTGAGTTTTTATTTGCGGTTTAGCCTACATAATTGTAGCAGATTTTCATATGAGGTATATTTTTGTACATATTGACTTTTTATATATAACTCACAATTGTTGCACATAGTCACTAATCATTTGAGAGTTATAGTCAATGATGGCGCTCGTTCCTAAGCAACGTTTACTTTATTAAAACTAAACCACTGTACATGACTTTGAGTTAGCTCTTCTGGTAGTAAACATTTTCTTTGAATTTTTTTATGTAAACATTATTATTACATTAAAATGTATCGAGTAAAAACTTTTAAAAGTATGAAACTCAAATGCAAACTCTTACATCAGAAGTGGAACACGTGCCAACAACATCATGCCACTACCTTTTTCTGGCATGCAATATATATTTTGTAGTCGTTCACGCAACAACTTTTGGTTTCGAAACTTTCCAAACCTAAAGAATCACATCAAAGATCTCCCATACGATGACAGAACAGACCATCTAAGGCAGCCTTTAGCATCTTCTTTGTGTGCTTAACATCATCTATTCAACAGTTGAGCAATTCTCCACATGAGATGATAAATTCAGAGAGCCGGAAAAGACGACAAATGTTACGAGTTTTGCCTACAGCATGAAAGTAAACCTACAAATGTTTCATATATCACTTTGAAATGTAGCTGTCTGAATTTCAGAGTAGATCTATCTCAATTTGGAAGCAGAACTTTAGTGATATTATAGTTGACTTGGGAATATATTTCTTTTAAGCGGTTACCGTTGGAGGTTCCAGAGAGAAGTGGAGAAAAAAATATTGCTGACTTGGACTGTTAGTACAGAAAAAGTTTCATGTTTAAATAACTTTAAAACAGCATAATTCGCCATGTTTTCCTCTTCGTGTGTCTATGACTCTTTGTTCTCATTTCTGAGTATCGTTATGTAAGTAACCCTCTGGATGAGACTAGTAGTAGAACTTTGAGTCAAGATATATAAACCATATGTAAATTCTCTATCATCAGTGATAAAGCCGCAGACGATCCACTATTCGTATATCAAAAGTAGCAGTAAAGCTTTCTGACCGACTCTTATTTTGTGACTGAATTTATTTTCAAACAAATTAATCCAATCCTAACTGAATAATGTTTTTCACGTTGTCTGTCGGAGGAATAGAATGTATCTCACCAGATGTCTTCTTTGAATTAGGCAGAGATTCATTGTTATTTCGATGTTGTTTTGAAGATGAATAAACGTATTTTTGTCGTCATTATTTTTGTGTTTTTACCTCTCGAGTTGAATTTTGTATTTTAAATATTTTTTTAAATAATATCGTGTCAACATATTTTGCTTTGCACACAAGTGAATTTTCGTAAATATATTTTGCACGTTTGGGTAGAATCTACTCACGTACAAAAAGTTTGCTCAACCATGTTCAACATTTTCTGCCATCTCTAGATTTTTTCAAGAAAAAACTATTTAAAAATCAAATAAGTAAACTGGCCTACATTTTTACAAAAATTGAACGGTGGACTTTTCTTCAGTCTTCGGGGAAGGAATTGATGAATGAGTTATAAAAGAATGTATTGCATCACGGGAGACATTTACCAAAGTACTAGGGTTAGGTTATTTGTTTTTTTTATTGCATTGATTAGCAGGTGACAGATGATAGCAGGGCAAGAGGTTAACGTATCTCCGTGACATTTAATTTTATTGAACAAGCAAACACGAAACATAGAACAAGTACAACTGCTCTGGGGTTAGATATTTATATTAACTTGCAATGTCTGTGTGCTTGCTTGTCTGTAATCTTGCAAAACTTTGCATCGATTTTTCAACCACTTCTCGTCGCCCAATTGAGCTGAAATTCGGGAAGCAGACTTGTCCCAACTAACAATACATTCTATCAAATTTTCAGCATCAATACCTTTTGGAATAGTCACGAATTCTTTCGACCAATTTGCGAATCGAAGAAAATATTTTACGTCAAACATGGCTGCCTCTACCGGAAGAGACGGAAGTAAATAAACTTTTCGGATATGTTCGTTTTTACGAAATAAATAGAATGAAAACGACACATTGTAGCCGAAACAAAGCGAGTTATCTTTTTATGGTTTTTGCGGGCAAAGCTAGAAAAAAAAAGGATGCGCACAATTTTAGTGTGGAAATTCACAAGGTATGATATCACTTATATTTATTTTAATATATCAAAATATAAATTAAATATTAACTTAGTTTACAAAGAAAGGGAGTATATGGGTTAGTTTTTTTTTTTTTTTGCTAATAAATATGGTCTAGACCAGAGGTCGGCAACCTTTTTTATTATAGTGTGCCAAATAAGGATTTCTAATTCATTCGGCATCCCAACAACTTAAAAGTCATTCTGCTCTAATAGTCAATTTCTGATAGAAGATACTTGAATTGCCCTTTTTTTTCTGGGGTGGGGCGGGGTCTGCCGCGTGCCCCCTGGGCTAGACTTTATCTGTGTACATGGGTGTCTGGAGGGAGGGCAGTTGGGGGGGGGGGGGAAGATATCTTAGAGTTGTCAAAAAATTAAAATGTTCTTCAAAATTTGTCATTTTGCACCCCATACGAAACTATGATGCCATTTTGCCCCCTCCTACACAACTTTGTGCGGACGCCCACATCTTGTGCTTAGCTACGTCACATAGCATACTATTATTTTCGGGCTTCCACGCCCAATTAATTTTGTCTTCCTGTTTCTAAATGTGTTTGTGAATTACCCGGAATCTCGTACTTTTTGGACCGAAATGTTTACATGGGTGTGCGAATTTGATTTCATTATTTCAAGTGAACCTATACAGAGAAGATAATATACAAACGAATATATGATATAGTAATAACATTTGGTTAAGGAGAAATGGGCGTATAATGTATACATGTTAGAGTTTCTCTACTCCTCATTAGGTGTACAGAAGCGACCGGTGACGTTTCAGCGGCATAAGCTCGCGCCTTGGAAACGGTGGCCAGTAGCGCACGTGTGTGTTTGTGTGCCAGCGCGCGCGCGCCTTGTGTCGCCAAGGAGGGGTGGGACCGGGTTGAGGGCTAGCAAGGCGCAGAGGGAGGCCATGGGAGGAAGGGGAGAGAGAGCGGGAGGAAAGGGATGGAAAGGGGGTTAGGTGGTGGCGGGAGGGGAGGTGGTGGTGGAAGCTGTCTGTCATCGCGGAAGGCAGCCGTCGTGGTGATGTCGCCGTGCGGTTGGAAGCAGTGGAGGGACTGGTCGATGTCATGGCTATAGATTGTTGTGATATTCCTGCCTGCTTCTGGTTTTCTCTCTAAAACTCAAAGACTATCGGTTGGGGACAGAACCCCCCCCCCCCCACACACACACACAAACACTCACCCTCCCCCTCCCGGCACACACATGACACCAATTATTTTATCCTGCTGTTGTAGTTTTTAAAGCAACTTTTTCTATTATTCTGTCACTCCTTTGAGGCACAAAGGTCATTCTTTTATGTCTTTAGAGGCCTTTCTATTTTAATATACCCTTCCACCAGCTCTCTCTCTCTCTCTCTCTCTCTCTCTCTCTCTCTCTCTCTCTCTCTGTCTTTTACGCACACTCTCTTACGTTTGTGAGGACATCTGTGCCGAGAAGTGTGGAGGAAGCATGAGGAAAAGACAGGAGGGAGTGGGGTGTTGCATGTAATGAAGGATGAAGGCTGAAGGAGTGTGTGGGAAGGGGGGGGGAGGGTAGGAAGAAAGGGTGGGTAGGAAAGGCAAGGACAGATGATTCTCACTGAAATAATGGTTTCAAAAAAAAATAGGAGAGGGTAAAAATAGAAGGGTGGGGGAGGGGAGAAACTTCCACAAGTTGACAAGTGTCAGTGAGTGTGGCGCGTGGTAAACGCCTCACTCCCACACACACATTCTCTCTCTCTCTCTCCTTCTCTCCATCTCTCTCTCTTTCCTTTCGTCCCCCTATCCATCCCCATGGCTGCCTATGTACGTGAATGATAGATTGTGACGAGAGTGTGTCGAAGTCTTAGTATGAGACTGCCAACGAGGGCTGTGTGTGCCGGGCCATGTTGTTGTTTCTGTTTCTTTTCTTTACTAATTGTGGATATAGTACATTTCCTATACATCATTGTTCCACAATTAAATGTGTATGTATCAAGACGTAAGACAGACCTGGAACCAAAAATAAATATATATAAAAATAACGACCATCCATTCTTCGCCACTTTTCCGATTGATTCGATTCTAAACGTGATCTTTCTCTCTTGTTCTAATTCTCCTGCACATGGAGGGTACGCTTTTTTATTTGATGTGTTATTCCAGAAAGGAAGAAGAAAAAAATAGAAGGGAAAAATAATTACTGCGTGTCTTCTTGGTGAGCTGAATCAAACTGGATTGTTTTATACTCACGACAGTTGTGGAAATAGTATTGTGCTAGAAATCAATGCGTTTTACATTAACGGTAACACCTTTTACTAGGTAAGTACATCGTAGTTTTTTAATTTCATGTTTTTTTATTTTGTTGTGTTTCTTTTTTTTAATAAATGGAACTTATAATATAAATATGTAGGCTACCACGTACAAATATAATTAGGCCAATAGTATCAAGCGTAAGCCGGTTTGAAGATAATATTTGAATCTGTAAAGATATTTAATTTTATTCTGAAAGAGAAATTTCGACATAGTTTATTCCTTAGTTTTATATGTGTTTTGTTTTGGTATATGAGGCCCGGGTTGAAAGTAATGGTATCGTATAACTAATGCGCGCATTTTGTGCGGTCACACTGTCCATGTATATACATCATATACAGTTGATTTTTCTTAAATAGTTGAGGAACTATAGGCTAAGAGCTAAGAGTACACACACATACACACACGGCTATAAAACAAAATTGAGGAAGGTAGCTTGTAAAGTACGTACGTAGTAAGTAACTAGGTTGGTAGTTAGGTTGGTAGTTAGATTGGTGTGTCGATATGTACGTAATAAGTTAGGCAAGAAGGTAGGTAGGAAGGAAGGTTTATGAGTAAGTAGGTAGGTAGGTAGGTAGGTAGGATGTGTTGGTATGCATGTGGCTACACAGGAGGCTATGTTGATAGACAGATAAACAGGGGGGAAATATATAGATAGATACATAGATAGATAAATAGATAGATAGATTGAGAATAAAGTAAGTTGGGTCAGGAAAGTTGATTGGCAGGTTACAGCTGGTTGGGATTGTATGTGGTTGTTGTTGTTTTGTTTTTTGCCAGTGGCTGCAAAGAGTAATTGTTACAGCAGATTATTTTGGAGAATGACTTTTAATATAGACAATTATTAGTTAGGCTGTATATGTGATCAATTGAATGGCTTTTTGCTTGACTGGCTGAGAGAAACACTCACAATGTGTCTTGCAATAAAGTCAACAATAAAACAGAACACATTTAAATAATGACACAAACACTGGAGAAATAAAATTTGGTACCCAAATAACAGCCAGATCATTAAAATTCACTTTGACGAACAGCAACTCCTGCGTACGTAACATTATTTGAAAGATAAAGCGTTTAGGAACCAAGCACGGCTGACTGCCCTTTCACGTTTGAAAGAAATGCATTGAACGTCCATTATTCTACAAACATTTCAACAGCGCTCAATACAAAATTACTCTGTTTAGAAAAAAAAGAAGATGAAAGGACGGGCGGGATTAATAATTTAGAAACTGGCCTTAGACACAGTGGATCCTAAATGTGTATACACCCCTGGTTGTGAGGATTGTCACTAAACTGTGGGAAATGTGGTAATGATTGGTGTATAATCGTGTGTCACTATTCAGTGTAAGCTGTATGTATTCTCAGATGTATGTATTCTCAGCTGTATGTATTCTCAGATGTATGTTTTCTCAGCTGTATGTATTCTCAACTGTATGTATTCTCAGATGTATGTTTTCTCAGCTGTATGTATTCTCAGCTGTATGTATTCTCAGATGTATGTTTTCTCAGCTGTATGTATTCTCAACTGTATGTATTCTCAGATGTATGTTTTCTCAGATGTATGTATTCTCAGCTGTATAATTTCTCAGCTGTATGTATTCCCAGCTGTATGTATTCTCAGATGTATGCATTCTCAGCTGTATGTATTCTCAGATGTATATATTCTCACATGTATCCATTCTCAGATGTTTATATTCTCAGCTGTATGTATTCTCAGCTGTATGTATTCTCAGCTGTATGTATTCTCAGCTGTATGTATTCTCAGATGTATGTATTCTCAGTTGTATGTATTCTTAGCTGTATGTTTTCTCAGGTGTATGTTTTCTCAGATGTATGTATTCTCAACTTTATGTATTCTCAGATGTATGTATTCTCAGATGTATGTATTCTCAGCTGTATGTATTCTCAGAATTATATATTCTCAGATGTATGTATTCTCAGATGTATGTATTCTCAGCTGTATGTATTCTCAGAATTATATATTCTCAGATGTATCTATTCTCAGATGTATATATTCTCAGCTGTATGTATTCTCAGCTGTATGTATTCTCAGCAGTATGTATTCTTAGCTGTATCTATTCTCAGATGTATGTATTCTCAGATGTATGTTTTCTCAGCTGTATGTATTCTCAACTGTATGTATTCTCAGATGTATGTTTTCTCAGATGTATGTATTCTCAGCTGTATGTATTCTCAGATGTATGTATTCTCAGATGTATGTATTCTCAGATGTATGTATTCTCAGATGTATGTATTCTCAGATGTATGTATTCTCAGATGTATGTATTCTCAGCTGTATATATTCTCAGCTGTATGTATTCCCAGCTGTATGTATTCTCAGATGTATGCATTCTCAGCTGTATGTATTCTCAGAATTATATATTCTCAGATGTATCTATTCTCAGATGTATATATTCTCAGCTGTATGTATTCTCAGCTGTATGTATTCTCAGCTGTATGTATTCTCAGATGTATGTATTCTCAGATGTATGTATTCTTAGCTGTATGTTTTCTCAGGTGTATGTTTTCTCAGATGTATGTATTCTCAACTTTATGTATTCTCAGATGTATGTATTCTCAGATGTATGTATTCTCAGCTGTATGTATTCTCAGCTGTATGTTTTCTCAGCTGTATCTATTCTCAGGTATATGTATTCTCAGGTGTATTATTTTATAATCACTTATAAGAAGTCTATAATACTTTAAAAAATCCATTGAACATTTTATGAAAAGATTGTATCTTTTTATTCAAACACCCAACGTATGTAACTATTTCAAAAAGATCCGGAGTTATCCTAACTACGACGAGGTTTCCTTCTGTTGTTATGTTATGATCAATAGGGAAAACAGAACAAAACCAAATATATAAAAAAGTGGGTGGGTAAAAAAAAACGTGAGATCCACTGGGGACTGGCGCGCGTGTTTGTGAACTTAATATTTCATGCCTTGATGTTTCCGAGTCCGCCAGCCATAGAGAAGGCTAATTTTATTTTCACTTTCTACAATTTGGTGACCTTGATAATTTTATTACTCGATACATAGCGTTGAATGTCTTATCCCGTCTCGGTTGATACTTTACATACATTTACTTAGTTTAAAATTTAAATTTTGTCGGAAAGAAAGCTAATGAAACATAAAGATCCATAAAAGAAACTTTACTCTCATTAGTAAACTATACTACTGTGTTTCATTAATCATCGTTGGTCTCTGGTACTGGTGAAACAGCGAGGAATACTTTCATAAATTCACAATACACAACTGCCTGCCGCCATAACTGTCCCCAGCTTATGTTACATGCCCACCAGCAGCCCCAGGGACAGACTCTTATTTCTCTAGAACAGGGGTCGGCAAACTTGTGCCAAACAAGGATTTCTAATTCATTCAGCCTGCTAACAGCCTGAAAGTAAGCCTGCTCTATTATATATTTTTATAAGGCAATTAAGTTAGCGCTATAGCAAAACCTAAACCAAAAGCAACTTTATAGAGAAAGCGTTTTATATTTGATTAAAAAAATAACATGGTTGTGATTATATTTTTTTCCCCATTTTAGACTGTTCCGGGTCTTTCAAAGGAACGGATCCGAAAGCCGATCACTGCCTAAAGACCCGGATCAGTACTGATCCGTTCCCGTTCTTCATTTCGATAATATGCTGGTTTCCATTGTTCGCTGAAAGTTGAAAGTTTATAATATTTAGAATTTTGTTGCGAAACTATTTCAAAATTTTACTAATAATACGTGGTGTAGATACGTAGTAATCATATAAAGTGGGTACTAAATGAATGTTCAAAAATGTACATATAAATTCTTAAGTCGTATAATATGTATATAATTTTAAACTGCTTTTGATATTTGTATCATTTTTAAGCTATAAATGTAAGCTACTTTTTTAATAAAATAAAAAAAAATGGAAGCCATTTAGAAATGTTAACACAAATAAAACAGGTTAATTATCTCCCTTTAATATAATTAAAGTTTCCTAATTTGATTCTATAGTTAATTAGATATTATGCCAAAAAAGTTATGTTTTGTAATATAACGAAGATTACTTATTATTTATTATTTCTTTATACAAATCTAGCATTATGGCATTTATTTCAACTAGTAATTAGAGTTATAAAATTTATTTACGTTAAAAAGTTGTAAATAAAAATTCCCTGCATTAACTGTTAAAGTTGACTTAAGGAGTTAAAAAATAACAGTTTAATAATTACCAAAATTACAAAATTTAATACTAGTACCGGTAATATACGCCTCTTATATGCTTATATTATTAAAATAATAAAATAATTAAAATTGTTTTAGAATTAATTATATTTCTGCTTAATTTCCAAACTTTTAAAATCTCATGTTTACTTTCATGTGTTTCCAAAAATACAAGTGAATGGAAAGGAGATTGGGCGGGGAATTTGGAAGCCAAACCCATTTTCTTTATTTACATAACATTTACTTGATTTAAATTCCCTCCACATTTCGTGCCACTGATAGGGAGAAGAAAAAAACGGTTGGCCCCCCAAGGCAAGACGTTTGTTTAAAATCAATGTGGAGTAACTTCAAGTAGCACTCGCAGTCTTTCTATCCATCGGTAGGCACCGAGATGAGCACGAGTGGAGATGGTTCTGAGGGCGAAAACTCTGCATGTCGCTAATAGATTTGCATTACCATGTTTGTTGGTCATATTATTTGTAGTGAACTTGTTTGTTATCTTTTATAGATATGCTTTTAATGAAACACGTTTGCTATTTTATAGTGAAACAATAAAGACTGGCTAAATTGTTATTATATAGTGTAGTAAAGAAATGGTTTTTTAGTATTGAGGAATTTTTAGACCACAGATGTGTGTGTGTAAGATAATGTTTAAGATCTTACAGGATCTACATGCTCCTGCTCTATAGAATAATATTGGCGTCCCACGCTAATTCGAAGTCTGAGTCTAGTCTTACATTTTTATTAGTGTTTTAAAAGTTGTTAAGTTACTTGTTTTCCTGGTTTGTTCAGGCAACCTATTCCATGCCGGATGCCGCTAGGGAAGAAAGAGTACTTATATGCATTTTTAGATATCGTACTTTTATTATCTGGATATTGACGCATCCCTATCTTTATAATCTTCTGTATGAAACTGGAACCCTTAAACTAAAAACTTTTTTTTTTAAACTATAATATCTTTAGCAACAAAACTGCAAGGTTCAACACAAGGGAATCTTCATAACGGACAAGTGTAACACCAATAGTTAAATCACTAAACCTAGAAACACAAGAGGACAGAAGGGCAAAGACTAAAGTAGTAATTATACATAAGGCATTCAATTCTAACATAGACATACATTACAGTAACCTATTTCAAAACTCTGAAAGACACAGGGATAAAAAGACGCCTCCTATGTCATATGCGTGAACAAACGCATAATACAGTTTCTTTATCACCAAGTGGCATCCTGGCGTTGAATAGGTAGCCTGAACAAACCAGGAACGCAAACAACTTAACATCATTCAAAACATTAATCAAAATTCAAGGCAAAGATTCAAACCACAGATAAGCATAAGACGCGACACTCTTCTGTATAGAAAAAGCATAGACTGTATATAACATATGAAACGAAATAGATCAGGCATGAAAATGTCAAAACATTTTTTTGATCAGTTATATCGATGCTGTTTGTAGACATGATGTCCATGTGTTAGTTTATGATATAACTATATGACCCTACCTACACATGAGTTCTATGTTTGTCGATATTACTGCATGCCCCCCCCCCCCTACCTTTCAGTTTTACTCTAAGGTTAATGGAACTTACAGAGATTATTATGATTTCCCTCATAATGCCTTCCCCTAGATCTGCTTAATTTTATCTCTTTACTCAATGTATTGCTTGATTTTGTAACCTTAAGTTTTTATCAATGCATACTGCTGATCTGATAATTGGTTTGTTTATCTGTAGACATTATTCTGTCTATGATTTTACGTATCCATCTACGTATCTATAACCCTGCTCTCTCTCTCTGCTCTCTTTCTCTCTCTCTCTCCTCTTCTTCCTCTCTCTCTCTCTGCATACACGTGTGCCACGATAGAGTTTGCCCATGATAGACCTGTAGATATTACGATAAGGATTCCTACTTGTAGAGATTTTGATATCAATCTGATATCAATCTGGTATCAATCTACACATGAGGTCTATGCTAGTATAGATAGAACCGCGGATATACAATCTATTTTTCGATTTGATTGTTAATATTGATGCAGTGTACACGAAAATTTAGGCTAAGCGTAATTTAAGCTTTGTGATTAATGTAGTATCAATATATATATATATATGTGTGTGTGTGTGTGTGTGTGTGTCTATATCAATAGGGATAGTAACGTCGTATAAAAGAGTTTCGAAACTGCCCGTTTGCGTCCCGGCTACAGAGTAAGGATATGCGCTTAACTTACAGTTATATAGTGTATGTGTTCAAACCTATGTTACTTATAGGTTAATATAAGCGATAAAAATGTTTGTGTTTCACGAAGAAGAAGAATAACAATTACTGAGTCACCCAAAAATAAAAATAGAGGAAAAGCTACAAGAGACACCAAAGCCTGTAACACATTCTCATTAGCATCGATGGAGTTTCTTTTTATCATGCTCTTCAATATGTCCTTTGACTACAAAATGCAAAACGATAAACGACAGAGATGTTTTTTTTTTATATAATATAATTTTGGTCAATGAAAGTCAATCTAAAACTAAAACTCAATGTATTCAATTGATTTAAGATTGACTTTGACCCAAGAATGTATTGGCCGGTCAGTTCTTTTCTCCAACATTTTAATAAACAACCTAGAGCACAAAGGAGGAGAAAGGAAGTAACTACACTAATAAAAACAAAAAGAGAATCAATAAGACTTCGTAGTAGAGGGATGTTATTAGAGTCAATCCATTATGTTCAGTGGCCACAACTCACCTTTAATGAAACGAGTGACTCACCTTTTTATTAAAAGCTACATAGTCGACAGGGAAGAACAACTCTGTCAGACACTAGAAGTTCCCAGGAGTTGCTTTTCTTTTCGTTGTATGGCCAAGAGTTGGGCGCCGGAGCAGGGATACAAATAAACCCAGTCCAGTTGTCAACATAATTCTTGAGGATTCCGAGCAAAAAGAATTTTGACAGTTTTTTTTTTATAAAAACAGTTTTCTTATCGTTTCTTGCGTTTATTTTATGTTTTTAATGTATTTAATTTTTACTTAAAAGCATAAATATCTTATCTTATACATTACAGACGCTCCTTCTATAAAGAAGATGATTGCGTCCTACGCTCATCCGTGGTCCGAGTTTAGTCTTGCATTTTTATTGATGTTTTAAATGATGTTAAGTTACTGGTTTTCCTGGTTTGTTCAGGCAACCCATTCCATGCTCGAATGCCACTCGGGAAGAAAGCGCACTTATATGCATTTGTTCTCGCATAGGGAATAAGGAAAGTGTTTTTGTCTTTATGTTTATCTGAGCTTTGCAACAGGTTGTTATTGGGTTGTATTTCTAAATTAGAGTTTAATGCCTTATGTATTATTACTACTTTACTCTTTGCCCTTCTGTCACTAGTTATAAACCTTGCAGCTCTTTTTTGAATTTGTTCTAATTTTTTTATGCTTTCTTTAGTTGATGGGTCCCAAACAGATCCTACATATTCTAGTATAGGCCTAACTAATGTGAGATAGCATTTTAGTTTTATATTCTTATTACATTTGTAAAAGTTCCTTTTTATGAATCTTAAGGTCCTGTTTGATTTTTTAATTACTTCATCAATATGAGAGTTCCAAGATAACTTATCATTTATTATTACTCCCAGATACTTAGCATTGTTAGTTTGAGTTAGTTCTTTACCATGAATGTAGTAGTTTGCTATTATTTGTTTCTTTTTCTTTGATACCCTTATTAGTTGGCATTTTTCTGGGTGAAAAGACATACTCCAGTTTGATTCCCATTTTTGTAGTTCATCTATGTCTTTTTGTAAAAGTTCACTATCTT
Source organism: Anisus vortex (assembly GCA_949126835.1). Classification (NCBI taxonomy): domain Eukaryota; kingdom Metazoa; phylum Mollusca; class Gastropoda; family Planorbidae; genus Anisus; species Anisus vortex. The sequence goes on from OX421493.1 coordinate 23,678,782, forward strand.
TTCCTGTCTTTATTATTCTATAAATTATGCAATCATCGGCAAATAATCTTACTTTTGTTCCTGTGTTAATGCAATTTGGTAGATCATTAATATAATTAGAAATAGTAGGGGCCCTAGAACAGTTCCCTGTGGAACTTCTGAGTTTACAGTTATTGGTGATGATTTAGAGCTATTTATTATTACTGTTTGTTCTCTGCCTATAAGAAAGTCCTGAATCCACTGATGTAAGGGACCAGAGATACTAAAGTATTTAAGTTTTTTAGAAGACTAGAACATATATCTAATACATAAATATGTAAGAGAAAGTCAATATTTGGGGCAGTATAGAGTGTAAATATATGATTATGACAAAGTATATATACCGTTACGACCAAGACAACTATATTACCACTAATCTACCCATCTATCCTGTTCGTTCATCAAAACTATCCACACATCTATAAATCAACTGATCCATTGATATATCGATACATCTAATTATCTTAACTATCTGTATACCTCTGTACATGCACTAAACAGACTGTCAGAGAAAAACGTTTTGTTTAAGCAAAAGTGTGTATGTAAACTTTATTCGAAGAGTAACACCGAAATAGTATAAACCTTGTCAGAAATACATACATTTTGTTACCTGCACAAACGTTCAATGAACATTCATTTTGACAACTGACGGAACAGCATTATAATTGCCTACTATCTATAACTCAGTTATAAGCTCAATAAAGAGCTACACTTGCCTATATACCCGGTACAACAGAAGCTCAGAACTCTCAAATAAACCACCATAAAGCAAGTTATAGATTTTGTATTAATACAGGGACAAGTATAGTTACATGAATTTTTCGTATTCTAAATAGAATAAATAATTATATAACAATATATAATATAATTATATTTATTTGAAACAAAGCTATTTATGAATTGTCGCAATTTACTGTAACGTACTAAAACACATACTAATATAGTACATTAAAGTTTTAAAATTGTGTCGAGTTTTTTATGAGAGCACACAAAAATATATTTCATGCCTGAATGGCATTCAGTAAGACGTATAATGTTTATCAATTTGTCCGTGACTTTAGGGATGATAAAAGTGTTATCTTTTTATTACTTCCTTTATTTTAAGTTGCAATTTCTGTCTGTCTTTCTGTCTGTCTGGGAGCAAAACTTTGCTTCGATTTTTCGACCACTTCCCGTGGTCCGATCGAGCTGAAATTTGGACAGCATATTTGGGGCGCCTAACAATACATCCTATCAAATTTTCAGTTAAAACGACTTAATAATACTACACTTATGACAATATTCATTTCTTAAAAGGAAAGTATAAGAAATATTTTGATTTCGCGTTAAAAATGCCTGTGCAACTTTTTATACTTTTTCGGCGCAAAGCTAGAAAAAACAATTATGCGCTAAGATTATTTTTAGAACAATACATACTGAGTAAGGAGATATTTTTGAGATTTGCGACACAGATTATGATATTTTTCTTTGGGGTTTCATTTCCAGTAGTCAATCAATTATTTAATTACATGATGGTAAACTTAGTTTGCAAATAAAGGGAGTATAATGAAAACTTCGTTTTTAAGGTTTTCTTGTTCTGTATATTTTATTAGGCAGACATAACGGGGGTTTATATCTAAATACAAGTTTAAACAATAAATTGAAATGAAATCAAGCAAATGTTTAAAAAAAAATTTATTGGAAATAATTTCAATATAACCTACATTATTACGTATCGCAATTTTGAATGAATTTTGAAAACGAAATATACAAAAGCGCCAACAGAAGACTAATGACAATATTTGTGAGTATAATAGAGACGAAATAAAGTCAGGCCTTTGTAGCGCTGTTTTCCTTTCAGACAATATTAATGCATTGGACTAATGAAGTAGCGTTCACCAGTTTCAGGGGCCACATCATACAAGGGGATAGTGTGGCCATCAAAAATGCCCAGTAGCCTTTATGTTGCCCCTAGTAACGCTATGTACCCATCAGATGAGGATAGACTCGGGATAAACTAAGTTTTATGATGTTTTACTATTGTTTTAACTAGGCTTTAATTCGATGTGAACCTATTACTGTAGGAAATCCTTTGACAAAACACTTTCTTCTACGTGTTTACGTTGCATGCAAATTGTTGGAAATATATGGCATTATAAAATATTAAGATTTTAACTGGGAATTTCTTAGACATATATGCATGGGCGTTTGGAATGATATAGGAACGAGTGTGTTTTTTTTTTAAGTTTTCAATTCCCACATTGCGAGATCAGTACCTTACTACATGCCCCTCCCCCCTCCAAACTAAACCACCATATAAAAAATTGCATTGTTATGCGTATATCATGCAGTTTAAGCCTTACCTCTAGTTCCTTCACACATTGTTCTTCTGATGTTTTATATTTGCCTTGTGGTTTGTACGCCTTATGAAATAGTTTGCAAGTTTATGCTCCAGGCAAGGCCCTCATAATCAAGCTCGTTGCGGGATGCTAATTGTATGGTCAATTGGATTAGGTCATAACAATCATCTTAATGACTCTGCTGTTTGTCTTGACCTTCTCTCTATGTTGGAGAAAACCTTTTGATTATTGTGTACATGGTTTATTACATCCGTTTGTGGATTATTTGATGCTTACTTTCCTGCTTTTCTTTTAAAAAAAATAGCGTTTGCTTACATTCTTTTGCAACGAATTATTGCAGATAATCTTTCATTGCCAACCGATAGATAGATAGATAGATAGATAGATAGATAGATAGATGGAAAGATAGATAGATAGATAGATAGATAGATAGACAGATAGATGGATGGATAGCTAGACAGATAGAGGGGTAGATAGAGGGATAGATAGATGGATAGATAAATAGATAGATAGATACATAGATGGATAGATAGATAGATAGATAGATAGATAGATAGATAGATAGATAGATAGATAGATAGATAGATAGAAAAGCTATTCTTATCGTGTATTTAATTTTTTTAATTCAAGAGTAAAATAAAACGATCATTATTCGTTTTAATCACCTTTAGGCAATGTAATATCAACCGCCGCAAGCCGACTTGGTCACCTTAGAACAGCAATCCCCACCCACAACGAGGCTGTTCCTGAAATAGAACACGCGTTCTTTTATCCGTTATTTAATCCGAGTTGTATTTTTGCTTTTCACGCCAGATTACACTATTGTTTCGGTGCAGATTCATAATTGAGCACGTCAAGTGCTTTTCAAGCTTCCATTATACACTTATTGAAATGTGTCACTATTGTTGTTGTTATTGGTTTATATGTATCAAGTGTTATGTTACTTGGTACTGTGTTCACGAGGCTAGAACTTAAAAGCGCTTTATGAAGGCTCAATAGGCCTAAAATTACGGAGACGTAATGTTAGATTGATTCTATGGTGGCGACTTGTTGCAGAACCATGCACGTAAACTATATATTATACTCTCAAACACAACGTGTCCAGTGACTATACTTATATAACTTTTTCCTTAGTTTTGGAATTCCATTGTTTTTTAAAACATCTTTTCGATTCCTAGAGAAAATCGCTTTGCTGTCGACGCATTAGCACAAGTCTGATTGAGTGCCAAAAAATAAAGTTACGTACAAACAAATATAGGCCCCTATAGATAACATAAACAGACCGATGCAACGTAAAGAAAGGATTGTAATGATCTCTAAAACAAATTGCAACTACATCCATTCTGTGAGAAATGAGTGTTTGCACCGTTGCTCGATGGTGCACTTTTGAAACGGCAGTGCAATGGCGAGCCCCAAAATATGAAATTTGCTTTTGATCATGATAGTATCTCTATAGACCTAGTCTTGTCTCTACAAATGTGAAATTAAAACTCAAAATAGTTAATTTTTTTTTAATCAGCATTCACAGCGTTTCTGTAAAAAAAAATGATTGAAAACATAGATTTTTTTTCTTTTTCAATGTGCACATTCCAAACACTGTTTTGTTTAGCTCATGGTATATTGTATGAACTCTCCTTAAGCATTTATTTCATTTAAAAATGACAATAGAAGAAAGATGAATAGAAGTAAAGCATATTTTAATCCTATTGGGGTGCTCTGTATTAATGCAGGATTATTCACCTTTTTTTACTCCCTTTCTCTTAACTCGTACTGTATGTTTGCTTGCTTGCTTGTAGAACTTTGCATCGATTTTTCGACCACTTCCCGTCGTCCAATCGAGCTGAATCTTGGGCAGCAAACTTGTCGCGACTAACAATACATTCTATCAAATTTTCAGTTTAAAAAAGTTAATTATACTATAATTATGTTTTTTTTTTTTTAATTTAACCCTTTTTTATGGTTTCACATTGAAAATGCCAGTCCAACTGTTTATGGTTTTTCGTCACAAAGCTAGAAAAAAAAAAGGGTGCGCTTTGTGAATGAAGCGAAAAAATTAATACAAATTAATAATTCGTGTCGTGTTTTTGTTAAAGCCGTACAAATGTTCACGGAAATCAGAAACCGGTATTTTTTAAAACAAAAGATATTTCTTCTAAATTATTTAATTGCATGATGGTAAACTTAGTTTACAATGAAAGGGAGTTAAATAAAAAGCTGGTTTTTATGGGTTAGTTGTTTAAGTTTCATTAACTGCTTCCTGGACACCGTGGACGATAACATTGTTCCGCATGGTAGATTTGTGCTTTCACATTACGTACTTCCGTTTCAGTGCCATGCAAAGGATGCAGAGGTGTCGCTGTATCGGGAAAGGGGGGGGGAGCACGGTAATAGAGCCACATAAGTAGTGAGCTCTACACTACATTTAAAAGGGGAAACGTTGTATCGTTTTATCATGAAGAGTAAACAAAATTTACCGTACGGACTTTATTAGTTTTTGCGGTGTCATTTTTTGGTTTCATAACAAATCGCACTCGACTTCTAAAGCATTTTGTTAAATGTGTAGTCTAGTCTTTACTGATAACTAAGTGAAACAACTTATTAGTACAATAGTAAAGAATAAGTACTATAAAAACGTGTCGAATAAAAAGAAACACCATCTAACAAAATATGCTAATCACTTATTCTAGATTCTAGATGCTCTATAAATTACGCGTATTTTCTCACTTCCCACCGCCCCCCCCCCTCCCGACATTTGCAACATATTGACGCGCAAAATAGTGAACCACGTGGGGTGTGGGGTGGGAGATTGGGGGAGGGAATACTCCACATTATTCATTGGAGGCGTAGAGAAGGACATTTACTCGGTATCAGTTCTCCCTATCCTCCCCTACCTCCTCCTAAACACACACACACAAACACACACACACACAACCACAAAACAACACCAACAGCTTCTGTCTGCACACTGACTGGTAGATCATGGTTGGAAACGAGATGGAGAAATAAATCCTCAGCGTGTATTGATTGGCAATTTTTTGCTGTTGTTGTTAGGGGGCAAACAAACTCGTGTAAACGATGGGCTTACATACATTCCTCAGACTCATAAAAACTGTAATTTATAGGCTGTGAAAATATTGCTTAAGAATCCACTTAGATCTAGATATATAATGCAGAGAGGTTGTTTTAATATTTTTTTATTAAGGAAAGGGGGGAGAGAGGCAGGGTAATTGTTTTAAGTTTAGAAATGTATGTCAAACTTAGGCTGCATTTCACGCTTGTCATTGTGAGATAACATATGGATATCATTTCCTTTTTAATGCACCACTCAGATTACATTTCGATCTTAAGTTTGTAATTTTAATTTTGTTTTTGTTTTGGCTAAAGACGCATCGCTAAAGCGGATATTTTCTATTGGCAGGAAGTGACGTCACAATACTCGAATGGCTTTTCTATCTACACCACTGATCTATAGGGCGTTTGCAATCACGTGACAAAAAGCACGTGATTTGTGTTTACTTTGAGTAATGGTGTACAAGTAATAATGGCCGCTGTATTAATAAAGTTTCATATAGGCTCGAGCTTTTTTTAAATGATGTGTTGTGTTTTAAGTCTTATTAAGATTTAAGCTGTATTATGTATGTTAAATAAAATAGGCTATTTTATTATTATCATAGACATATATCATAGACGATGTGAGCCTATTAGTGACTTGACTAGACTAGATATTCACCAACACTATCACTTGACATCGTAGCATAGCCTACGAAACATTAAAAGTGTAGGCCTATAAAGTGAAATTGAAAGTGTAAATAGGTCTAGCCGGCCCTAGCCTAATCACATTAATCAATTAATCTACAGTACTACTATTTACCTCCTTATTTTTTAGTAGGATAGCCAATATTAAAATGTGAATTTTGCATGATAAAGAGCAACTTCACTTTCACCACGTTACATTTGTACCTCAAGTGGGTTCTTATATTTACACAAATACGTCACTAAAAATAGAGTAAAAACCTAAGCCACGCCCACTGAGAACGCTCAATTAAAAATGGATTTTTTCCGGAAACTATATTCTTGAAGGCAAAATTAAATAGACATTCACGTGACTTTTATCTATAAAAATTAGATGTCCTAAACACTGACCTGTAAATACATTTCAAGTGACTTAGGCTTCCTTTCTAGCGTATAGATTTCTTCTAATTATAGGTGGTTTATTCCTGTAACTTGCTTACATGCATAAGTGAATAGTGTAAATTGTGTAATCAATTCTGGCTTCAATTTGCGCATACAAATTCATTATGGAGGCGCTATCCATTCTTTTTATAGTTCAGTGATCTACTCTTGATGTTCTGTTTATTACATAACAAATATTTTGTTTAAATTATATATATATATATATATAGGTATGCTTGTGGTTTGCTTCAAATAATAGCAAGCATGACTTGAACGGTCTGAATCTGAGCAGCGGTCCGTGCCTTTGCATACCATTAATTTAGCTTTTGTAGAGCACACACACACACACACAAACGCATAAGAATATCAATCTAGATTTTATAAAAATCTATAATAACATAATGTTATAAAATGTCAGTGGCGACACAATCTGCGGTCGATTAGTCTGAAACAATTAAATCCACCAATGAAGCAATGCTCAATGAGATCTCGGAGGAAGGGGAAAGAACTGCTATTATAAAAATGCAAATCTTTTTTGTAGACGCCTGAACTTTTATGTTGTTACTTTTTAAATATAAACTTGGCAATTAAGTACAAAGGTAATGATTAACTTAATTGCTGCGTGTTTGTGCTAAGGTTTAGATTCTGTAATGTTTTATTTCTGTAAACGTTAAAACTGCAATGATGTTGTTTTTTTTATTCTAGCTGTTGCTTTGTTATAGGGCAAGACAGCGCGTACGGCTGGATTACCGAAGGTCCTGGGTTCGAATCCTGGTGAAGGCTAGGATTCTTACCCGGGTCTGGAGGGTGAACCTGAGTCCAAACAGTTCTGATGGGTACGTGACTTTAGTCAGGGAAAAGTAGATTCGGCTGAGCATTGAAAAGGCCACACAATCCCCATGTATGCCGTGGCCACAGAAACTGGTGAACTCTGCTTCACCGGCCCTATGGATCAATTTGATCCGAGGGGATACTTTTTTTTAAATTGATTTTTTAGTTGTTGTTTTTTTTGGTCGATGCGCAGCTTAGCGTATATATAGACCTTAGCCAACGGACAAAATATTTTTATGAATTTATGAATTACATACAATGAATTAATTTCGTTTAGGTAGGAATGGTCATTTTTACGTGATTTCAGAGCCCTGCCAAGAGTCATGAGTGATATTTGTATATGTTTTAAAGGCTTTGCCGTTTAACAAGTCAAATATTTGATTTATTTTCAATTCGTTTAGAACGTGTTTTATGAAAATTTACCTGTTAAATTAAACATTAAGTAATATGATATGGATATTTCTGAATCAATGGATTTTAAGAAATGATTTCATAACTGTAAACAATATATGTGAACATCTCCTACGTTATGTATACAAATCGAAGAATGCTAAACAAAAACGTGTGAGTTTTCCATGCCATAGCCCACCGGTGTGCTCTTGATGCAAGCGTACTGGTGGCTTCCACACTCCATGGATACAGAAGTGCCATACGCTATACTATCTCTCTCCCCATTATCATGTTTGTCTACATTTTCTTTTTGTTGTACAAACATATTTTATATATGACCCTATTCTATTGTTATCTATGAAGTGAAACACAATTTTATGAAAACCCTTTTACCACCTGTCCGAAAATGACGTCAAATTTTTACCCCCTCCCCCACACTCGTCACAAGTCATCATAAATGCTTGACCACCCCGCCGCGTCCCTAGGTGCATAACTTCATTTATGGACGGTACATTTACTGAAATGAAATACCGAGTTTCATATAAACGTTAATTAAAAATTTCACAAGAAGGTCTTAATCAACGTATAATTTCACAAAGATAGAGATTATAGAAATCGTAGTTCATTGTATCTCTAAATATACTTTTTTTTTTTTTTTTTTTTTTTTGGGGGGGGGGGGGGTTGCATACATCCGGAACGGTTAACTTGTTATCGTGCTGAGGTTGGTTTCAATTTAAAACTAATTTTCACCTAGTCAGCATTTATAACCTCACACTTGTCTAACATAGGAGTGCTGAAAGAGTATTGAATGCCTCCCTGTATTTCAATTGATCGCTCGTAGTTAAATCTGGCAGAACTATTTTTAGACATTTCGAATCGAGGCTCACATTTACCGCTTTTTATTCCCTTCCAATTTCTCTACTTCGTGGTGAACGCTTTCTTCCCTTTTTTTTTTTTTGCAGACGATTTTTTTTTAAAGAAGAGTGAATGCCCTTTAAACTTTGTCATATTCATTGGTTACTATAGCTTCTCAATATGCAAATTTATCATTTCTAAATAAAACATTGCGTTTGTTCATGGATATTATATAATTAAGTCTTAGCCGATGAATTGGTTAATATTTGTAAATTTTGGATACGTTTTAACGAAACAATAAAATCACACTAAGGTAAATAATAATATTAATATCAGAGAATGAAATCGTATAGAAAAGTATTTCTCAAACAGGACTGACTCAGCGGTCCTAAATCTAGATATCTATTGGTTTTAGGAGGATTGTGCATGGATCTTTTTTTTTTAATTTCCCAAAAATAATATGAACAATAGACATGGCAGGCACATTTTTTTTTTAAATGAATTTGGTTGTCTCTCACTGCATATCTTCTGTACATTGTGTTCCGAGTGATTAGTATTATCGGCTCATCGTAAACATTACTTGTACCGTGCAGAAACGTTACACTTTAAATATACAAAAACAAATACTTGACAAAGTGGACACATTCTTAGAGGTGCATGGCATCAGATTGGGGAACATGCCGATGGTATAAATTTTATACCTTGTTTAATCAGAAATCTCCAAGCGGTATTTCTACACACACACAAAGGCCTCAGAGGGCTTGATTTACTGTTAAGCAAAACAAAAGCATGCCAGGGTAAGGGGTTCAGCACAGAAAGTAATATATTGTATATGCACGAGTGAAAACGGTTAAACACGAATTTTAAAAAAAATGTTGGTGCGAATTGTGAATTGTGAATATGCGACAAAAATGAGTAATTTCGTATAATTTCGCGAGAGACCTCCAAGAGGTGTCTTTTATTGCTGAAATAAAAATATTTCTGTTTCCTTATGAAGCCGATGTCTCTGAATGACAGAGCGATACATTTCAGTGAGTACATTTACAAGGACGGGGTCAAACAACACTTGAACTGTTTGACCACTGGAATGGATTTGCATATTTATATCTTGTGTGAAATCAATTTAGAAAACATTTAAGTATAATACTTCCCTTTATAAAGGCATATATTAAGATAGATAGTTGGGCTTTTTCAGAAGATAAATTGAAGCCCTCAAATTGGAGTTTTCTCAACAAAGACAAGATTTCAAATTCATTGGCTCATTTTTTTTCACACCACATCAGGCCTAACTGGCTTGATCACACTACAACCTTATTTGGTTAATTTGGTGTAGATGTAGTAGAGGGATATTGGCAATTAGAAAATGCAGTAAGTTGAATTTTAAACATTTCAAAAATGGGCATCAAAATGTGCCAATTTGCGTTAAAGTCGGGAAGGAAGCTGCTTAGGAAAGTCATCTTCTATTCACAACTGCAAGACATTCGCTCTACATTCAGCTTTTGTGTGAACAGTATTTATCCTTCTGCTGCTAATAATCTCAAAGACAGCATGTTTCACGATGCTTTCAGAAAACTGATATCCACTTCCGACACTAAGAATCTTCTGATCGTTGGTGATTTCAATATCCACTGGGATGATCCAAATAATGGACATACTCGTTTTATTCTGCAGCTCTTTGACTCTGCAGACTTAGTTCAACATGTTGTGAAACTAACACATAGGAATGGTCATATCATAGACTGGATTGTTACCAGATCTGACAGAAGTGACAATTGTTCAATCTGTGAGTGTGGATGACCTTCTACTGTCGGATCACTTTCTGGTGATGTTTACCACATATATAGTTAGACCTATTGCGCAAAAGAAGATGATTCAGGCGAGGAATTTGAAGACTAAGGATATGGATTCCTTTTGCGATAGTCTTTCCAAGTCCGATTTGGTAAAGTCACCACCTGATAATGTCGAGCAACTAGTCCTCCTGTACAACGAGACACTCTCTTCTCTGCTGGATAGGTACGCCCCAATGACAAAAAAGATTGTTACTGACAGACCTGATACCTCCTGGTTTACTCCGTCGGTTCGGAAAGCTAAGCTGGCCCGACTTATAGCGCTGGAGAAGAAGTGGCCTTGAAGCGAACAAACAGGCATATAGACGAGCAAGAAACAGGTTTGCACAGGAAATCAGGCACGCTAAATCACAGCATGTTCAGTCTGTGCTAGAGGCAGCCGGTACAGACTCTCGCAGAATGTTCTTCGTGGTAAATGACCTCCTTAGAAAAAAAATTGACACCACCGGTTTTGCCTGACATGACCAGTGAGAGGGCGGCGCTAACTCTGCGCGGCTTTTTTAATGACAAGGTTGAAACAATAAGAAAGGCCTTCGGAGAATGCAATGATCTGCCTGCAGATGAGAATCTTTTTGTGGGTAACCCTTAAGCAGAACTGTCGCCAGTTGACGAGATACAGATAAGACGCTTCATCACTGCCTCGAAGCCTACTTATTGCATTGATGATCCCATCCTAACAAAGATTATGTTGGATTGTCTGGACGTATTACTTCCTGTACTGTTAAATATTGCAAACAGTAGCCTCCTATCTGCCACGGTCCCACGCCTCTTCAAGGCTGCGGTGATCAAGCCTCTTTTAAAGAAAAATGGTCTGGACCCAAACGATTGTAAGAATTTTCGCCCTGTGTCCAACCTTCCTTACATATCAAAACTTCTGGAGAAAGTTGTGTCAAATCAACTTGTCCGGCATCTAAATAATAATAACCTACTAGATAAGTTTCAGTCAGCGTATCGACTTGGGCACAGCTGTGAGACAGCACTACTTCGTTTCATGAATGATGTTCTTTGTAGTGCGGACCGTGGTGATCTGACACTCATAGTCCTACTAGATCTTAGCGCTGCTTTTGATGTCATTGACAATGGAATACTCCTGTCAAAACTTCAGTATGAGGTTGGCATCACTGAGACTGCTCTTCGCTGGTTCAGTTCCTACCTGACCAACAGGACTCAGCGAGTTATAGTCAATCTGGCTTCTTCACAGGAAACTCCCCTTATCTGTGGGGTACCGCAGGGTTCAGTTATAGGGCCCTTCCTATTCTCCGTGTATACAAGTCAGCTTGGCAAAATTATCTAGAGCCATTGTGTATCTCGTAAATTTTTTACAGATGACACGGGCACGGTGTTTTATAGGTATTTTCGCCCTGATTCGTCTGCCTGCGCTGCTACTGTTGGTGATGTGGAGGAGTGCTGTCAAACAAGTTAAGGCATTGATGGCTGCAAACCGACTTAAATAAAATGATGACAAGACAGAGGCAATTATCTGTGGTTCTGATGTCAGTCTTCGGAAAATCTCTATTACTACGATCAAGGTTGGGGCTTCCGAGATAACGTTGTCCAACACGGTTAGAGACCTTGGCCTTTTTATTGATAATAAATTATCAATGGTTCCACATATCAGTGCTGTGGTTAAGGCTTGTTCGTCTCATCCACGTGCCCTGGGTCAGCTGCGACCTCAGCTCAATAGAAGGACGGCCAATACCCGTGGCAGTCTCTCTTATCCAGTCAAGATTGGATTACTGCAATAGTTGCCTGTGGAGTTTGCCCCAGAACCAGCTGCAGAGATTACAGAGAGTGCAGAACACCGCGGCGCGCATTGTTTCGGGGGTGAGGAGGCAAGATGATATCTCCCCAACACTAAGGGATCTCCACTGGCTCCAGGCGATGAAGCGAATAGAGCACAAAATTATGTCCATTACGTACGGATGCATAAAGGGCATTGCTCCTTCTTAATTCTTATCTTCGAGAGCTTATCTCAAGGCATGAGCCATCTAGGGAACTGCGCTCTTCAACACAGTCACTCCTCAAAACTCTTAGTTTGGATAGACACAGAAAGAAGTATCTGGGAGTGCGCTCATTTGAGTCAGTGGCGCCTTCTTTATGGAACAGTCTATCTCAGACACTAAGAGAATCTTTTAAAAAGAACTTAAAGACCTTTTTCTTTGGCTAATACATCTGCCACTGCAAATCACACCAAGAGCACACTGAGCATGCTAATCTAATAGCATGGATAGAAGCGCTTTAGAAAGGCCCATTCTTATTCTTATTCTTAAATTTAGAAACGGTTTTTTTTTATTAAAGGGAGATAATTTGCTCGTATTATTTGCTATAATATTTCTAATATTATTTTTTTTCTTTTATAAAAGACTAAATGGCCTGGCCTACAACTTAAAACTTTATAATGACCAAACTGTAAAAAGTAGTTTAAAATTATATAAACATTATATGACTAAAACGTATTATGCATAATTTCGAAACATTTTATTAACTACCCAGTCTTTATGATTACTTCGTATCAATTCAGCTTAATGATATTGCCGTTTCATATTCGTAATAAATATAAGAACAAATTAAAGAAAATCTCAGACTTAAACTAAGAACAAATACCAAAATATTATAATCAATATTAGCTGTTGCTAGATCTTTATCGTGACAACCAAATGAAAATGTTTAAAAAAATGGGTACCATAAATGTGAAAGTTTAGTAATCAAATTTGGTAAAAATGCAAATAAAAAGGAGGATAATCACAAACCCGTAATTTTTTGTATTAAATATAAAGTTTTATTTACCACATAATAGATTCATTGAGATGTTCAGATGAACTTTAAAGGAATGACTTACATGCGGCTTGTGAAAAAGAAAACTTTTATAGTGTTGCTGTACAGTCATCCACTTAGACGTCCATTAAAATAACTTAAATGTAAAACGTCCTAAAGTAAACATTTAGATAATAATAATAATCCTTTTTTTATGTGGTCCTGCCTACAAACATTGTAAGTTCAGAACGCATATTTCTGTACTTGAGTACACATAGTTCTTTTATATTGTATAAATATGCCGAAAGACAAAACATTTGTAATCAAGAATGTCCATTTGTTTGGATCAATAAAGAAATCTTATCTTAACAACAAGCAACAAAAACAGACTATATAGAACTCCTTTTAATTCAATAAAGATGTAGTTACATTGTAGTAAATAAAATTACATAGAAAGAGTGAGAGAGAGACATAGAGAGATAAACAAAATATATAATGCCTATGATTTGACGCAGACATTTCAAGAATGAGATTATACATTTAAATTCCATTTTAGAAAAAAAACAACTTTCACAATACCATGCATGGCAAATGAAAGTATATGGCGTTTGCAATAGGCGGAGCTTAAGATTTTTAGTGACGTCATTTGTAAATAGAAGCCACTTGAGGAACAAATATGGCGAAGTTGTTCTTTATCATACCAAATTCACATATGAATATTGGCTATCCTACTCAAAAATAAAGAGGTAAATAGTAGTAGATCATCTTCCTAGTACAAGAGAAAGCCTGACATGGTATTTTTCCAACGATTTTCAACATTTTACGCCCAATTTATAGGCCTACACTTGTAATGTTTCGTAGGCTAGGTTAAGTAATGGGCTAATGGCTAAGTAGGGCAGCTACGATGCCAAGTGATAGTGTTGGTGAATATCTAGTCAAGTCACTAATAGGTTCACATCGTCTATGATCTATGTCTATGATAATAGGCCTATTACAGCTTAAATCTTAATAAGACTTAAAACACAAAACATCATTTTAAAAAAAGCTCGAGCCTACATAAACTTTATTAATACAGCGGCCGTTGTACTCCACTACACAAGGTAAACAAAAATCACGTGCTTTTTGTCACGTGATTGCAAACGCCCTATTGTATTCGTTCTTATTGCTTTTGTCTCGCTTCCTCGAGATCTCTGGCGTCACACTAGAAAAGGCTTTAATTTTCTCTGGAGAATACAACAATTTTATAATTTAATAAGAGCAATTTATTGGATTGTAAAGAAAAAGATTTAATTTATAATACAAGTCTACAGCTTAGAATAGTTTTAAAAAGAAATATTCAGATGCAATACATTTTCCCTCTAAGCGGATTTGAACCCAGGACTCCTAAACTCTGCCGCTTGACCTCAGCGTACGATGTTAAGCAGGCAGGCAGCTTCCACGTAGTTATCTTATTATATACATTACAGGTGCTCTTTTTATAAAGAAAATTATTGCTTCCTACGATGAGTTAACGGTATAGCTATCATTAAGTAGCGGATTAGACTCAATTGCCTTGTTTCTTTAAACTTACATTCTGAAGTTCTCACGTAGATGCTGTTGTTTTTGTTTTTGCTTTTAAAATAGTCATAAGCTTAGACGTTAAGCATACAGTCTGTTTCCTAGATTTTCAGCAATAAGCACGCACGCACGCTCACACAGGCACACATACACAAGCGAACCCTAGATTCAACGTTTCTTGACCGTTCACATTCATCTCCAGTCTCGGTGGACAGTCCTCAACAAGGTCCACGGCCAGTCTCGGTGGACGGTACTCTACAAAGTCCACGACCAGTCTCGGTGGACGGTACTCTACAAAGTCCACGACCAGTCTCGGTGGACGGTACACTACACCACGGCCAGTCTCGGTGGACGGTACACTACACCACGGCCAATCTCGGTGGACATTACTCTACAAAGTCCACGGCCAGTCTCGGTGGACATTACTCTACAAAGTCCACGGCCAGTCTCGGTGGACGGTACACTACACCACGGCCAGTCTCGGGGGACGGTACTCTACAAGGTCCACGGCCAGTCTCGGTGGACGGTACTCTACAAAGTCCACGGCAAGTCTCGGTGGACGGTACTCTACAAAGTCCACGACCAGTCTCGGTGGACGGTACTCTACAAAGTCCACGACCAGTCTCGGTGGACATTCCTCTACAAAGTCCACGGCCAGTCTCGGTTGACGGTACTCTACAAAGTCCACGGCCAGTCTCGGTGGACGGTACACTACACCACGGCCAGTCTCGGGGGACGGTACTCTACAAGGTCCACGGCCAGTCTCGGTGGACGGTACTCTACAAAGTCCACGGCAAGTCTCGGTGGACGGTACTCTACAAAGTCCACGGCCAGTCTCGGTGGACGGTACTCTACAAAGTCCACGGCCAGTCTCGGTGGACGGTACTCTACAAAGTCCACGGCCAGTCTCGGTGGACGGTACTCTACAAAGTCCACGGCCAGTCTCGGTGGACGGTATTCTACAAAGTCCACGGCCAGTCTCGGTGGACGGTATTCTACAAAGTCCACGGCCAGTCTCGGTGGACGGTACTCTACAAAGTCCACGGCCAGTCTCGGTGGACGGTACTCTACAAAGTCCACGGCCAGTCTCGGTGGACGGTACTCTACAAAGTCCACGGCCAGTCTCGGTGGACGGTACTCTACAAAGTCCACGGCTTGCTGTATTTTTTAGTTCTTCTATTATCTTCTTCTTCTTTAAAAAAAAAAAAAAAAAAAAAAAAAAAAAAAAAAAAAAAAACCCCTCTCGGAAATCATATTGACAATGATGCCCGGGTTCCCATGGGATCGTGATGGCAATTCAACAGGTCGGCAACACGGAGCTCTGAGGAGAGAAAAAGAAAACACAAACAACAAACAGGCCAAAAAATAAATCAAACAAACGTGGGGTTTATTTGAGCTCAACGTATTGGTCGGTGGGAGGGTGGTCAAAGTTGGAGTGCGTAATGCTCTCTAGACGTCACTGTTTGTTATTATTACTATTTCATCTCCATTCGATTTTGTCCTACTGAGCTTGCATGGGCGCCGGCAGTAGTGGTCAAGGTTGTCGGGAGATGTGGGGGTCTGGGGGTTCAGTGACCCAACTCCACCCATCCTGAATATTTTTCAATTAATTACTATCCAACTACGTCATCCGAACTTGGTGTTACTGACAGAAAATACCCCCCCCCCCTTTTCCAATCTTTTTTTCGTCTTTTTGATGGGTAGTCCGACCCTATCTTACTAAAAAAATATTGCCATCGCCTCTGATCGTCCATTAGTTGAGCACATCATGGATACAAAAGAAGGGAAGTAACAAGTATTTGTTGACCTTTTTATTTCCTACCCTCGTTAATTGACTCAAGCAGAACATTTTAAAGATCTTTTCCTTTTCTTCTGTGAATGTCAGCTCTCTCTCTCTCTCCCTGCCAATGTGAAGTTTTGGCAACTCGACATCCACCGATAGCCTTTAACCCCCTCCCCCCCCCCCCCCCGTATCTCATCACTGTGCTATGTGCTCTTATTCGAACACTTTCAATCCCCCCCCATTCCCCCCCCCCCCACTCCTATATTTGGATCTATTTTTTTTCTTCGCGTTCAGATCCGTTTGGCTATTTCAACAGAATCAAAAAAAAAGTCTAGTGGAGTGACGCTAACAGAAAGAGAGAGGCAGAGGAGAGAGAGAGGGAGAGGAGAGGCAGAGGAGAGAGAGAGAGAGAGAGAGAGAAATGGCTGGGTTGTAGGGGGGGGGAATACGAGAAAAATAAATAAATGGGGATAACGGTTCAGAAAGACAAAGATGGACAGAGATCCCTCCCTCCTTCCCCCCCCCCCCCGCCTCCCGAAAAACACCACTCGCTGACCTTTGTAATTTGTTCCCCTCTCTCAATCAATAGCTCGGCCAATGACACAGTGTCGTGTTGTAGTCAAATATACCTCGAACTGCTACATGCACGGGCGTTGGTGAAGATGGGACGGAGGGGTAGAATGGCGCTGACCATCGTCGATTCAACACTGTCCTGGCTTTAAAGAAACAACAACGACAATATACATACAATACAAATGTGTATTCGCCCTTTACACCTTTTTCCGGGAAAGTTTTAGTCAGGTAGACTTATGCCCCCTCCCCCGCCCTTTTTTTTTTCTCCCTCTTTTTGTGTGATGAATTTATGTGGATGACTATGAATATACTTGAATATACAACTTTTTTTTGGGTCTCTTTGTCCTTTCGTGGAGGCAAATCGAATCAGATTTTTTCTCACTGCATCACTTCTGTCTACAACTTAGACTTTGGGGCTTTTTTATAAAGATACCTATAGAGAGAGAGAGAGAGACAGACAGAGTTCTATATGTATATTTATATTGGTACATAGTTATTGGGGATGTGATGGAAAAAAGCGGGTGTGTTGGAAAGAAACTGTGGGGAAAGGGGAGCTGAGATAGATGTTGCCCAGACATATTTTCAGCGGTTCATTGGCTCGCTTTGCCAATATGAAATTGAGGCATCACAAAAAGTGAATACTATAAAAACAAACGACAACGAAACGGAGATCTAAACGCCGACTCTCAAATGGAACATCACAGCTGTTTGATGAGTACTCTACGATGAGCACCACGACATCCAGTTAGCATCTGCTCCCCCCCCCCACCCCTCCGTTCCACCTCACATCAACGTACATGACTTTTTTTTATGTTTAGCTCTTGTTAGAACTTCTCACACTATAAACCCACCCCACCCGCACCGCAATACTTCCCCCACCCTTGTTTTTTGTTGGCTCTTATATGTGTGTGTGTGTTTTGTTTCACAGAATCTTAATGATCTGAAATCGCCAACCACCTGCTCTAATATGCGAAACATAACAACAACAACAAAAAGCAACAAACCAACCATTTTGAAGCTACCATGAAAGGGTTGCCATCAACCATGCGGTAAACACCACGTGACGGACCTGGTCATCCATCTGCCCGACACCACCCACTTATTATCCTTGTACGCGACGGGATACTTAATACCGTTGTGTGTGGGGGGGGAGGGGGAGGGGATGAGGATGTGGGAGGGGGAGTGTGTGGAAATGGGATGTGGGGTGGTAGAGAGGGGCAGGGGAATGGGTTCGTGTCTGTTTTTCTCTAACTTTTCTTGTTCAATGATTCATCAGAAACGTGTCTGCTTTTAAAGCCTTTTAGAAGGATAGGTAGATATATAGATATATTGATTGATACATTGATAGATAGATAGTTGGATTGTTGAATAGATAGATAACATGTTCTCACTCTTTATCTATATCTATCGTTAGCTTAGATTCACCAGTACAGCCAAATATAACCCATTAGATAATAATGTACCAATGTACCTTATTATATAACACATTAAATATTAAAGGTATATCATTTTAAAATATTTTTATATATACGGTATTTAAATAGTTTGCAGTCATACACTAATCATACATATTAGATTAAGTTAACTTTACAATGTTTAGATCGTCTTACAAAATTTAGATAGGCCTAATTTGATAACATGACCTGCAGATTTAAATATTGAAAATTATATGAATATAAAATCGAAAGATAAAAATATAGATCTAGTCAATATTTAGTAAGGTTTACCAATATCAACTTTCCAAGTATTTGAAACAAGATAGAGTTTCATACAAGCGTTCTCAATTCGAGTAAATATATAGACCAGTGATAGCAGTGATATCGTCCCTTACTTCTGAAGATTCCTGCTTTTACTCCTCTCTCTCTCTCTATAGTGAGACCACATAGTTCCTCTTTCTCGATGTAAAACTCACCTCCCTCCCGACAAACATTTGCCCCCTCTGGGCGTGAATGCCACGAGAAATGACGTGATATCACCTCCCAAGACATCGGTATTTCCGTGACCTCATTAGTGACCAGAATTTCAAGGTTTCCCGTGAGCCAATGAATAACAGGCGGAAGTGGAATGAGTTAACACGTCTGCCTAATATTGTAGAAGTAAAAGAATTTAATAGGATCAGACCTGGCATACCTAATATCATAATTAATGAAGCCAAGTGGCTAGTTGAGACAAAAAGGCATGTAGAAAATAATATCTTCGAACGTCGCAATCAACTCCCTTTATCGTAGTGTGTATCTTGTAGATGATATATTAGATGATTATATTAACGTCTCACATGCAACCCTTGACAATTATTATTCATTGCTTTGTCGTGACTTCAATAACAATAATAATAAAATATATTTATATAGCGCTGCCAACAAACATAATGTAAGCTCTGAGCACTTTTGACATTGAGCAACAAAAACATGCACAGAGCACGGATACAATTCTCTAGGCTAATAACATAATCTAGAAAAGAATTGATTACATCAAAGGATTAAGTCTAGATCAATATACGAACCTCTCAATCTGTGTGTTTGTCAGTCTTCATGTTTGTCTGTTATAATTTAATAAACTTTAAATTATGCATATTTTTTTAAATATATTATATATTTATATATATAGTTATCTTATCTTATACATTACAGACGCTCCTTCTATAAAGAAGATTATTGCGTCCCACGCTCATCCGTGGTCCGAGTCTAGTCTTGCATTTTTATTAATGTTTTAAATGATGTTAAGTTACTGGTTTTCCTGGTTTGTTCCATGCCGAAATGCCACTCGGGAAGAAAGAGTACTTATATGCATTTGTTAATGCCACTAATCTGTGTATATTGTATATATCCACCCATGTGTGTGTTTATATCAGTTGAAATCTTTATTGGTCCGTCTTTCTGGTGGTCTATAAAGCCTGCCTTTTGGTATATTATATCCAAACTCAATTTGTTTGACCATTAACTATCTAATCTAATAGACTGTCATCTGTCCAATGGTACCTCTATAATTCATCGCCTTTACCATAATCTAAATTCAAAACAGAAAAGAAGAAATAATGACAACATGGCTTCAAATATACATTTCAACACACAGGAAACCGTTGATCCCACCCCCTCCCCCCTCCCTCATTCCCCAGCGTCAAACCATAAGGTCACAGGGCCAACGATAACACGATCACCTCCACTTATTTATTATTGACTCTCCTGCAGCCAGGCCCGTGTCTCGGTGCCGAGCGGTAGTAATCGATAACTTTATTGTATCCCCGGACTTGCTTCTTTTCGTGACCCCCCCCCCCATCCACACCACCCCTAAAACCACCCACTTCCCAATCTCTACCCCCCCCCCCAACAACCACCTTTTTTTTTCTCCCGCTGAGTCGCTTTCTCCCCAATAAGAATAATAATAGTAATAACGTTGGAGTACTTTGTACTGGCCGGGTATCCGGAGAGAAGATTATGGCCGCTCACGTGCTTCTAACAAAGATTTCATACTGTTAATGACTGTTGCTAAACTTAGAAGCGGTCCTCGCGCTTATGGTCCCGCCAGATGTGGCCCGCAATGTTCACCATTTAAAAGAAAGGCTATTAGGTCTACAATGGAATGATTACTAGGCTATAATAATTTTATTTTCATTTGTTTTTATTCATGACATAAAATAAGAGACTTTTTTTAATCACCTAGTGCAGGGGTCGGCTACCCAAGTATGGCACGCGCAGCGATTTTCAATGGCACGCGGAAGACCTTTAAAAAGGCGATTTACGTCTCTTTTACAATAAATTAATTGGTGATGCTGTTTGACTTTTAGGCTGTTGGCACACTTAATTTTTAAGAAATCCTATTTCGGCACACTGAATTACTAAGAAATCCTATTTTGGCACACTGAATTATTAAGAAATCCTATTTTGACACACTGAATTATTAAGAATCCTATTTCGGCACACTGAACTATTAAGAAATCCTATTTTGGCATACTGATTTATTAAGAAATCCTATTTTGGCACACTGAATTATTAAGAAATCCTATTTTGGCACACTGTTATAAAACACACACAACTGAAACCTCATTACAAATTCATAAAAGATTGGGAGATTTTGTGGTCAGAAAATCAAGTAGACAATTTGTACTTTCCCTCGGTGGTGTGGTGTCATACATCAGAGCTAGGGTAGACTCGGTGATGCTCTTTTGATCCTGAAGATTTCAGCGGAAACTTACAAGAAAATTTCAGGATGGAGACCGGAAGCGCGGTGGTTAGAACCGCATCATGAAAGCGTAGGCTACTAAATGGAAAAATAATAACTCTGGCATACAGTTGTCTCCTTGTGGTGGCCCAGCGGTAGAGATATCCGAATGCTAAATTATCCCTCAAAGGTTCGGATCCAGGCGTGGTTAACTTGTTGATTCTATCATAGATATACAGGAGAGTCATATTTGCAAAAAAAAAAGTTCATAATATTTTACAAATAATAGGTCTGTTTTACTGTGGCCAAGCGACAGCGCGTAGGGCTGGCGATCTGAAGGTCATGGGCTCGGATCCTGGTAAAGGATAGAATTCCTTTCCGGGTCTGGAGGGTGTCCATGAGTCTACCCAGCTCATGTGTACATGACATTCGTTGGGGCACACAATCTCCTAGTATGCCTTGTCCACAGAAACGGATGAAGGCTGCTTCCCCAACACTATGGATCAATTTAGTCAGACAGCATTACTTCATTACTTTTTTTTATTTTTATAACTCCCTTTTGTAGAAATTGCTTTATAGCATTGCTCTCAGTCGAGACAATATAAGAATAGTCTTTACAAAATTAATAAAAGCAAATCAATATATTAAGCTTTTTTTTTCCTGAAAAATTGTTGGCTTATGTGTCTTAAAAGTCTGGGACAAGCTTTAGATGCAATTTATAGAAACTAAGCAGTTGGAGAATTTCTGATAAGTCTACAGCGGTCTGTGCACATTAAAAAAAAAGAATAATGTTGGAAATAATATTTTACATATTTACTTTAAATACATAAAATGATTCCGACAGTTGAGGTAATTGGGACAAAAAGCCTGCAATATCTCACATTTGGAGAATTCATGTCTTTTAATGTAATCCCCACTGAAATAAAGAAGAATTGACACTTATAAAAAAAACCGAAGTATTAGATTATATAATTTTAGCCTCAAGCAATTTGGAACATTTATCAATATTTTTAAAGGGTGTGTGTGTGTTGAGGGGGGTAGGGTGTTGAAGTGTTATGGGGGGGGGGAGAGGAATAGAGTGGGGGGGGGGGAAGCTGCATTTCAGATATTTAAACAAAAATATAGTTTGTAAAAATATGTTTTAGCAGTAAAGTCATGTTGAAGTTTATAATATTGCATGCTGTCATTTAGTGTCCTTTCCCATACATTTCTAATGTGTTTGTGTGCCCACTTTAAGAATTGTCTCTGATTTTTTCCTTCCAGCCTGTTGCTTGGAATTGAGAAAATAAAATACCAAAGCAAACAACGATCATCTCTCTCTCTTGAACCTCCTATTGACTTTTCACTTAGGCATAAATATAAGCTTTGTTTGAACCAAACTAGATGTTGGGTCAAACGTCTATTCGACTTCTCTATACTTGAGTTCTTTCAACTTAATTCAAGTCAAAAGGTTAAGCGCCCGGCGATATGTTTGTATTACAAATAACCTGCATTTGTATTCTTTCAATTTTAGAATTCTATAGAGTCTAGCTAGTGCGTTAGATACATACCCATAGGAGTTAGATGAACACTTACCTGAAGAGATTTTCTAAAGAAGATAATAGAGCTAGGATGTAGCTCAATTACGTTTGAGACTTGTATAGATCTAGATCTATAGGCGGCCCCATTTTGACAGAAATAACGCAGTGAACTGCCCTGGTTAGGTCTCTACACCTCTGTTTCCATTGACCTCAAAGCTGAGGAAGTGTGTAAACCGCCGATACGCTCCCAATAAGAGTACACCGGTGGGAGAACGCATGGGGGACATCTCCTGTTGCGCGTCCGAAATTTCATTGCACTGGCGATAGCCCCCCTCCCCCTCGAGACTTGTTGGGGAGGAAGCGCAGTGCGCAACAGCCCGTATCGCTAAGCCTTGTGCCTGGATGTTTAGTTCTATCTGGAATTTGTGCAGTTCGACAGTGCAGGTATACGAGCGATCCACCACGTTTATGATCCAAGGGAAATCCGCAGGTGATGAGAATCATAGTGCTTGTGACTGCGGGGACCGTATTCTTTGTTACACCGAACGCCCTATCGGTGTGACGCGGGGTGGCTAGTTTCGGACAGGATCTTGGTGTGTCCCCCGCCCCCTGGATCCATCCCTTTAATAATAGTAATAATAACGGTGCTTGTTTAGCACATATCCCGTTGATGACAGTTCTATGCGCTGACGACAGTTACAGAATACAGACAACGAACAACAGACGAAAATGTAAATATGTATACGCAAATACTGCTAACGAAATAGGTGAGTATTCAGCCGGCTCCTGAAGGTGTCATAGCTAGGGCTCCGGCGAAGCTGTAGTGGGAGGTGATTCTAAGCGGACGATCCCGCGTAGGAGAATGAACGTTGGCCAGCGGTCACTAGCCGCGCACGAGGGATCCGCAGAGTAAGCGCGTCAGAAGCCGACTGAAGTGGGCACGTAAAGACCTGCACTTAGGAGTCGAAAGACTCGTCCGGTACTTTAAAAAAGACATAAGATCGGTTAGGTCAACCAAAAATTAAGGTAAAATAGCAGAGTGGTCGATATTTTTAAAATGCCTAAAGAGCGACATAAATTACGATTGGATTTAGTTCTCAGGCTGATTTCCATAGCACCGAGGTCTTGCTCCACGGATGGATCAGAACGGAAAGTGGAGTTGTTGCTGATCTAAGGCCAAGGACACAGTTTATATCTATGATACCGGGGTCGATTCATGTAATAAAAAAAATCTTCTTTACTAGTAAAATATTTCAATCCTTAAAATGTAAACGGTGAATGAATAAGGAAACGAGAAGGTATTAACATCAGCATATCGTGTGTTGAGCCACAACATGCAGCCTGTTTATTGGGCATGGGCCATATTTTCATGTATCCCTTTAACAATTGTCTGGCTTGAATAGTGCATAGCAAATAATATACGTCTATTTTTAGTATGACACAAACCCTACAATTTACCCTTTCTGATCCGATCGATTCCCGAGTATGTACAACTGTGGTTGAATGTGTGTGATGAGAGATTGTGTGGCCAGTAATAATAATGGTCATTTCTTATAGCGCTTCTATCCATGCTATTAAATTTAGCATGCGCAGTGCGCTCTTGGTGTGAATTGCAGTGGCAAAGAGAAAGGTTTTTAAGTTCTTTTTAAAAGACTCTCTTGTCTCAGATTCTCTCAGTGTCTGAGGTAAACTGTTCCATTAAGAAGGCGCCACAGATTCAAGGTACTTCTTTTTGTGTCCAGCCACACTGGGAGTTTTAAGGAGTGACTGTGATGAAGAGCGTGCCCCGGAGTGAGGAAACTCTCCATACGGACACTCTACGATATTCATATTTAATGGATGCAGACATCTTCCTTCACTCATCCAGGATGCACACACAGAGAAAATGTGTACACAAATATACCATTTTAGTGAAAATGGATGAATTCGTTTATTAAAATAATTCAAATCCTATCGGTGACAGAGTTGAAACGCATCTCACTTCAGATTGCTTGGATTATTCTCCCTACTGACACTCTGACACTGACTGCACGTGTAATATTATCATGACGACTCTTAGTGTTCTTTCAAACTCAACAAACATCCATCAATACATGCAACGTATTTAGACATTAAGAATCTAGTTACAAGAGTCCAAAACCAATCGCGTTAGTCCAGCTTCTTATAATATAGTCCTGGTCCTGCGGGTTAGTTCACCGGACTGTGAACAAAACGGCCCACGGGTTCTAGTCATGCCGCCGACCAATCCCTACCGCACTGCATGAGTTTTGGGGTTAGCGGACGTAATGATCTTCTATCTAGAAATAACTTCTGAAAACTTATAAGTAGGAAAACGATGTATCCGAAGTGTAAATGGAAGTAGACGTGTGTGTAAAATGAGTTATCGCGCTTTTGCTTGTTTGCTATAGAGCGTTTGCAATGGGTGGAGCTTAAGTATTTTAGTGCCGTCATTTGTAAATAGAAGCCACTTGAGGAACAAATTTGGCGAATGTTCTTTATCATGCCAAATTCACATGTTTATGAATATTGGCTATCCTACTAAAAAATAAGGAGGTAAATAGTAGTAGATCATCTTCTATGATCTATGTCTATGATAATAGGCCTAATACAGCTTAAATCTTAAATAAGACTTAAAACACAAAACAACATTTTAAAAAAAGCTCGAGCCTATATGAAACTTTATTAATACAGCGGCCATTGTACACCACTACATAAAGTAAACAAAAATCACTTGCTTTTTGTCACGTGATTGCAAACGCCTTATTAAGAAAAGTTGAGGACTGCAATAAAATTTAACAGTGTTAATATTGCAGACTGTATTGATTTTATCATTACATAATATATTTTAAGGCATTTTTTTCCGGCAATTTTAATCGTTAAGCAATAGCCTGCAGTGAGAAAAACTGAATTATGGTATGCATTTGTACTGAATAAAAATTTTTTTTTTTTAAATAATTGTATAAAATGCTTTTATTGAAGTCTTTTTGTGGAAGTAGCCATTTCCTATTTGGACTAAAAGTTCTTGCGAACAATAATTTTAGCTATAGGGTTATTGAAACTAGTTTTTCTGCTTTAAAGTTGTTTTTGAAGGGTGTTTTGTTTACTTGGTGATACTGCTATTTACAATATAAAGCAGTCTGGCTTTTGTTTACTTATGCTCAATCGCTATGGTAAAAATAAAACGCCCAACAAAATGACCTGTATCACAAAAGGCATGTGCAAATGTATGTCGGGATAAAATAAAACGGTTATTGATTGATTGTGTGTGGAAAAAAGGGGGGTGGGGGACAATGTTGTTATTATCCCAACAACAGGCCTGTTCTGTGGCCTGGCTTTTAGTGGATCAATGGGCTGACACACTTTACACCCACCCAATCCCCCTCAACTTCATCATTACTTCATCATTAGCACTTGGCTAATTGTCACAACCGTAGATATAATCTGTTGGCTGCTTGTGACAAAACATAACGTAACGTAGATATAATCTATTGGCTGCGTTTGACAGAACATAACTTAACGTAACACAGATAATCTGTTGGCTGCGTCAACAGAACATAAAGTGACATAACGTAGATATAATCTGTTGGCTGCGTTAGAAGAAACATAACTTAACGTAACAGATATATATTATATTGGCTGTGCGTGACAGAACATAACGTAACGTAGATATAATCTTTTGACTGCGTTAGAAGGATCATAACTTAACGTAACGTAGAGTTAATCTGTGGGTTTATCTATCAATACTCAATTTACATTATTTTTTTTCTTTATAGCAATAGAAATCGCAGCAATTTAACTTTTTTTAAAAACATATTATTAGTTAATGTAGTTTTTGATCTAATTATTGTCCATTGTCCTTGTAGGCTTGCCTGTATTATAAGTATAATTCCTGTAATTTAAATTATAGTACATTTTATATGCAGTGTCATGGGTGTTCTTACTAAATTTAACATGAACTCACTTACCGGTAATAATAATGAAAAAAAACACTTATGCCTCATTTTTATACAAAGATATCTTATCAATTTTTTGTAGGCCTAACAAATAAAAAGACAAATAATTAATTTTAAACTGTATTGTTAAAATGTTTTTTGCATAAATTATTGGTAGAATTATTGTGAACAACAACTTTGAGACGTTGACACTTACATAAAAATTATATTTATTGTTTGTTCTAGATAATGGGCTTCTACTGGTTACTAGAATTTAGGCCTGAAATATATATTGTAGGCCTAAGCCATTGACACTGTTCTAGGCCAATAACTTAGTCAATAATAATTACTCTTATTTGTATGCCATTACGGTCATCATCAGACCCTTGACCGTTATGGTAGGTTGGGGGGAGCGAATGGACACCTCAGCATTCATCTTTCTCCATTTGTTGTCTATCTTGAGCGGCTGTCAATAGTTCAATCATTTGCAGCTTTGTCCAATCTTTTATATTATCGAACCAGCATTTCCTCTGACGGTCACTCTGATGGCCACCTTCAACAGTACCTTGGAGGATAATTTTTGGCAAGTTATAAATTGCTGCATAAATAAACTGCCGTAACCTGCCATTATGGTAATATGTCTTTAATTCACTTCACGTAGCCCATTCGAACATTTTAAAGATACAAGCTTAACATATTTGCAATGGTTTTTATATCATATATTTGCCTCTTACTGCTTATGATACACCTATAAAATGGCGAGTTTATATGACTCCCGGGGTTAGAATAAAAAGGTCTAAAGATATATAGTGAGTTGAGTGCAATGTATTAACCACTTCTAACATCTTATCTTATAATATTTTACATAGAAACATAACATACAGAATACAGAATATGATTCTTATCTTATATTATTTTACATAGAAACATAAGATACAGATCACAGAATATGATTGCGTCATATGTGTATCCATGTTTAGAGTTTAGTCTTTTTTTGATTTGATTAAGGTTCTAAATTATTTTAAGTTGTGAGTTTTCCTGGTTTGTTCAGGCACAGCCAAGGATTTCTAGGTTTATGAAATAATACACACATATATATATATACGGTGCATATAATGTCTTAGAAAACACCAACACACACACACACCTACTCTTTTCCCACTCCTTTCCAGAACATGAAACGATTGCTGTTTGTTATCATAGTTAAGTATTGTAAATGAATTATCTCAATCAATGTCAACCTATGGTCTAGCGTAGTCTAGACTTTGCGGACATGTCTTAAGTAGCTAGAAATTATTCGCATTTCACTCCTTAATTTTCCGAGTGAGTCTTGATTATCATTGATCTGTATTTTTAATAGCCACAAATATCGTGCCTAGTTTATGAAAAATGTTCAGAATATGTTCAGAAAATGATCCAATTACTCTCTTTATTAAAACCTAACCTGCCCCGTGAATTATCCCGAGGAGAGCCCGGAAATAATGAATACGGAGAAAACGCGGTCTCTGACTGGTCCGAGCCCCCAAGTATGCAGGTCGTCATAGCTGCTCATTTATCTCCAGGGGACGCAACTTCCTGTGTCGCCTGCTCAAGTTTTGTGCCTTAGAGACGAGAAGATCTGAGCTGACAAATCAACATCCGGTCCATTAAGGAGATCGACCCTTCCCCAACCGTTGTGTTTGAAAATGGCTTTATAACTTGCTGACAGAAAATAAAATACATTTAGAAAATTGTTTTTGAATAAGGCAGGACTTGATTTTAAAACAAAATTGAAGAATGCGAGAGAGAGAAAAAAATCGAGAAAATAGAATCCATAGACGAAGAGAGAGAGAGAGAGAGAGCGAGAGAGAGAAATAGCCAGAGATTCTAATTGGAAATGATATTTAAATTTTCCAGCCAGTTATGCTTGATATCAAATCAGTTATAATCTTCATTTCTTTATTATATTACGTCCCAATTACTTTAGCAACACTTAAATTAATATGTTAAATATATTTTACTAATTATCAGATATGCTTAGTTTTTTAGACTTATTAATCTATGCTAAAAAATTAATATTTTTCTTTTCAGTAGAGTCCATATGTTTTAGTCCTTAAAGACCATAATTTTATTCCTCAAACTTCATAATTTTATTCCTCAAACTTCATAATTTTTAGTTTTTAAAGATCATAATTTTAGTTTTTAAAGACCAAAACTTTAGTCCTTAAAGACCCAAATTTTCGTCCTTAAAGACCATATTTTTAGTCCTTAAACTTCATAATTTTTAGTCCTTAAAGACAATAATTTTAGTCCTTAAAGACAATAATTTTAGTCCTTAAAGACCATAATTTTAGTCCTTAAACTTCATAATTTTAGTCCTTAAAGACCAAATTTTAGTCCTTAAATTTCATAATTTTTAGTCCTTAAAGACCAAAATTTTAGTTCTTAACTTCATAATTTTTAGTACATAAAGACCAAAATTTTAGTCCTTAAAGACCATAATTTTACCTTATTGCAAAGAACTCATTTGAACAAAAACGCCAATCCATAAAAGAAAAAATAATTCTAACAGTGTAGAGTCTTTTCTTGTTCGATACTCTATGACATAGAAGATCAAATGTTCGAATTTGCTTCAGTTTTCTTGACTTGTTAGAACACTTGACCTAAAATCCAAGGCTTTGGCTACTTCTGTATTAATGGTTCAATAACCACCATATCCAGCCATGCCAAATACTCGCCGACAGTGGCGGTTATTCCAGAGGTTGATCGACTTAACTGGTTTGGTAACCTCCTCCCACCCTTCCGGGCCGGGTCAGTTGGTTAAGTTATCAGAGGGTTTATATTAGTTACATAAAGTGACAGACTGTTGAAGACAGACAGAAGAGGCAGACAGATTGAGATGATGGATAGAAAGAGAAATAAGATATATATTAAAAGATAGCTTTGGACAAATACATATAGAAACGTTTTATAAATAGATACTTAGATAGATAGATAGACAGACATACACATAGACGGATACATAGACCGACATACAGATAGATATATAGTTAGATAGATATACAGACAGATAGATTGATACGTAAATAGCCTAGTTAGATAGATATAAAGATAAAATATAAATAGATAAATAGATAGATGGATAGATTAATGGACTTCCAGAGCTTGTGAGAAAATCTAAAGGCTGGATATTATTTATTCACCATCGATATCTGGTTGTTTCGGTTTCCCTCTGCTTCGACTGAACAGCCTTGCTTTATGCGTCAGCTTTGACAGCTTTACCATCCAAGTTAATACATTAGCATTTTCCATGTAAACGACTCCACTCCAGTGGGATTTGGTTTGTGAAGAGGCATGACCAACGTACGGAAATTATCTGCCTTTCTGTTCAGGCTATTATTTGGTATGCTTGGTACGATATTTGTAAACATTGATCATTGCTCACTAGCATTTACAATTAGTGTCATGGAATATACCCCCAAAATAACAACAAATCAATGAATCAAACTTATTCACATAGTATTATTCTTTCTATCCTATCAGGCCCCAGTCCTTTTTGGCATTGCCCTTTCAGTCATTGAAGAACAGGGGAGGGAAGAGAAGGGGGCAAACAAGGGTGATAATCGCGATAATAAGAGCCACTATGTTGAATCCATTGGCTCTTGTTTTTAATAAATCAATTTTCCTTAAAACGACTTCAAAAAGAGAGAGTGAACATTCAACGCTACCGTAAAATAAAATGATAAGAAAAGAAAATCATTGATTTTTCCATTATGGAGGGAGGGGAGGGTTGAAGATGAATGAACAATAATAACAAATGGACAATCTTTTTTTTTGTTTGCTCGTCCCGCTAGGTGGCGCAATGAAGACGTAGAGTGTAAAATGTAAACAAAGAAAGAGTTGTTGTGAAAGAGATTTATAGAGCTTCGCCTTTTTAATAAGACAATAATTTATTGCGATAAAAAACACAAAAATATTTGGAGAGATATCTTTACAATTTTATAAATTCACTGTTATGAGTGAATTTCGCTGAATTTCTATAATTTTCTTTTCCTCTGTTACCAGCGTATATTTACCAGTCATCATCTAGAGAAGAATTTTTTTTATAAACACTGACCATTATCTTAACAAGAAGAATTTTATTCAACTTTTTATTGTAGTCAAATTCACTTGAGATGAAATTGAGAGGTTAACAAATCGGAACAAATTAGCCCAATCGTTTTTTGAAGTAAAAACGAAATAGTTGTATTTTGTTTTTCGTTAAATTCATTGAATGTAAACACAAATAATAGTCGTCTTCCCTTGTTTGAAATGTTGTAGCACATGTTTTGTGATCGTGTATTTCTCATCTAGTTTGAGCATTGTGTTCCCATATTGGTAGCGTGTAGCGTATTGTTTTCACATATTGGTAGCGTGTAGCGTATTGTTTTCACATAATATTGGTATCGTGTAACGTATTGTTTTCCAATATAGCGTGTAATCTCTGTTTCACGAGTCTTTACGCTAAATGCCAAAATGTAGCCGGAAGGAGATATTATTCCCAGACCGCAAGAATGTTGCGACATTTCATTAGAGACAAAATTGAGGGAGGGGAGGAGGATAACTGGTCATTGTGTGTGTGTGTGTGTGTGTGTGTGTTTGTGTGTGTGTGTATGTGTGTGTGTGTGTGTGTTATTATGTTTTGAATATGTGTTTTTTTATGTCTGTAGAGGCCACGACGACAGGAAAATCAATGATAAAGAAAGAGTTCATGATGTTACCATCCGGCAAATGCTATTGCGTCTTATAAATAATGAAATGAACTATTTTATTTTCTCAAGTATGCCATAATTATTTTCTTATAAAAGGACAAATATATTTGTATAAGGTATACATCTACAACTAAGAGGTCGTTTTTTTTTTTTGTATCTATAGATGACACTGGTAGATCTACTTCCGGAACAATTTGAAATCAAGATTTAATATTTCTGATTCAGAATCTCCTGAAAATGACAAGAGATTAAACATCATGTAACGTCACTTATCTATATGCAACATTAAATTCAAACCACGGTTATGCATAGGATGCACTAATCTACTCCATATATGGAATCTCATGCCCTTTAGCATAGAAATCTTAGAGCTATAAGTTTTATTTCTTGGCAAGTAAAAAAGAAACGTCTTGAAGATTTTTATTTTTAAAAATCTATATTAGATCTATATTTTTGCGCCATTTTAAAGAAAGTAATAAATTCATTTTTGTTGCGTATTTCTTTACTTTTGGCTTCTGACCGAAATGGCTTTGAAAGCAAGTGCGTGTGAAAATGGCATTCACGTCAAATTTACTTGTCCTTATTTTTTTTTCTGGCCAAAGTCTGGCCCTTATTTTTTTCTGGTGGTTAGAGAAGCCATTTTGAGAATGCGACGTGCCCTTTTGTGTGTGGGTCACTTTCTGTTTCTGGCGGCAACTAATATCGAAGACGGGCGAGAAACATTTCCACTATATAAATAATTTAATTAAAAAAAGATATATAGCCTAGCCAGGGGAGTGTGTCAAATACATAAATATAAAGGAAAGGACAAACTACATGACTAAAGCGTGTCTTTAGCATTTTGTCAATTTTTATTCTGTACAATATTAAAAATCTTTACAGTCTTTTTATAGAGTCTTCACGTTATCAATAAAAAAAGACAGTCGCTGTGATTTATTGTAGATGTTTCCCTTAATGAAAAGCTATACGGTTGTAGCTGTTCGAGTGGTGCTTGGGTAGGGTGGAAGGGGGAGTGGGAAGAGTCACGTACTGCATACATGGGCATGACCCTGGTATCCATTGCGCCCTTCCCCCCCCCCCCATCACCATTCTTACAATGTCAAAACTTAATCATGGATTATAAAAATAATAATTCTGCGATTGTACACTGTGAATGCGATATATATATATATATATATATATATATATATATATATATATATATATATATATATATATATATATATATATACATAATAATACATATATTATATATATATATATATATTGTTGGGGAAACTAAGATGACTTGGGTTGTGCTGACCATTCCATCCTCATCGTGTGTCGGAGTAACCTCAGTATCATCAGCTTTATAGACCTTCTTGTGTAACTTCTTCTTCTTGTCCCTTAACCTTGGCGGTCGTTGGGGGGAGCTAATGGACACTGGGTGTCCATTAGTCCTCTCTTGGGCTTGGTAGACTTGGCGGCGCCCATCTCCTCTCCAAGTCGGCGGTGGATTTGTGGCTGCCTGCACCGAGGGTCGAACCCCTGATGCGGTGCTTGGGAGTCGAGCTCGCTGTCGACTTAGCTAACCAGCCGCCCTGTGTAACTACAATTATTAAAAACTACCACTAATTTTTCCTTTCGTTTTTTTTCATTCAGATTCGAACATACCAAGGCGAACGCTTTTTATTCCTGTTTCAATACAACATCGCTCAGAAAATGTTTCCCAGAGAGAGAAAAATGATTTCTACCGAAGGGTGTGTTTTATCAGGCCCATGTTGACAGGTGATGGCAAATTTTAGGAGTAGGATGACTATATGGAACAGACTAGCAAGCTTGTGTACATTTTCATCTTCTCATCTCTGAATGATCACATCAAGGAAAGTTCTCTGAGAGAATGGATCAAGGACCGGGATGTTATTTTCCTTGAAATCGTCGCCTTCGACAGAAGCATCATGTAAGTGTTGTCGCAGCTCCAGAGAAGACTCGACTGCGCCTCGTTCCGTCTCATGTCGCACGCGGCACCATATCTGGTGGTGGAGTAGCTAGCGCTCTTTTTTGTTGGGGCAGTCTCCATGCACTGGTGGATTAGACCGATATTGCCAGTCCAGTCCGGAATGTTCTGTTGTGGGAGAACCAAGGTAAGACTTTGTATAGATCTAGGTGTCTGTATAAGTTTTTGTGAGTTTTCATGTGTGTGTGTGTTAATGTGTGTGTGTGTGTGTGTTCATGTGTGTGTTAGTGTGTTCATGTGTCTAATGGTTTATGTGTGAAAGTATTTATGTGTATATGCGTTCATGTGGGTATGTGTAAATGTGTGGGTGTGTTTATGCGTATGTTTAGGCATGTCTGTATTTTTTATCTAGCTATATTAGCTCGAGTAAATGATGGTGTGCCTTTTTGAATACATATAATTGCATTGGCTATACGCCAGTAAAAATGCGTGTAGGATATACCGGTATTTGTGATATCACAAAGTTGTGTTGGGTTTGTACTGCAGATCAACCTAATTGCATGTCAATGCACACAAAGTAAAACCAATAAATCACGTGTCCTTACAATAAATTATGTATTTGAATTATTGAAATTAGATCTAATTTGAATCACGGATTTTGAAGTCAGCCCACTAAACCCCTTACAGTGGTGTATATGTTTGCACATCGAACAAATAATTAACATCATTTGTGTGTGTATGTGTGTGTGTACATGTACTTTGTATTGATGTAGATAAATCTAATGGCTGTAAAATCGATTAGTTAAATGAAGACGAGCATTGAGCATTGTAACATCAATGCTAACAACACTGCGCTTTAACCTATAATAAAGTCTTTTAGTCCATAGGATTGATCCAACAATGGACTATTTATACATATTATTAAAAAAAACGAACTTCCCTATGAGAAAAGGGGGGGGGGGGGGGGGTTCTTACACTAAGTAATAATACAAACTATCTGCGAAAGGGGGGACTCTCAAATGCGTAGCTAAGTAGATGGGCAGTCGGGGTACATATGTTCCTGAGCACCAAAATATAGAGAGCGCAAAAAAAAGGCTGATTACCGCGTTAAATTTAGTAAAAACTAAAAATGTGATTAAACGGAGAGGGTGAGGGGGCGGAACGCCAATTTTCTAGTATGTTCCCAGCGCGCAAAATGTCCTGGTTCGCATCTGGTGACTCGACTCTACATTCACACTTTATTAATAGACAACAAACCCTCTGGATGAAGATCCATCTTATCTCACGAGTTAATTATAGACTTCAAACAAACATTTATGCTCCAGGAATCTGTTTTTCACGCCTTATTAATAGTATCCAGCCATTGAGCTCTCTAAAGTATAGGTTGACGTTCTATAATAAGACTACGTTCACGCTTCACGCACCAGTCTATGTTCACGTTCGACCTAATCATACAGCAAGCCTGTGTGGTCACGTGACATAGAAACGATCTGATACAGAGACGTTGCCGAGTATCTTCATGGGCTGATACCTTCTTGATATGTCTTCCCTCTAAATGCATCGTAACTAGTTAGAACATGGATGATTCTTTTTCATAGACTTGAGAGCTTTCTCGTGTACCGGTACTCGTTAACCCTCGGGAATTTCGAGACTACGAAGACATTTTTTTTACTTGTTATTGGTTGCCCTGTTACTCATTCATTCATTCAGGGAAGACTGTTCAATTGAGTTTGAAAAGAAATAGTATAAGAGATTAAGGAATTTTTTGAATCTGGCTGTTTAAAACTTAACTTTATTATTGTCATATTGTATTATTTATTACAGTCTATTTAGTATATCTACATTAATGACTCTATAATAGACAATGCTATATGCGATATTACAAACTGGAAGTATAAGACAAGGCCTTAGGTTAGGGGTTAGAATGCATTAATGCAAAATATTGTTAGAAATATAATTCGTAGCTTTTTTTAATAAAAAAAAATTCTAATATAGGCCCAGGGATATTTTAAAAGTTCTTTTTCTGCAAGAAATGACTAATTCATTCTTATTTTAGCGTTCGATCATGGAATGGGTTGACTGAACTTACAACGAAAACCAACAAGAGAATATCACTTAAAATCCTTTCCAAACGACGGCTAAGCGTCGCACGCTAGTATATTGTTATGTAGAATGAGCAACGTCTATGATTATTCATACTGAAAAACGATGTTGAATATCTCTTCTTCTTCTTCATATATATGTTCTACAATCTGTATGTTCTATATTCCATATTCAATAACAAACCAATAATAAATAAAAGGGGTACAATTATTGTAAGCCTATATTATTTGACACATTGATATTTAAGTGTTTCTTTTATTAGTCTATATCTATGTCTCAGGTTCACAGTTTCTTTCAATAATGAATTACTTTTTACTTTGTCATTTCGAAAGAAAGCAAAGCTCTATTCAACCATTGTGAGTGTTTGTTCATTGGTGCACGTGTGTGTGTTTGTGTGTGTGAGTGTATTGTGTCTCTGTGTTTGCCTGAAAAAAAAACAGGAAAATCAACAACTTAACAACAATTAAAACATTAATAAAAATACAAGATTTCATGCACTGATAACCGTAGGACGCATTAATCTTCTGTACAGAAGGAGCGTCTGTAACATATAAAATAGGCTTAAGATGTTTTTTCGTAAATGTACCGAATACTAAAGGTCCCTTTTATTAAATTCTCGTATTGTTTAGAAAAAAAATACAACATAATTAATAAACACGGTATTTTAAACTATTTTTATTTATTTAAGGCTAAAAAAAAATAATATTAAATTATAGATCAAGAACCGTGAAAGAATGTTGCGGCTTTTTATTTTGTTGCAAGGGAGATAACTGAATAAAACAGCTAGATTTTACGAAACCTGAATATCACTTATTTCCCCTGTTTTGTTCTTTTATTATTAA
This sequence comes from Anisus vortex, assembly GCA_949126835.1. Taxonomy (NCBI): domain Eukaryota; kingdom Metazoa; phylum Mollusca; class Gastropoda; family Planorbidae; genus Anisus; species Anisus vortex. The sequence goes on from OX421493.1 coordinate 23,715,123, forward strand.
GTTGTTGCTTTTTACTTTTTATTTTACCTTTTCCTTATTATTATTATTTTGAATTAAATAAATATTTTGTAATCAGAATTTTAAACCGAATGCGCGTTTCTTTATAATACATTATTAGCATACACATTAATGGTCCAATATTTCTTTAGTGTGAAATTCGTTTTGATAGCCATTCTAATGTTCAATGTTAATCTGTATTGTAACTGTATTTAGACAAGAGACATACTAACAGACATAACAGACATCAGATAGACAGACATTATTATATAGCCACACAGCTAGCTGTGCAGATAGATAGGCCTGGCTAGGGACATGTCCTCCTGTTTAGCCCTGTTTCCTCCATCCGGCAGACAAAGCTAAAAACCCTTAAAATGTCCGGCTTTTGTATGTCTAAAGTTTTTTTTAATCCTTTGTGCACTTTTTATGTTATTTACTGTCAATAAATGGCTGGGTCGGGTAAAGCATAACACTGGAGTATTTAGCCAGAAATATAATGAATTCGATTGTGTTATCTAATGCGTTGTTAGGTTAATAATTGCAGTGGAGTTTTTTTCAAATTTTTCCAAATGCGAGCTGCTTTTCATAGTTACAAAAAAAAGAAGGAACTTTTTTTTTCTGTATCCCTGGTCATAATGGTAATGAGGAAAGACAATGGAGAAAGGAAAGAAACAGACTCTCAATTAACTCTGTAAATAGGCATCATTCTTACAAAGTACAACTTGAAAAATCTCACAGTTCTATACATTTGTGCTTGCTAACCAAGATCTTCTGTAAAATGTTGGCTCGTCATATATATGTTATATAATTAAGAAAGATGATATTGTATTTACTGTAGAATTGACTGTTTTAAAATAATATGGTATTGTTGCATTTCGAAAAAAAAAGTTAATTGAATTTTTGTTACAAGACTATTTCTCGGTTAATTTCCTAATAGTCTAGATCTAGATAATTATTGGGCACCATTGAAGTAAAATTGTACATTCAATTGGACAAAATAATGATTTAAATGAAACACTCAATCTGTCCTCCTTTTGGTACCTATGTGTCCTCCTTTGTCCTCTTTTTTTCTCTCTGTGTCCTCCTTTTGGTAACCATGCATCTGGCAACCCTAGGCCTGGCTGTGTTGTTGCAACCGGCGTCACGTGACCCAAATTACAAATGTCAAGGCCGACATCAACGGTACACGTTTGCTCATCACTCTGTCTTCTTCTGACACTTCCTTCCACTCTCACCCAAATCTCCGATCCCGAAACAACGCCCCAACTATCTTCCCCCCCCCCACTCCTCCGCCACATAATTCCTTCAGTCTGCATGTGACACGGGAAGTATCTGTGGGCTCCAGCTCTGTGCGATGTCAAGGTCATGTCAGGCCACCTCCATCTCTTTGCTTGCGAGTTAAGGAATAGAAAACGATCGATAAAAAAGTGTTTTGTTTAAATAATAATAATTATTTAACAATTTTATTTTGCATAAGAGTTATAGAAAACAACTTCCTTTTGTTATACACTCAATTGTTATTTAAGAAACCAGTTATCTGATCCTTTCAGGCAGACATTTTCAAGCCCATCCCATCTCTATGGTACCTTTCGATTGATTTTACTACGCAATATTTCTTCGAAAATTTGGCGACTAAAATTTCGGTCTGAGCCTTCGAGGGGCAAATCACTCCATAATATTGACAACTGCAGGGCTCTGCTTTTTCAAGATGCTTACCCTGTGTTTGAATCTATTTGAAAGTCTTATTTGTTTGCTTAGCCCCCAAAAGGGATCTGCACATTTTTTAATGGCGTACACCCAAAATTAGTCAATATGCAAACCCTTGGGGACCATGAATAGAAATATATTTATATGTTTGAGTAGCTGACATTGCGACCCACCCCCACCTCTAGGGCTTTTGTAGCGGGGCGCCCTTTTTTTTTAAAAAAAAAGCTCGCATCGCATGCTGATGCACGTAAACTTTAGGCCCAGGGGTAACATATGGGCCACAGTTTTATATTTCTATGTTTAGATCTTCCGCTCGCTAATATACAGACAAAAATTTTTTTTAAAGATTATATGGCATACAGAGAGTAGGCCTACAGCATATAGAAGGTACAGAATACAGAACATACAGAATAAATAACATACAGAATATAGAACATATTATAGAATATATAACATACATAGGCTAATATAGAACATACAGAATATTGAACATACAGAATATTTAACATATAGAATACATAACATACAGAAGATAGAACGTGCAGAATATAGAACGTACAGATTTTAGAACAAAAACATACAGAATATAGAAGTTACAGAAAATTGAATGCACATAAAATATAAAACATACAGAATATACAGCACATAAAATAGAGAACATAAAAATTATAAAACTCACAGAATATAGTAAACTGAAATATTATAAAACATATTGTATGGTAGGGCCTACATATTGTATGGTAGGGCCTACATATTGTATGGTAGGGTCTACATATTCCGTGATTTCCTACGAGACAGGCTTATGATAAAAAAAATACAGCTTTAACATACGGCAACGGATGCAAACTTTGTAATTAATAAGACAACAGTTCGATCTAGTTATTTCCCTTGAAATAATACGCTTCTCCACGCTATTTTCTTTTTTTTTTCTACTTTGGTCAGTCTTGTGGAGGAGACAGCAGGAATAAATATTTCTAAATATAGAACACTGTTTGCCTTGCTCCCCCCCCCCCCCCCACTATCACACACGCACACACACAAACACACACTCTGACTCCTCACCCATTTCTCCTTGCTGCTATATTTGACTCTATGACTCACGCCCGTGGACCTTAGAGAAAAGCAAGAGAGAAACCAAAAAAAAAAACAATACAAAATAAGCGATGCTTCGGTGGACGTTGGAACAGTTTGTGCGTGTGTGCGAGTGCCTGTGGGTGTGTGTGTCATTTTTGAGCTAACAATAGTTTGTCTGCATGCCTGTACCATGAACTGTATTGATCAGCGGTAAATTAAACAACAAAAAGCACACAACACGTAGAGGAAAAAACTTAGCTTAGACCTCTAATCAATGGACATTTATAATTTATGCCTGTCACTGTCTAACGCACTCCTCCCCACCCCATTCCACCCAGTAAGACGTTAAACGTTAGAGACAGGTGGGATAGCCATAAGACAGTTGAGCCACAAAGAAGGTTGTGCAATTTGAGAGAGCCAACAAAAGGGTTTAGACATGTGGGAGAGCCACCTAGAAGGTTGAGCTGATTGTGAGAGCCACCTAGAAGGTTGAGCTAATTGGGAGAGCCAACAAAAGGGTTTAGACATGTGGGAGAGCCACCTAGAAGGTTGAGCTGATTGTGAAAGCCACCTAGAAGGTTGAGCTATTTGAGAGAGTCAACAAGTGCGTTGATCCATGTGGGGGAACCACCTAGAAGGTTGAGCTGATTGTGAGAGCCAACAATTAGGTTGAGCTTTTGTAGAACCACCTATAAGTTTGAGAAATGTGGGAGGGCCACGTTGAAAGTTTAGTCATCTGAGAGAGCCACCTAGCGTGTTGAACCATATGGGACAGTTACTCAAGAAATATTATACAAACAGAAATATTATACAAACAGAAATATTATACAAACAGAAATATTATACAAACAGAAATATTATACAAACAGACCACTTCTACATTCATGGCTCTTCAATCACAGCTGTTGATAACATTTTGATGACTTAAATGCATAAAATTACTAGTAATTCATACACTTTATAAGAAGGATTTTTTCCCCCTCTATTACCATAAAAATTAAGCTATTATACATTCGCAGCAATTTAATTATAAAGTGTATAGTATTCTATGTAAAAACGAAATCAGGGGAAATGAACCGCGCTTTTTTTATCTTTGTGTTAGGCCTAATACTTGGTAAATATGTTATTTCTTTTTACATTGTCACGTTTGCATACAGTTGAAAAAATATATATACAAATAATTCAAATATACATAAATTATATTTTTTAAAGATAAATAAAATTTTAAAAATATATTTTTGATTTTTTTTTAACATTATAATAATAAAATTATATAAGTAAATTATGAAACACCTTTTCAGCTCAAAGCTTTTTTCATTTATATACTTGGTCATTGCTACGGTTACTTAGACGAATGTAATAAAATTAGCTATAATTGCTGAATTATTGGAAGCTTTTATTTACTAAAGGCTAAATTGAATATAAAAACATTTTGTTGATATATTTGAATATTTGTTTAAATGACTACCCAGCAGTGTTTAAAAATCTTTATTGTTAATAGGCACGAGTTAATTGTTAAATCCTTTATAATTATATAAAACTGACTTTTATGTGTATGAGTAAGAATGTACGGTTCTAACGGACCACTGACTGGACCTTCGAAAGGCTAATTTACCATATTTCCGACCATCCTATCCATTTGATATTTGGCACATAAACGTTAATCCAACACATTCTATTACATTTCCAGCCACTCTACCTAATAAATGTTTAGATGTTGTTGTTGTTGTTGTTTTGTTTTTTTATACACTTAATGTGCGCATTGCTTGTTTAAGTACCCTTCGGACCAAACTGATCATAGGGCTGGTCAAGCAGCGTTCACCCATTTCTGTGTCCACGGCATACTAGGGGATATGTGGCCAGCACAATGCCCAGCCGCCTTCACTTTACCCCAACTAGTGTCAGGTACTCATCAGAGTTGGGTAGACTCAGGGACACCCTTAAGTTCCCTAGCTTCCACCAGGATTCGAATCCAGGACCTTCGGATCGCCAGTCGAACTCGCTGCCGCTCGGCTACCGTGCGCATTGTTAAGACTACCGAATTCCCCAATATTTTTTTTAAATTTTGCTTTTGTTATTTCTTTTTTTTTTTTTTTTGTAGTTGACAAGATGTTAAGGCTGGTGCTAAACTAAAACGCATATATACGAAAAATATCGTTTTTATGGTTTATATAACTAAACCTTCTACTTTGTGCCTTCTAACATTCATATTGCTTTAAGCCAGCGGTTCCCAACCTAAAAGTCGCGACTCCTTTGGGGGTTGAACGACCATTTCATTGGGGTCGCCTAAGACCGTTGGAAAACATTTTCGCTGGTCTTGGGAACCATGACACCTACCTTCTCTACTTTCTTTGAGAAACATGACACTGAACCAGAGAAAAGGAATTACATGATAAATTCTGTGGGCGAACACTTGCACATGGCTACATAGGAAATTTCATCGTACTTTCCAAACCTGACACTCCATTAGCACTGCGCAGAGGCCCATTCACAGCTAGAGATGAATTTGTTCACGAGACAACACAAAATGAGTTCATTGAACTTATTAATAACGATTCGAAGAGAATTGATTTCTATACAACGCTAAATTATGGATCAAGTGTCTTCAGGCATATTATAGTTTTATTTCAGACAATGTTGCGCCTTCTCTTTCCATTACTAACCAAAAATCTTAAAGAGACAGTGTTTTCCAGCTTGTCGGTTATCAAGTCTAAATACAGAAGTAGACTTGTTGTGCATAATTATCTTTCTTTGTGCTCTTGCAAAGACTGCGCCGCGAATTTCTGATCTGGCGAGAAAGAAGCAATCTTAACATTCGCAATGAAGTTGGTGTTGTAGTAAGAAAAAAATATTTCGCAATTGTTTTGATGTTGTTTTTTGTGATGAATCACAATGGTTTAATTTGTAACAATGAAAACACATCCTGCTTATAAGATATTTACGTTACATTTCATAACAATAGCATTTATTACAATTATTGGGTACCGACGAAAATCATTTTATAATTGCTTGGCACGACAGCATGGGGAGCTGTATTAAGGGGTTGCAACGTTAGGAAGGTTGGGAACCACTGCTTTAAGCCCTAAATAGCTTTTGTGAATACTGAGCAAAAGCATGTGACTTTAAGTTTGCACAGTTACTTGCCCCTTTTGGTGTAGATTGTAGATCCTACAGCTTCAGCCATTTTCCAGTAGTTTTATCAACGAATCGTATTCTTTTTTAAAATCATTTATTATCTGTCAACAACAGTAAAAATATTTTTTTATAGTTCAAACTTTAAAAACATACTTGAAGGCTAGCTACTCTTACTACTTACTAGGCTTACTATTTAGGACTTAATTCACAAGACAAAATACTTGAATTAATATTCACATTAATCTGGAGTAATTTAATTGGTTAAAAAAAATATTTACAATTACATTTCATTAGCATAAAATAAATTGTCTTAAAATACAATATTACACCATAGACTATAATATACATGGACCGCTTGCTTTAGTTTTTCTGCTACATGATGACTCGAAAGACTGCTTATTTCGGAATTCCCGATTCTAAATGAAGTAATTGTAATACAAATTCCGTTTTATTGTATCGCACCATTTTTTTTAGAAATTTTGTGCGTCAATCTATGACTAAGATATGGACGCTATGGATGAGGAAGTTTTTGTTGATGAATTGAAAGGCATACTGGAGGTAAATGTTCAAATTAAATAATTACTTATTGAAGAAGTATGCAGTTTATCTGTTAGACTACAGTTAGACTCATGTTCGGTGTATATTATAGTCTATGGTATTTCTGCTATATGATGACTTGAAACACTAATGATCGGAATTCCCGATTCTAAAAAACGTAATTGCTATACTGGAAATAAAGTTATTGATATACAAGTTCCATGATTTTCTCAATGAAAAAATTAAAATCGAAAGTAGTACAGAGCGGAAACATTTATAGATCAGTGTTGTGTGCACACGGAAAAAAGAAAATAAGCTCTAAAAATAGAGCAGGCGGTCCATCTTATTATAGTCAATGATATATTAATAGGCCTACAAGTATTCATTTAAAGTCGAAAAAAATGCGATTTAATAAAACGGAACTTGTATTACAACTACTGCATTTAGAATCGGGAATTGCAAAAAACAGAAGATAAAAGCATAAAAAACTAAAGCAAGCGGTCCATGTATATTATAGTCTATGATTACACTATACTCACCGAGCTGATATTTCAAATATTTTGAGCATAATATCGTACACAATAAAATGCTTTATGATTTTTTTCCCCAATACCTATAGTTATAACGTATTGTTACTTTCATTTTATGGTTCATGAAATTTGTTTAGCCTACATAGGTCACGTGATATAGAGACCTTGTGACGTCAATTCAAACGCCATTCATTAGATTACAGTGGGCCTTAAGTAACATGTTAGAGATATGAATTTTCTCACAGTTTTCAAATACTATAATAAAACATTAATTTCGACATAATGAAAAGAGATCACATTTACAAATACATTTATAAACAAGAGGCTTGCTGTGTTTCTTGACATCTAAAAACTCTAATCTGGATGTTTAACTTTTTGTCATTTATTTTTTCTGAAGACCCGCGACTTAGCATTAAATGTGAATTGTCTTGGGCCGTGTAATCCACTAGTACTTTATTGTAGTTTTAGTTTTTCCTTTGGCAACTGTTCATTCTTTCAATGGCCCTGACAGTGGCTATGTCTGAGCTGTGTCTACTGGTCTAATATAAGAAACCCAAACTGTGTCGTTGTGAAATGTCAAACTAACCTGCAGAAGTTGGAAAAGCTAATTCATAGCACTGATCGATATAACATGTTGCCGCGAATAGCTCAACCTGTTCCAGACAAAACATTTATTGAAGTGAAAAAGATGTCAACAGTTTCTATTATTAATAGTAAGTATGTGTTAGAGAGGTTTGTTTGTACGGATGTGTATATTTATGTATGTGTGTGTGTTTGTACATTCGCGCGCGTGTTGTAAATGCGAGCACTTTCTCTTTCAACAAAAATTAACAAAGGGTTCATTTATCTGTTTAAAGTTTATACTATTCGGAGCACAGCTGGCTGATACTGTCTAGATAAACTCCAGAGTAAGCATTTGAAGTTGTAGGCTAATGAAACCATGCCACAACAGAAACACCGCCTCCTCGTACAGTAATCCAACCTTTAGTGCTAGTGGCGGTTTCGGATAACTGAACTTCGTTAAAAGAGAACCTTATCGAAAAAGAAACTATTAAGTTTTATTATAGCCTTTAAGATGGGTTGAAAGTGTAGGGCGGAGTGGAGTTGGGTGCAATATTGTGATTAAAAGAATCGGGGAAATAGGAAAGGGGTGGGGGTGTAAAAACAATGTAAAACCAATAGCTAATAATAGTGTGTTTTTTTTTGTTGCTATAAAACAATTTTTAGCTATTGGTTTCACATCATTATTTCTACCAGATTTACCAGGCCATTTTACCAGATCATTTTATGACGCAACCATTAAATAGCTTTAACAATAAGCTCCCTCCCCAAAGCCGACATTTGCTTAATAAATTCTGGATAAAACCTTTAGTTATAAGGAAATCTAAACTCTAGATTTTTTACCACCGGTCATTGTATTGACATGATCCATGGGGATTTAGGAAAATGCTAGTGGCCTAGTTAACGGCACACACACACACACACAGAGATAAACATAAATAAAATGCCGTTCATAAATCTCCCGCCATCTGTTAAGTGTCGCGAGCGTGTGTGCGCGCCGTGACGCAACAGCGCGTGGCATGCGACTGTCACACGCACGTGCTATGCAAGCCGAAGTGGCAGTTTATGAATTAGATACGAAGGTCCTAATGATATGTTTACTGTGAAACGGTTAAATAAACTGTACTGACTACTTGGGACCTATCAAGTCGACAGAGGCGCCAACAATGACTACACACTAAGTCAATGACTACACACTAACACAGATTGTGATAATTAAAAATGGTTCAAAATGTGTACATATCTATATAATATATAAAGTAGACTGTGTGTGTGTGTGTTCAACCAATCATATCAGTTAATTTAAAGACACATGACCTTATTATCTCATATTATACTTTTGCCATTTCACTTCGGGCATGCGTCTTCGCTAGCTAAGTGGTCAACGTATCAGACTGCCATGCGGGCGACTCAGGTTCGATTCTCCAATCACTCTATAACTTTTTTTCCTACAATGCTTTTTTTTTTTATTTAATTCTTTTCTTAAAAGTCTTCAGTAAAAAACACTTTCTTTTTAAAATTATTAGATTGATAGCTTTCCGTTCATTGTAGTTTATACAATTTTAATCTGTAGCTTTTACAGGCCTGTTATATTTTCACCTGGGCAACGCCGAGCAATTTAGCTTGTATAAATATATAGTACCAGGTGACCGATCATTCCATCGGTATTAAAGATTATAATATAGGCTACGTTAGATGATTTGTTTAATTCCCCCCCCCCTCTCAATAAAACTAACAGTATATTACAATTCTTACTATTGTTATAAGGAAAATACGAATAAATTGAATACATCTTTTCTAGTTTACCAGATTTCGAATTGACAATGTTAACATATTCTAATATATCTTACTTTGGCAGGCCTTTATAAGCAAATCATACATATTTTTAATGAAACATTCGTAAACATGTGTATTGAATTTTTAAAAAAGTGGATACTAATACAGTGTATACTGCTAGAGTGTACACTATACACGGTGTGGTGTATACTGCTACGGTGTACACTATATACGGTGTAGTGTATACTGCTACGGTGTACACTATATACGCGTAGTGTATACTGCTACAGTGTACACTATATACGGCGTAGTGTATACTGCTACAGTGTACACTATATACGGCGTAGTATATACTGCTACAGTGTACACTATATACGGCGTAGTGTATACTGCTACAGTGTACACTATATACGGCGTAGTTTATACTGCTACAGTGTACACTATATAAAATCAATATCTAGATAAATCTAATGTGTATTTTTGTCTAACGATCATTTCCGATTTTTATTTGTGGGGCCGAAAAGCTCTAAATTTTTTTTAGGTGAAACAAGTCGTGCATTAAAACATGAAGAAAATCGTTAGAGCGCTTTTGAAGAAAAAATACAGACATAAATACATACACATATATATACAATTTTTGCTCGTATTATAGTATAGGATAAAGGTTGTTGTTTTTTTATTTCACCACAAAAACGAAATGTAGGAGATAGATTATATTGTTAGAAATGTGCAAGAAATTGTGTGGTACAAATATAGTGTGCGGATCAAAATCATTGACCAAGTCCTTATATTCCCAAAATAAGTGTAAAAAGTAGGCTAGATCATTGGTCGGCAACCTATGGAACGCGTGCCAAACCTCGCACGCGGAACAATTTCTAATGGCACGCGGAAGACCCCCAAAATGGCAATTTAATTATCGTCTTCAAGAAATAGAGAGCTAGAACAAGATAACTGTTGGCACGCTGAATGAGTAAGAGCAGGAATCGGTACCTTAAGGCACGCGTTCCAGACTTGGCACGCAGAGCGATTTTCAATGGCACGCGAGAGATCGCCACGAACATTTTTTTAATGCAAGTCAAAACAACGTACGTCAGCATAATTAATTGGTGCTGCGTGGCGAACTACATAGTCATCACATTGGACGTAGACTTGTTTTAGTTCAGGAATGTTTGTATACAAAGTTCACATCATTGGACTTGAGATCTGTGATTGAACCTATTGTTAAGATAGTCAATTTTATAGTTTCTCAAGTTTCTTTTAGAAGAAAGTGATACGGAATATTTGTAAAGTATAGATTCATTTCTTGACTGGAAGCAATTAAGGTGTATCTTTATGAAAAAATAATCCGGTATTGAATGAGGAGAACTGACTGTTGAAGCCGATGTTTCTGAATGTCAATGCGAAACATTTCAGTGAGTTGCACTAGTCTTTACAAAGGCTGGGTCGAAAGGCACTTGAAGTGTTGTACTACTGGAATGGATTTGCATTGAAACTGGTCATATCTTGCCGTGAAATTGATTTTAAAACATTTAACTATTTCCCTAATTAAAGGCAAATTAATATAGATGAGCATTTTCAGAAATACCTACATTGAAGCACTCAATGCGAAGTTTTCTAAACAAAGGCAAGACTTTCAAATTCCTGAACTTGTGTTTCCATACTACATTAAACCTTGCTGGCTTGATCTTAATAAAAGAACTTAGAATCTGGATCTTTTTATAGATGAGGGATATTGACATTTTTATTTATTTTGAGCATCCGAAAAATGGGCATCGAAATGTGACGATTTGAGGGAAAATTTGAAAGGAATAGCTACTAGGAATAGCTACTTAGGAAAGACATCTGTTGTAAACTGCAAGGCATTCGCTCTACTTTCAGCTTTTTGTTTAATTGACACTAGTGAACATATTTTATCGCACACGAAAGCTGTTTTAAGCATACAAAGAGGTCATTTAAACTTGACTACTCAGAATTGACTAAATATGTACCTGACATTGAACAATTAGCGACCAGCATTCACGGAAAAGACGCTCATTAATTGATACATGCTATAAAAATATTATTACATTTAAAAGAGATTTTATGCTCATCTCTCTTAATAAGGCATAAATATAATCATATCTTAAACAAATTTCTTTTTTTATATTATTGTAATAAATATAAAAGGCTTATATACAAGCATTATATTATGTAACTGTTGTAATTATTAATATTTATAAGAAAATAAACTCCTTTAATTGACTTTATTAATGCAGAAAATATTTTTTTACAACGTAAATTAATTTTATAAATCTAATAAGATATTGCTGAATTTGTATAAAGAGATAGTAATTTATACGTAACACATGTTACGATATATTAAAACAACTCGTTGGGCATCACTAGCGTGAACTTTGGAGAATTTAATTATCGACGGGAGATAATTAACCCGTTTTCTTTCGTTAATATTTTTAATATGTTTCTTTTTTGTTTCATTTTTTAAAAAATAATAACTTACTGTTTATAATTATTCTGAAATGATCAAACTATAAAGCTATTGAAAATTATATAAATATTATATAGCTAAAAAGTGTATATGTAGATTTTTAAAGTTTACAATAACTACCCAGTTAATATGATTACAAAGCATCTCATCCACTTACAGTTAGTTTGTTAATGTAAAATGCAGCATTTTCAGTAAGACTGAGTTCAAACTTGACCAGTGATACCACTCCTTGGCTTTTTTCCCAAGATCTTGGCTTTTTCGTTCACAACTTGGGATATTGGCTTTTTTTTTTCGCGGACCTTGGCTTTCTAACTTTGCTTGTTCTAACAAGAAAATATTCGTATTATTTTATGTATTTTAGTGTCAAAAATTATTCTGTGAAGCGATTAAAAGTATAAATGCATATGTCATCCTTACTGCTACAGCAGATTTGGCTAGATTCATAGTGCCACTGTGCCACCGGTGAAGGCTCGGTTAATTCGTAGCCTAAAAAAACAATTATGAGGTGGCTGGAAATTGAGTGAATGTATTATGTGGCAACGAGGTGAAGTGGTTTATAATTAATCTAACCTCACATTTGACTACACAAAATTAATTGATCAGACATCATGGTAAACACCCACCACAGCCGCTTATTGCGAGTGTATGGAAGAAATATTCCACATCATATGACTATGTAGGTTATTAACTGGAAGAGGTTGATATAAAAAACAATGCGAGGTGGGAGGAGAGACAAATAGTGTAAATAAATGAGGGGGCAAAGGGTAGGCAATTTGTATAAAGGGGTGGGTGGGGGGGGGGCAACATTTTACATCAGGACAATAGTGCACTGTTTGGCATGGGGGCAATAATAAATCAGGCTTTTGCAGCACTTGTGCATGATTTCGAAAACTATTTTTAAAATCATCAAAAATTGAAACGTTAACATATCATTAATTTTATTATAACTTAAATAAAAAAAATTTTCATAAACTTTAAACCATTACAAAATGTGTAACTTTTTTTTTTTTTTAGTTTTTAATTTTGGGGACAAAAAAGGACGAGGTCGGAGAGGTGCACATGGGCGAAGTTGGGGAGGGGGTAAATAGGTCACCGAGACCATTTTTATTATAACTTGGCTTTTCTGGGCTTTTTTTACGAGCTCAACTTGGCTTTTCTGAAATTTTAGAGCGGTATGACTGATCTTGACAATTGAATTCAAATGCAGATATCATAACCAATAATGTGAAAGTTAAATAATGTTATTGTGTATTCGATATGAATGGATTAAAATAAAGATGATAATAACAAACACGTTAATTTGTTTTTAAATATAAAACGCTTTAAAGATCTTCTCTATAAAGCTCCTTTTCTTTAGGTCTTGCTACGGCACTAGATAAATTGTCTTATAAAAAATTAAATAGTTGAGCAGTTTGACTTTCACGCTTTTGGCACGTTGAATGATTTAGAAATCCTAGTTTGGAACACTATACGCAAAAGGTAGCCGACCCCAGAGTTAGAGAACCGACTTCGGCACACGATTATCAAAAGGTTGCCGAACCTTGGGCTTAATCACAACAGCAAGAAATTCTAACTAAAATGTTGTTTTGAGGGCTGGTAGGATAAGGACTATAATGATTGGCTGGAATTTTGCCCGCCCTTTCTATTCAACAATTCAATAACAGATACGATTCGACCCACCAACGTATGCTACACACGATGGACGCATACATGTTCTACCTTTAAGCAATACAAAGAACACTTAGAAAAAAATATATGCAAGAATTTATATTATGCACCTATTTATTTAAAACATAATCATTTTCTCTGTTTAATAAACACATTTTTGCGAACTAGTTACTTTTTTTAAGGAGGGGGAGACGAAATTTGATCGTAGTTTGCAGTCAGCTGTTTCAGCAATCTATACTGATGAGAGAGGAATCAATATTCATTTGTTTGACAAAGTTTCCTAAACCGTTTGTGCATATGGAACCCTACATTTTTTTTTTCTTTCGGTGGAACCCCCAACAATAAAAAAGAACTATAAATAATTAAATAATTTAAGAAAAATATTATTATAAGCCTTGTAGTGAGAGAAATGGCGATGATTTTCTCAGGAAAATATGTTTGATATAGCAAATAAACTTTCATTTCTTGTTCAACCATCAGAGATCTTCCGTGCTAATTGGGATATCTAGTGCCAAAAGCTCATTTTCTGGCGGAACGCTTGAGATTTCTTACGGAACACTATGGTATTTATGAACACCACAGGAATCATCGGTTTACGATAGCGTAATAAGAAAAACTGTAAATGAACAAAAAAGGCGGAAATACAATGTTGGCCCACATCAAGCTTGCGCCACCGAGCGATCGTTATATGGCCATCAAAAGCGCTGTAAATATTATAATATGTGCTAATTTTCATTGTATAATTACAACTTCTCCCAATAAACCATAAATGTGCTGCGTTCAAAAAATGGCTTACTTTTTTTTTGCTAGCGTGTAATCTATTGGTTTCGGGCAATCACATGAAATTCACATTTGTTAACCCTTTTATCCCACGTTGTCATCTAAATGAAATATCAAATTTTGTTCACTTGTGGTGAGACCGTCGACATAGTCGATACTTTTCATGGTGAGATCGATACCTCACAAACCCTCGGGCAATGGTTAATGTAGAAGGCGATAATTTAAAACAACGGTAGCTCTTTCTTTTTTTTTTTCTTTTTTGGCGTTTATGATTTCTTTTTTTTTTTTTTGGATTATTTTTCTTTGCTCGCTATGTTTTATATTTTGAGCCTCAAGTTTGACAACAATCTTAGTAGGCATACAATGTTTAGACAGACATATGGATAGAACTTTTTCTTATTCCAAACACGCGCATATAAGTTCTCTCTATCTCTCTCTCTAGTGGCATCCGGGCATGGAATGGGATGCGTGTACACTCCAGGAAAACCAACAATTAAACATCGTTTGAAGTCCAATTAAAATGAGAGATGAGACTCAAACAACAGATGAGCGTAGGACACGATAATCGTCTGTAGTGATGCAGCGTATGCAACATAATTTTAGACATTACACAATTGTAATTAACAAAAAAATAATATTCGAAATTCTTCAATGTTTTAGTCTTTTTTTTTATTGTTTCTTTCTTAACGTTTTTTGAATAGGAAGACTCATCAACGTGACAAAACTTTTTTTTAATAACATCCGTAAAAATCCTGTTATAAATATGAATCAGTGTGCCACTTCCAACTTGAATTCCCCAAGCTAACCTACCTCAGACATACATTACTCACCCCCCAACCTTCCATCATCAATACATTATACAGCAATACAGAAATACTATAAAATACATGTAATTATATGTGTTTATGTCTGGCATTGACTGCAAGAAAGCTAACAATCTTTGAAGACGGGTTAAGAAAAAAAGAAGTCAGAGAGTGTGTGTGTGTGGGGGGGGGGGGGGGGGCTAATGATAAAACTTACCCTGTAAATATGGTGCACACATTTCTACGAAATATCATTTGCAAACACCATAAGCAAAGAACCTGACAACTTCATATTGAAGAAAACCGCAATAGAGGAGATGAGGTGGATGGAGCACACCTTACGCAAACCCACAGCCAATGTCCACCAGACGAGAATGAAGTGGAACACCGAAAGAGGCCAAGCCCCCCGGGCCCCAAAATCCCTAGCAACGGCACTGTTGCCAACTGGTCTGAAAGGGGCTAAAGTCATGCCGACTGTAAGTTTTTGGTATTGTTTTAGAAATGTACACGGAGTCGATGACACGAAATTTTTTTGAAGAGCTCTAAGTCTCAGCTCATCCTTTGATTAAGGTTTTGTTTAGTTTTAACCATTTTAAGTTTTCAGCTGGGTTTAACCGTAACATTCTAGAATGCGTCTCTTGTAAATATTCGTTGTGTAACATCGGTTTTGAGACTAAGTAAAGTACCCTTCGGACCAAAGTGATCATAGGGCCGGTGAAGCAGCGTTCACCAGTTTCTGTGGCCACGGCGTACTAGGAGATGTGGGGCCAGCACAATGCCCAGCCGCCTTTACTTTACCCCAACTAATGTCAGGTACCCATCAGAGCTGGGTAGACTCAGGGACACCCTCAAGTCCTGGGAAAAAATCCCGGCTTCACCAGGATTTGAACCCAGGACCCTTGGATCGCCAGTCGAACGCGCTGCCGCTCGGCTACCGTGAGACTACTTTATTTAAATGATTTAAGCCATTCTCAATAATTTTTTTTTAAATCTACATTAGTTGTATTCTTTTTTTTTTAAGCGAAGCTTCTATTTTACATATCATGTCGTTCGATAGGGCTAGTGAAGCGAAGGTCTTAAGACTCGGTGGCCACGGCATACTAGGGGATTAGTGTGGCCAGCACAATGCCAAACCGCATCTACTTTTTCCTAACCAATGTTAGAGATGGGTAAAGAGAGCTGGTAGACTCTAGACTAGAGGCTGTGCACCAGCTCTAAAGGCGTATTGTTTACATGTATGTTATTTGTAGATGCACAATGGACTCGCCATTGTCCAAAAAACACTAGTGTACGCAAAAGATTGTCAACATTTTCTTAACTCTGCCATAACTAAGATACCGACTAATGACCTCTGGCATCTCATCTTCTTGTTCCGGACGCCACCCACCTCTCTCTCTCTCTCTCTCTCTACGCTTTACATCCCCACAGCCCTCTCGTCTGCTTCAGCGCAACCCTACCCCGCCGTCGTCTGCCTACTCTTACACCTGCGCATGCGCTCTTCCACTCCCGGATGCTAGCATCCTCCGTGCCGGTATCGATCTGGCGTTTCTGTCATTGACGACCGGCCCCAAACCGTTGTCCCCCCCTTTTAAAATCAATCGCCGTGAGTGTAACCGATTCTCGAAGCACACACTACTATTTCTGCTATTTCAATCTTAATGAAACTCGACGTTGACTTACATTACTTGATGGATGGAGGAAGCATAGTATAAATAAAATAAATTAGACCTTGATAAATTCACAACAAGTTACGGAATAAAATCAATAATTTTATCGTGGGAGTTACTTTAAAAGAAGGATACGGAAAATAATCAATGTAAGTAATTGTGCGTTCTTTTACTGGAACAAGCGCATGTAAGTACTATTAACGTAGTTTTAGTTTTATATTAGGAATGTTTGAATGTATGCTTTATAACAATTAATTAACTAATGTCTTTTGTGATTTATACTTACAAAATAAAAGTAATGTAATTTGTCAATCAGTTTCTATGATATGTCACACATACATACACTTATGGAGCCTATATATTCTATATAGTGAACATGCAGGTGAAATGAGTTTTAGAAAACCCACATGGTTTCCAGATATAATTAAAATAATTAAAAGTTGGGGAAGGGTATTTCCCGTATTGATCTAGTTCTATATACGTATAACTTCTAACTTAATTCCTTCATACTATCCAATTTTTTTTCTTATTTACAATTGTAGGCCTACATATTGATGAATATGTGTGAATTAAGAAAACAAATTGACGTTGTTTTTGTTCAATTCTTTTAAATATATAACATATCACATAAAAACAATCTAATATGAATTAAATTTGGAATGTGCCCAAAAACTACAACAAATTACACGCATGTGAATGCCAGATTTACACTATTGTGTATAGATGTGGTCATATATAATATATGAACACAAATTGGCTCACTGTTCTAAACATAACATTTAAAGTTGTGTTTATGCCAAAGTCAGTTGCACTGGTCTAACTACCAAGGATATACATTTGAAGAATGGGCTGGAATGGAGGCATGATAGGAAGGACAAAATAAAAGGTGAGAAAATAAGGGGGAGGGGGCGAGAGGGGTGGAGGGCGTTGTTAAATGTCTACTTCCTTGTGTGTGTCCGAGGAACTGGTCGACAATATTGGTTGCTCAAGACAGGGATTGAACTAACTTGTTTAATAAACGATATGTAATATCTTCATAGAGTCATACTATATTGAAGTGATACTGGCACCCGGACAGACAGACACATAGACATAAAGAGATATCGATATACAGATATAAATATAGATAGATAGATGGTAAATAAATAGATAACAGATAGACAGACAGAAAGATAGATAGATAGATTGATAGATAGAGAGAGATAGAGAGATAGATTGATAGATAGAGAGAGAGTTGGATATATAGATAAATAGATAGATGGTAGATAAACAGATAGATAAATGGATAGACAGATAGGTGTGGTAATTGACAGATAGATATATAGATGGTAGATAAATGCATAGAAAGATAGACAAACAGACAGACCGAGTTAGATACATCTGTGTTATTCTAATGAATTCCCACGGTGCCCATATAATCCAGTATTCTGACTCTGCTCCCAGCTACAACTATTATTCTGCGTGTGTATAAGTTATGCTTACACTAAACAGGACCATCGACCTACTGACACTGTTTATGCAGTTTACAACTACCCGTAGCCATTACAAACTTTGCCGCTCAATGGGGATTATCGCCAGGGAGCTTCGAACCAGCACCCATTAAATTGACCCAGCTTGTTTATCATAATTGTAACACATGCTGTGGCAACGCCTGAGACGCGCGCAACACGTGGCACGCAGAACGATTTTTAAATGCACACTTTGGTGTGTTTGGATCAATAACTAGTGCTGTTTTCTTTTTTATGTTAAGAAATACTACAAAATACATAACAAGTGCCTGCCATGAATTTAAAGATAAAAACAATACAGAAACATGTTTTCCCACTTTTTTCTGAGTTAGCAGCTGCTTTTTTCTATCAATATAATTAAATATAAACATAATTATTGACCTGTACGCTATCATGCTATCATGCATTTAGGGCATGCAGTCAAAAACTAAATTTCATTGCTGGTTGCTGACTTTCTTTATCATTAATTATAGCACAACAAGAAGTACTTTAAATGCTCTCTTTCTTTTTTTTTTTTACATTCATGCAGACTTTAACTAAACCTTTTCTTTTTCACCTAACAAAAAAAAAGTCAATTTCAGATATACTTCTTTTTTTCTCTTTAAATGCTTTTTATTTTCTTTTTTCAAAATCATAATTCCAGATTCCCATGGGGAATAATTGTAATGGCCTTCTGATACACTCTTTAAAAAAAACAGACGGAATGTAATTGTACGTTTCTTCATATAGAGTTTAGACGTTTAGGAATCCGTAAACACCACGAAAACTTTTTGTCCTCGTCCGAAAGCTCGATGTTCCCCCGGGCACGTGATGTAGACTACACGCTTTATTTTAAGATGACGTAAATTTGTCTAACAATTATATTTATTTTTTTACGGAAATAGGAATATATTGCACTTGTATTTTTATTATAGTCTCTATTCTCTATATGGCAAGTTGTGTAGCTGGAATGATGGGAGTAGGTGACGGTTTCTACAAGAGATCTTTTTCCGAAAAGAGGGGCGGGCCTTTTAAAGTAAAAAAAAAGGGGTGGGTGGGTGGCATTTGAAGAAAAACGTGAAGACTTTTCCAGAATAAAAAGTGGAACCTGAAACTGGGGGCCTTTTCGAGAATAGTGTGAAGCTATATTAGGGCCTTTAAAAAAAAGTGGACATTTTCAGGAATATATAGTATATAGTAAGGTCTTTTCGATAATAAAACGTGGAGCGTATTCAATAATAACAAAAATGAAAAGAAAAAGGCACCAACACACATAATGCAAACGAGTCATGGACATATGCGTAATCGGATGCAGATGTTTCATTCAGCCTAACGTCTTCTGCACCAGACGAAGATTTCTCAGAGAATGAATAACAACAACAGACAGACATAGGCTGCTGCGACTGCTTAATAAACGAGTCCATAGAAAAACTGATCACGCCTTTAATTAATAAATAACATTGCAATCGTATAGAATCTTTGGCTTCTTAGTCTCGGAGGACGATTAGATTTGCGCTCCTGTGATTTGGCCAGGCCTGCAGAATTAGCTGTTCCTGTGGAGACCTATCCTTGAGAGACAGGCTCTGTCGTATATCTGGCACTTGAAAGCGGGACCGTTGGAGTTTGTCTGAGGCAGCCTGTTCTTTACTTTTCTTTGCTGCTCTTTTAGCCTCCGCGATAAGGCGAAGTCTTTCCTCTGCAGCATTTGTACCGGTGTGTAGAGTAATTCTCCAACTACTTCTGTTCTGAGCCAGGTTCTCCCAGTTTCCGACCTCTACATCTATAGCCTTTAGGTCACGCTTGCAGACGTCATTAAACCTAAGTTAGGTGCGGCCAGTAGCTCTCTTGTCCTCAGCAAGCTCAGCATATAGCAGGTCTTTTGGGATTCGCCCATCCTCCATCCTGGAAACATGGCCAAGCCACCGGAGACGTCGTACGCGAAGGAGAGTGACCATGCTAGGCATGTTAGCAGCCATTTGCAAGACCTCGTTGTTTGTTATGCGGTCCTTCCAAGAGATCCCAAGTATGCGTCTGAGGCAGCGCATGTGGAAAGAAGAGAGTCAATACAAATTGAAATAATTTTAATTGATTATTTTGGTGCCTGTCACCTTTTTCTCACGTTCTCGCCCCCTTCCCCCATACTGTCAAAACCTGGCTATTGTATATGGCCATTTTTAATTCACTATTGGCTTGTAAACATGAAAAGGGTATTGCGCAAGCCCTAGTCTATATAAGAAAACTTTGGTTCAGCTATAAACTACACTTCTACAAAAGCTACAAGCTCATTATTTGTGTATGTTTTTTCTTGGCTATAACACCACTGGGGATAATTATACGATGTAAATATGTAGAAAATACACCGATGGTTCTCCATCTATGTAACTCGGGGCATCCATCAAATCAGTTTGGTTTGTTTTATTTATTTTATTTGCGGAGGGCGCGACGTCTACCCGAGACACTCTACAGCCTTTGTCACGTGTTTGCTGAAAACTTTGAAGACATATTCACAATGGCGGACGTCATAATGAAAGCGTCAGGCTTTGAATCACGCCAATTGAGACTCTTTGCCTGGGATCAAGGGAATAAATCTGTCTGGAAAGCCAGACTTGACCTACAGTAACTTATGTAGATGAGAAAGGCTATTTTCTTGTTATGGTTTACGTCACACTCACAGATCCTGATCTGTATCTCATTTACTTGGCGCATGCAGAAATAACTTCTGGGAAGATGTATCGTTTTTTTAACGCTTTGTAGCAGTAGCGTAACTGGAGGTGGGGGTGGGGGTGGAAGGGGAGTGTGACCACACAATGCACCTAAGTTTAGATAGGCACAAAACTTAAATATTTTTTATTATAAATAAAGGAAAAGTATCATTTTAAAAAGGGCTTATTTAGAAAACCACCCAATGTGCTTTTTTCCCTACTTACGCCACTGGCTTATAGCTTTGTTTGTTCTTGTTTTTGCGCAAGAATACATCAGTTCTTGAGGTAGTTGCCGTTTTAGTTTTTGTCGCAAGGATAATACGTTCTTGAAGTAGTAGCAGTAGTTCACAGTACCATTGTAATTGTAAATGAGAAAAACATTTAAATCGGAGATCTATCTGATAGACCAACGCGCCCAATACATCCAATCTTTCTAATTGCCTTGTTTTCTTTGTATTCCTCTATCAAAGAATTTAACTGCCAGGAATCAAAGGCATTCATTTTCAGAGTATGTACATTTCATTAGTTGTCAACATTAAACACTGCAACAAAAATATACACCGAACTTCAAGCTTTTCCTACTTGACAAATCTTGGCATGGATGTAGCCTTTTAATCTGAAAAGGATCATCACATTTCTAAACGTCTGACTCGATGAGCATGTTTAGATTTAGTTTTATATCTCCCATCAACTGGCATTTTATGTAGATCTTGTTTATCCTTTATACATAATTTTCTCGCTTGTTTGAATGATAAGTTTCGTTATATGATTGGAAGATTTGCTTGTGCGTGTATGTTTGGCTGTTGTATTTACATTTTTGGGGGGTTATTTGCTGTTCGGACAAATCGAGACATATATTTTTAGTTGTTGTTCTTTTACCGTCAGGGTGATTGTCAAGTCGTGGTGTGTCTTGGGTCTTGATGCTTTTTACGTCGCTGTGTCGGGAACTTCTTGGTGTATTTTACGTGGTGGTGCCTTTTATTTAAATCTGTTGGTGTCTTTGTGTCTGTAAAACCATGGTGCTTACACGTTGTAATGCATAATACGTCAAAAGCCCTTTTATTATAATAATATTGTGGTGCCAATTCAGTCCCAGCCGCCATTTAAGCCCTGGTGCTTGTTGTATCTACGTCTTTGTGACTGTTACGTAATCTGATTGTAGTATCCCTAATACAACACTGTGTTATGTCCTTCTAAACTTCTTTTACGTCACATGGGGGATGGCGCTTTTTAAAAAATATTCTTTCTTTTATACATTTTGCATTAATTTAAGGAAGCAGTAGCCTAAGTGTAAATGTAATGCGGAAAAGTTGAAGTTGAAAGGTCACTAAGATTTGTTAATAGTAGGCCGCACGTCTAAAATAAGGTCGTTATAAAAAACGATACTTTTGTGGCAATAGTCAGGGGCTAATTGGGTAAAGTCTTATTCTGGCCGCTGGTCCTAGATTGCTTATCCAGAGTGTCTCGTAAATCTACATTGAGAGGCTTTATTTAAGACTGTCTGTTTTTTCAATCAAACTTAAAAGTAGGTCAAGACCTTGACCTTTTGATAGAGTCTCTGCACCCCCCCCCCCCCCCTACACATTTATAAGACTATAGGTCTAGAAGGTTTTGGCTTTTAATATACGCCCAAATAGATATGAGATTTTGTTCGAAATCTTTGTCGAACAATACGTTTTAAACCCATACACTTATCATTGAGACACGCAATAAGTTAGAATAAATTAACCCCCAGCTAACTAATTTTAAACTGAAGTCACGCATATATAAAAAAATGAACGGCTATTAACTATGACAATTTTTTTTTTAATTTCTTGAAGTTTCAATTAGATGCGTCCAGGGAGCTTACCGCGAGCCACGACACGGCCCGTCAAGACTTTTAGTGTGGCCCCCACAGAGCTTCTCACGGTTGTTGTTTTTTTTTAATAATTTTATTAATAGTGTAAGTAAATGTGCAGACACCGTGGCCTATTATGTTGTATAAAAAAAATTTTATACGGCCCAATGACGAAAAATGTTGCACGTCCCTAGTATAGATTAATGAGACTTAAGTCACCTACGTGGTTCCGTGGTTAATTCCGTAATAAGGTCAAGTTCATCAAAATATTTAGAAGCTATTGCTTTCTTATAAAACTACATTTTAATTATGTATGAAGTAGGGATGTTAAACGAAAACCGGAATAACGGATTCCGGTTTTGAATCTGAAAACCGGTTTTGATTTTTAAAACCGGATTTCGGTTTGTTGGTTGGAAGGTAATCATTACTTCAAGTAGCACACCCTTTATTTTATTTTTTTATTGGTTCTGATGGAAATATTAAAAAAAAAAAATGTTGGATTCACGCAAAACAATTCTTGAAATGCCTTGCTAATACTATTTAGTCTTAGATATTGTGTTTCTTTTTTTTTCTCCAAATATCAACTATGGCTTGCGATAAAAACAACATCAAACCAAATGTCGGCTCATCGTTTAGATGTGCGCTACTGTTTGATGTGTCTCAAGTGCGGCAGGGATTGCCCCTCCCCGGTTGGCGTACACAGCCATTCTCGGCGGTGAAGTTGGATACCTCATCCATGAAGCTACACCATCGTCACTCGAGACGGACGGATACCGACGGCGACTCTTTGATGTACGCAATGGGGAGAGCATACTAGTTTTGTCCCGTGACCCTGAACAATTGGGCTAGACACAGCGTCTCTGCTTTATTATTAACGGCAGCATACACATTCTTTTGACTTTTGATTGTCGTTACGTGATCCTATTCAATACATTATTTTACAAGTCTAAGTCCACGGTGCACAAATTATCACTATTTAAAGCTATTATCGGTTTTAATCAATTAGCCCATATTTTTTTATTTCTAAAGAATGTTATGGTAAAGTGTACAAAATCATAATGTATTCACACAAATCAACCTCCTGAATGCTATGCAAACACTTATTAAGTTTGAAATATTTTTCAAATACACCTACAAAACTACGCTCATTTGTCTTTTCCGTCCTGTGACTTGTGACATTGCGGCGGGGGGGGGGGGGGGGGGGGGGAGAGAATCGAAATCCGGTTTTAAAACGGTTTTATAGAACCGAAAACCGGTTTTGAAAACAAACCGGTTTTAACATCCCTAGTATGAAGTATGCATGTAGTATAGTTGCACACCCATCTATAAACACATATGTGTAGCTTTACGTGGAAATACAATATGCCTATATAAAACAATAGAATAGGTATATTTATTCTGTGCATAAAACCAAAGAATATAATAAGATGGACCGCTTGCTCTATTTTTAGAGCTTAATTGTTCTTTTTCTGTGCGCAACCAATTGACGAGTCTTAAATAGGCAATTTGGATGAAAATGGATTTCATTTTCATTTTCCGGTTTCATTTGGTTTTGTTTACAATGGCAACCATTACGATTGAAAGCAGAGATTTACGCCTTGTTGCTGACTTAACATTCACGGATGTTGAGAAATTCATTGCACTTTCAACAGCATGTTCAGGCCGACTACAAATAAACAAAGGCTATAAGTATTATTGTGAGGATTATGTCCTCGATATTAAAAGTGAGTATGTCAGAAATTATAGCAGAAGGCAGCCATTTTTTTAATCCAATTTAGCGAATAGGATCGGAAGTGATGTGTCATCCAAAATGTATGCATGCACTCCTACTTTTGCATTGAAGGTTTCCGCTGTATACAACTTTCGATTAATTTTAATTTTTCATTGAGAAAATCATAGCGATTAAATAAAACGGAAGTGTACAGTACAAAACTTAAAAAAGGGAATAAGGAATTCTGAAAAGAAGTCATTATAGTTTTCAAAAAGCAGAAATATTAAAGCAAGCGGTCCATCTCATTATAGTCTTTGATAAAAAAAAAGATTTAGATCTATGCCTTTAAGAATACTCAAATAATGTGTGTCCTAATGCCGATTTTAAAAAAAAAAACACCAAAGGGATAGAATTGTAATCGAATAGTGAAATATAATGGCACAACTATTTAGCAGAAAGTTCGCCACCCTTAATGCTGGGAATGGCCCTTTTCGCTAAAAGGTGAATCATCTGCCTCGGTAGGGTAGAGACAGTTTCCAACCCGCTAGTTGAAAACTGTAAATCAGTTAATGTAATGAAATGTGGCCACCGGGGAGATGGGCGGATGGTGGCGGGAAAACCGTTCAAAGCCGGTCAGCGCTTGATTCAGACGCCAGCTTCATGATAAATCTTGATTCATCTAGGCACCTCCCCCTCCCCCCTCTCTTTCCTTTTCCCCACACCTCACACACTATCCAGCCAGTATCATCTTTTCTGAGAAGAGGAATTTTCACTTCCGGCGGCAGAGAGCATGTTTTACTAGAGAAGGAGACCACGTTTGAAGATGTGGTCAAAGTGTATTGGTCGTCTTTGGAATTAGTCCATCGATATTTGTATTACTAAAAGCACCACACTGTGAAACGTGCTCACCTTTTGTAAATAAAATTAATCGATGCCAACAGGCTATAGATCATACAGAGTGCAAACCCGTTCTTTAAAAGTACATTTAAACCGCAACCGGAAATGCACGTGATTTCCCACAATTCAACATGTCTGTGCATGTGTCTTCACTTATCTGATCTTACCTTATACATTACAGACGCTCCTTCTATAAAGAAGGTTATTGCGTCCAACGCTCATCCGTGGTTCGAGTCTAGTCTTGCATTTTGATTAATGTTTTAAATGATGTTAAGTTATTGGTTTTCCTGGTTTGTTCAGGCAACCCACTCCATGCCCAAATGCCACTCGGGAAGAAAATACTTATATGCATTTGTTCTCGCATAAGGGATAAGGAAAGTGTTTTATATTATTCCGGTATAGAGCACGTCTATAACAAAATACAATTTCTATCCATTCAAAAATCACACTTTTGGTAATCACAAAGCCTTCAAGTTCTTAATTGTATAGTTTATTAGTTAAATGTACACATGATTTAAAATATTTATATCAAATCTATTGAATAATATATAATTTATGATATATTTATTCCTGTTATCTTATATACTTTGTTATGGAATCTAGCGCCTTAATCAACTGAAGACGCCTATATTAGAATAAAAAACACAAAGCTATAAAAGTCGAAAAGCAAACAAAGTAAAAGCAAAAACACATTCTTTCCATTCTTTACTACAGTGTGTTCTAATACTCCTTACCTCCTTATATACTCCTTATATACGACCCTGTCAATCCCCTCTACCACCTCGCCTACACACACACATACATGAGCATAACAACTATCCCATTCAGCTATAAACAAAAATACGCGGAGGAAAAACAAAAGCGGTTAATAAAATAAGATGGAGAAAAAAACTAGCCCAATTAGCGCGCCCCGCAAGCTTGAAGAAATCGATACAACTTTTACGAGGCATAAAATTTCAAAATGTGACAGATTTCTCAACGAATGAACTGTTAGCTATGGGCATTCGATAGTCTTGGCAGTTTTAAAAACTAGCTAGAGAGTTGCTGTGTCATTCCCGAGGTCTCAGTGTACTGATCTTAGTATTAAAATATTTTATTAAAGCGCTGGTTTTTTTTTATGACGGAGTTAGAAGAGTTTGAATCTTATCGATCTTTAATGTATATGGATCTGAATGAGCCTTAGATCTACCATTAGGGAAGTTTGAATGTGTTGGAGTTGATATCACGGGAAATTTCCCCCAGTTTCAACGCAAATCCTTTCCAATAGCCGAACAATACTGTTTGACCCTATCCTTGTAAATGCAAGTTCAACTCGTGAAAATATGTCGTTATGTCTGTCAGAAAAATTCCGGATTGAATTCCGGAAATAGTTGGGTTTTTTTTTCATCAAGAAAGATTTTAATTTCTTTTGAACAAATAAATCTTTTCAATAGAAATATTGACGAAGCCCGGATCTACTGCTGTACATATTCACTCTCAATTTCTTGTCGAAGTGTCTTGAACTGTCTGTACAGAGTTGGAAACTATAAAGTAGACTTTATTAACATCCGGTTTCCAGCACAGAGAGCAATAACGTGTGGAACTAATCACAGTGCGTGTATTTTCCCTGTTTTAATCATATGCGTGTATGTGTGTATTTTCCCTACTTTGATGACCGGCTAGTACACAATATTGTTATCTTGTTGTTTGATTGGCTAACCCCGAGGCCAGTACACTTAATTGCTCTGCCTGTTTGCAGAGTGAAGTATTTTGATATCCGGTTCTCATTTCATCTTCACGAGGCCAGGAATCATGGAATGTACCACTTTATTTATTGAAAATCCTCTACACTCCCGTTTTTCACCCTTCTAACATAGTCATATTCTCATTCAACTTTCAACCCTTTCATCCCAATTTTTTTTCAAAGCTTTTTATCTTGCACTTTAAAGGGGGAAAAAAAGCTCAAAGGGAGGCGCCATTTTCATTTGCTAGATCGATTGTGTGTTCTGATTAGCTCAATTTGAATGACTTATGAATCGTTATCACCGTAGAGCACGTGGTCACGTGACGAAGATTTTAAAAATATTTCATGTTATTGTCTCTCTGTATGTGTGATGTTGTTTGTTGTTGTTGTTGTAGTATTTCAATTATTTTCGTTGATTTTCGTCTGAGTGCTGTTTATGTTATTGTTAATGTATTTGCACTATTACGTGACACAATTCCTTCGAACAGAAACCAACAGTCATTTCGTTCTCGTAATTATTGTCCGTGTATTCAACATCACTGACCATCAACGAAGTAAGTAATGGGCTTACCTAATCAGCTATGAGATGTTGCTTCAGCAAGCACTAGTGACTAGTGGTCATCCAACACTTTCATGTCCGCCGAGTTATAATTTATTTATTTATGCCTGATCAAGTCAGTTTATTATATTGTCCATTATGTTTATTTTAGATGACATACTAATCTGTATTAAGAATGTTATTCTTGTATCTTGACTCCGAGCCCCCTCTAAATAAATATGAATTCCAGCTCAATTGTGCTGTTGTTTCAATGTTCAATATATTTATTAACAGTTCATCTTATGACAGAATTAGTAAGTTAGTTGATGTTTATCTCATTAAATTAGTATGAGTTGAGTTACTGTTGTTATTATGGTTTTTATAGTCTAGAGTATGCCCAGGGTTGTATATCCTTTTGAAATCTGTTATGCAGCAATAGTGTATAAATTACTTGAAAATATCAGACCATCCACCACTGAAGTAAATCCTCCCTGTAAGGTTATCACAACACAAAAACTCCAACGTGAATGAGAGAATAAGTCTATCAAACATTAATAATAATTTATTGGGTGATTTACAAGGGGAGTTCCAATTATAGAATGCATAATGGTGGGTCATCAAGTGTGTAGTTAAAAAGAATACTTTCCTGTTAGACTATGCCAATAACACAATAGTTAAGCGTGGCAGTCCTACACAGTATTTTACATCCAACATGATGAATAAACAATTACACAGTATTAAACATTATCATTGTTATCCAGGCCAACTCACATTATCATTGGTATCCAGGCTAACAAACATTATCATTGTTATCCAGGCTAACTCAGAACAAAGAAGGAACGATATCTATCGGGCAAGGCTGAATTGAAGCAACATGCTCTCACTAAGCAAGTTAAATTCCGAGATACATGCTTTCACTAAGCAAGCGAAATTAGGAGAGAACGCCTCAAACAAGTGCGCGATCTTTTATAGACTTTCATGTCAACAATGTGGGCTAACTATGCCTTATAATCGGAATTACTTTAGAAGTCACTAGAACTGCTTACGTCACAAAGGTTCAATGAAGAAATATTCTAACCTCCAATAGTAATCGAATACATCAGACAACGGTATCAAAATTGTCCCTAACGCTATGTTAAGCTATTTGTCAAGCCTCGTTCTAATTATTAATAATTATTATCTTCCCTCAGTTGATTCGCGTTTCGATTTTATTTATTAATAAGAAATCTACGTGAATTATAATTATTGGAAACTCTGTTTCGTAACAGCACGCATATCTGTGTTTGTCCTGTTGATATTGATGGTGATGATATATTTCAATGTAGATCTATACATATCACTCTGTTATCCCTGCTGTTGTTGTTATTATGTTTCAATGTGTCTATGTCGATCTGGTATGGTTTCCATTTCCGTTGTATGTGTGTGTGTGTGTGTGTGTGTGTGTGTGCGCGCGCGTTAGGGCTGTTGCATTTATATTAAATAAAACGAAAGCAATAAATCTCGGGTTGGTTAAATAACAAAAGGGAAGACATCAAGTTTTTTCAGGCTTCGAGAACTTGGTCAGGAGAGCTATAAACTGAGTCATCCAAACAAACATAATGATGTTCTGACACGTTGATTGTGACAAGGCCCGATGCGTCTCTTTGTCACATTGTAGTTCATAAGCGCTGACTGGTTGCAAAAAGAATAGGAGTTTGGAAGAGAGCATCCCGCTACATGAAACCCCAAACCTTGTATCCGACTCGTAGAAAATCATGACCGAAAATAACATTTCGGCAATCAATTAGTCGTTATTTTCTTTCAGATGCCCTCTGGCTAATAACATTTTGAAAAAACAACAAAAAAAACAACATGAAAACTAAAAAAGTACAATGCACCATTATTAGGATTGATACCTGGAGATGAGCTGATATCCATGTTAGTTTAATTGTGATACATGTTCGCAAGAGAGAAAGAGCGGTAGAGATGGATGAATAGATAGATACATAGTTAGATAGATAGATAGATAAATAGATAGATGGAAAGATAGATGTATAGATAGAAAGGTAGATAGATAGATAGATTGAAAGATGGATAGATAGATGAATAGACAGATGGATATATATATTATATATAGATAGATAGACAGATTGATAGATAGATAAATAGATAGATGGAAAGGTGTATGTATAGATAGATATATAGATGGATGGATATATATATATATATATAGATAGATAGATAGATAGATAGATAGATAGATAGATAGATAGATAGATAGATAGATAGATAGATAGATAGACAGATTGATAGATAGATAAATAGATAGATGGAAAGATAGATGGATCTATATAGAGAGATAGAGAGATAGATAGATAGATAGATAGATAGATAGATAGATAGATAGATAGATAGATAGATAGATAGATAGATAGATAGATAGATAGATAGATAGATAGATAGACCGATAGAAAACTGTAAAAGTAAATTATCTATTATGTAATAATAAAATATAATTGACAAGAGTGATAATCCTGTTACTTGGCAAGGAATTTTGCATATTTGATACTTGTTATTAAATTTGACCTTAAGTCACTTGGACAGTAACAAAAAAGTTCTGACCAGTGTGACCAGTGAAGGGTGGAGGGTACCAAAGACACACTGAATTATTAATTCTATAATCAGGCCCGGACTTGAGGGAACTAGGGACATTCGAAATGGCATTCGGGCGCTGAGCAAAATATTGAATAAACAGGCAAAGACGTATCCTACAAAAATCATTAAAGGTATATGTGGGTGATTGTGTACTAAGTAAACTATTCAACAAACTATACGGTATGTGGGTGATTGTGTACTAAGTAAACTATTCAACAAACTATACGGTATGTGGGTGATTTTAAAGTAAGTACTATTCAACAAACTATACGGTATGTGGGTGATTGTAAACTAAGTACTATTCAACAAACTATACGGTATGTGGGTGATTGTAAACTAAGTAAACTATTCAACAAACTATACGGTATGTGGGTGATTTTAAAGTAAGTACTATTCAACAAACTATACGGTATGTGGGTGATTGTAAACTAAGTACTATTCAACAAACTATACGGTATGTGGGTGATTGTAAACTAAGTAAACTATTCAACAAACTATACGGTATGTGGGTGATTGTAAACTAAGTAAACTATTCAACAAACTATACGGTATGTGGGTGATTGTAAACTAAGCACTATTCAACAAACTATACGGTATGTGGGTGATTATGTACTAAGTAAACTATTCAACAAACTATACGGTATGTGGGTGATTGTGTACTAAGTAAACTATTCAACAAACTATACGGTATGTTGGTGATTGTAAACTAAGTAAACTATTCAACAAACTATACGGTATGTGGGTGATTGTAAACTAAGTAAACTATTCAACAAACTATACGGTATGTGGGTGATTGTAAACTAAGTAAACTATTCAACAAACTATACGGTATGTGGGTGATTGTAAACTAAGTAAACTATTCAACAAACTATACGGTATGTGGGTGATTGTAAACTAAGTAAACTATTCAACAAACTATACGGTATGTGGGTGATTGTAAACTAAGTAAACTATTCAACAAACTATACGGTATGTGGGTGATTGTAAACTAAGTAAACTATTCAACAAACTATACGGTATGTGGGTGATTGTAAACTAAGTAAACTATTCAACAAACTATACGGTATGTGGGTGATTGTAAACTATTCAACAAACAATAAGGACAATAATTGTCATTATACTTACTTGCAAGCAAATATCAATTCCTTTTTTTTTCTCCGGAATTCGTTTCTTTCTGTTGAACGAACCCTTTTAGCTCTGCCTACTGTTTCTACTATGGGGCGCTGTGGTCGAGGGGCAGCGCTTTTGGCTGGCGTACCGAAGGTCCTGGGTTTAAATCCTGGTGAAGGCTAAGATTTGTTCCCTGGTTTGTATGGGGTCCCTGAGTCTATCCAGCTCTGATGGGTACATGACTTTAGTTGGGGTAAAGTATGGCGGCTGGGCATTGTACTGGCCACATGATCCCCTAGTAAGTCGTGGTTTAGAACCTGGTGAACGCTGCTTCATCGGCCCTATGGATCAATTTAGTCCTTCGGAATACTTTACTTTTGGTCGAGGGGCAGCGCGTTTGGCTGGCGTACCGAAGGTCCTGGGTTTAAATCCTGGTGAAGGCTAAGATTTGTTCCCTGGTTTGTATGGGGTCCCTGAGTCTATCCAGCTCTGATGGGTACATGACTTTAGTTGGGGTAAAGTATGGCGGCTGGGCATTGTACTGGCCACATGATCCCCTAGTAAGTCGTGGTTTAGAACCTGGTGAACGCTGCTTCATCGGCCCTATGGATCAATTTAGTCCTTCGGAATACTTTACTTTTGACTGTTTCTACCTAAGGACACGCCTCTACAAATAATTTATTATAAAGAGGAGACATAATCGAGCCAACAGAAGTTTTCTTGGGTTATAGATTTTTTGGTACTGCTGACGAACTGCAAGAGTGAATATATTATTTCCTATAGTCTAGTGGTTACCAACCTTTTTAATGCCGCGACCCTTTTATACGGCATTTCATGTTATTGCGACCCCCAACCATAAACTTATAACTGTAATGTTCTACTGTTATAAAATGTGATGTAAATATCTGATCTGCAGGATGTATTTTCAGTGTTATAAATTGAACATAATTAGACCACAGTGGTTAATCACAAAAATCCATTTGAAAAATTATATATTGTGAAATATTTCTAATTACAACACAACTTCAGTGCCAAGATTGAGATTGCGTCTTTCTCATCGGCTTACACAACGATGATCATCTTTCACAACAAGTATTTAGATTTAATATACAACACACTGGAAAGCCCTTTCTCAAAGATATGTTGTTGGGGATGGAAGAAGAAGGACTGTTTTCGCAACTATTTAAAGTAGGTATGTGATGGGTTTCTTGCGCTGATGTCATCACACCGGGAACTCGTATGTGGATGTATTTGCATGCACAGAATAAGTCTAGAATTATATTTCTATTCTGTGTCTGCATGTGGGTAGTCCCGCCTGTACACAGATAAAATATGCATTTTCCGGTGGTCTTAGGTGACCCCATGAAATGGTTCTTTGACCCCTATTAAGATTTAACATATAATGTTCGAATATAATTAAAACACAATTCTTTTAATTTCCTTAAAAAAAAATGCAACGTGAGCGAACTCGATTTTACAAAAACAAAACAACAAAATTAAACAAATGCTTACTAACTCTAATCAAGGGAGATAATAGTCCTAGTTTTAAGTCTCTGGGGCAATGATTTTATTTAACAAATTTTTTACTACACAATTTGCATTTGAGAAAAATAAAATATTGTATATGCGTATACCAGTACCGGTACTCAAATTGATAAAAATACGCAAAATGAACACTCAATTAATTTATATTTTTACATTAAAAATTAAATTTAATTTTTAAAACACCTTTTTAGCTACTACAGCTTGTTTAACTTAGTTTGCATTTACTTCTTTCTATAGTACCCATTCGTATAGCAAAGATTAATAAGGGAATTTTTTGAAAAGTATTTTCTATTAGGTTTGAAGAATGAAAGACCAGAGGTCGGCAACCTGCGAAACGCGTGCCAAAGTTGGCACGTCGAGCCATTTTCAATGACACGCGCGAGCCTCCGAAAATGACAATTAGAGACTCTTCTACAAGAAAAGAGTGGGTTGACTTTTCGGCTGTTGGCACGCTGAATGAATTAGAAATCATGCTTTGGCACACCATTATCAAAAGGTTGCCTGGTCTAGACCAGGTATCGGCAACCTACGGCAAGCGTGCCAGACTTCTTACGCAAAACGATTTTCAATGGCACGCAGAAGACTCCTAAAAAAATCTATATTCTATTAGAAATAGAGTGCTAAAGCAGGGTGACCGTTAGGCTGTTGGCACGCTGAATGAATTAGACATCCCACTTTGGCACACTATTATCAAAAGGTTGCCTTTCCCAGGTCTGGACTAAAGAGTGTTGTGCCTGGACACAACCCTGTTTGACCCCGCTACACACTGGGGAGGGTAGTGAGGTGGCGCCATCGAAGAGTACCGTGCTGTACATGTTGTTGTTGAAAGCCTCAATAAGACCATCAAAAATAAGTGTTTTCCTATGGTCCTTGGCGACCCCCATGAACTGGTCGTTCGACCCCCAAAATGGGTTGCGATCCACAGATTAGGAACCGCTGCTATAGTCGAAGCCTGTCGCGTTAGTTTTTTTAAAGGTATTTATAATAAATAGAACTTACAGATTCAAACTGTTTGACTTTAACAATTTTCCTATTTGTTTTTGTTAGTTTTCTCTCTGCATTAAAAGCTGACGTGACTGCAATGTCGCTATCAATAAGTTAGGTTTTAGATTTAGTTGCTTAATGAATTAATAGTCTAGTTAACTACCGACTTAACATTGATTGCATGTTATCCAATATAAAAAAAAGTAAAACTTTGTTTAGGTATATAATTGTTCCAAATTTATTTTTCACGGCCTTTAGTGATTCGAATACCTAATCTCGATAGCTGCAATATTTTAAAAAAAAAGAAAAGTACAGAGGGAAATAAACTAACCCATAAAAACAAAGATTTTATTATACTCCCTGTCTTAGTAAACTAAGTTTATATTTAATTTATATTTTGTTTGATTAAAAAACATAAAAGTGATATCATCCCTTATGAATTTCCACACTAAAATTTTGCGCATCCTCTTTTTTTTCTAGCTTTGGCCCGCAAAAAAAAACATAAAAAGATAACTCGCTTTGTTTCGGCTACATTGTGTCGTTTTCATTCTATTTATTTCTTAAAAACTAACATATCCGAAAAGTTTATGTACTTCCGTCTCTTCCGATAGAGGCAGCCATGTTTTACTTAAAATATTTTCTTCAATTCGCAAATCGGTGGAAAGAATTCATTAATATTCCAAAGTCTATGATACTGAAAATTCGATAGAATGTATTGTTAGTCGGGACAAGTCTGCTGCCCAAGTTTCAGCTCGATTGGACGACGGGATGTGGTCGAAAAATTGATGCAAAGTTTTGCTAACAAGCAAGCAACCAAGCAACCAACCAAGCAAGCAGACAGACTGACAGTACGAGTTAAAAGAAAGGGAGTAAAAAAATGTTGTTTTTTTAATCTCCAGATGACATTCAAAAGAATCCTTAGACCGTTTAAGACAAGATCCTTAGCTTTTAGTGTTTTAAAGGACTAGAGAATATTTTTCTAAATACGTTTTTCAAACTGTATACATTCCTTTTTGCTATAATGGTATGTTTGTGCAGAAAGTACATAAAGTTAAATAGGGACAATAAAAAAAATATGAAGAGACAATTATGCATCGTTGAGCTCAGAAAAACGTGTTTAAATACATTAACACCAGACCTGTGATTAATATAAACATTTAAATTAAGGGGCAAATATTGAATGTGAATGCCTTATTGACTGGGGCAGTTTCTAACACATGATACTTATAGGCCTTTAATTCATACTTATGGGAGGGTGTCCTAGAGTGGGCTATTAGCTGGGGAAAGTAATGGCGTCTTTGCGTTGTGCTTGCCATACAATTCCCATGTATGCATGCGTCCCTTGCATCAGTGATGGCGTGTGAAAATGGCGAACGCTTGAAATAAATCATTTTGCTTTCCTGCCTAATCCATTCTTTGTATAGATCAGTGGGGCATACCTGATTTGTACCCTTAATACTAAGGGAGGCAAAGGCGTTCTTGTCTTATCGTCTGGCATGTCTCATCAAAGGAGCAGAGCTCCTCGTCACAGTCTCTTATTGGCCTGCACGGGCTCTTATTAAAGGCCTGCATGGGTACTTGTGATATGTCAGAGTGGACTCCTTTTATAGGTGTGTACGGGCCCTTGTTATAGAATTGCATGGGATCAAGCTATGTCATGAGGTTCTTGTTATATGCCTGCAAAGATTCTTGTTATAGGCCTCCACGGACTCCTTTTATAGACCAGCATGGACTCATGTTACACGCCCCCAAAGACTTTTGTCATAGGCTGCCATGAACACTTGTTATAGACCTGCATTGGCTCTTCTTATAGACATGCATGGGCTCTTATTGTGGTCCCTTTCTCTGAATTTTCTACACCAGGGGTCGGCAACCTTTTGCGTATAGTGTGTAAAACTATGATTTCTAAATTATTCAGCGTGCCAACAGCGTGAAAGTCAAACTGCTCAAATATATTATTTTTGTAAGACAATTTATTTAGTGCTGAGCCAAGACCAAGACCAAAAGAAAAGGGGCGTTGTTTAGAAATTCTTGAAAGCGTTTTATTTTTAAAAACAAATTAACGTATTTGTAATAATCATTTTTATTCTAATCCATTCATGTCATCACAGCTTCATTATTCAACTTACACATTATTGGCTATGATAATATTGTGATGATACAGAGTCAAGATCTCTTTAACCCATCCTTAGTGCTAAAACTGTATTTTAGTTTCTTATTCACTCTCAATAGGCGACCAAGTAGGGTAGGCAGAACAGTGCAGTGTTTGCTACGGAATGCCAAGAAATCGGATATCTCCTCTTTGTCTCTCCTCTCTCTCACACACACGCACACGGTCTGTTCACCTGTCACGGCTGAATTGTTGTACAGGGAGGCTGTGGCTAGCGTCTCCGCTGGGGGAAAACACAGTCAGTCCTAGGCCAACTTTTGGAACGATAACACCATAGTGCTAGTATTAGAAAGACAGTCATCGTTTAGATAGTAACTATAAAATTTCACCTTATGTTTATTCTCATGCTGTGTTTATTATTATAATATCATCGAGATTGACTTTTCCTTTTTTTCATTAAAACTCTGCACAACATAAGAACTATAAAATATATTACATGACGTGCTATGAATAAACCGTTTATATGATTATTGTGAAAAGCTTTCTTGTCAAGTGAATTCATTTTATTGTGTTGTGTAAAAATCTGACACACCATACAACTAGATACAGCCATTGTGATGATATAAAAGCCTTGTGTGACCCAAGCAATACTGCCGAGTGCGGGACAAATTACGTTTTCAAAGACACCCGCACTTGAGTGAAAAATATTATCACAATATTGAGGACCTCGTCCGGTATGAACCCGAGCAACAAACAACCACAATAAGATACTCACAACAGAGGGGGCTCGCCAATAACAGCCACACGTAACGACAACAACGCATAGGGCTAAAACAGCATAACAGCTAAATAGCCTTAAACGCAAAAGCGGCATCTGCAGCTTCAACAAACGTCATTTTGTTTCTGCATCTACGAGACCGTCAGCAACCATCAGACACTGATACGCCTGTACTTCTCAACACAGACAGAACAGCAAAGAAGACGTGCTTCAACAAACGTCACTTTTGTTTCTGCATCTACGAGACCGTCAGCAACCAGCAGACACTGATACGCCTGTACTTCTCAACACAGACAGAACAGCAAAGAAGACGTAATAGACAGCAACAGCAGATCAAGCTTCAAAACGTCTTACAGTGAGCTAGACAGCACCGTGAGAATCGACAACAGCATACACTTTAGAGGAGAAACAGCAAAAGAAACTGAACAATCTTATAGACTAATTGAACAATTTCAATGACTCCAGTTTAGTAATTTTGTGTTTTATATTCTACTCTTCCGAAGAAAGAAGAAGTTGAAAATTTTTATTGACTCTAGTTATATAACTGTGTTAATTTAAATATTTTCATTAGCTTTAGATCTAGGCCTACTTGTGTCTTATTTCTTGTTGACATTCTGGTGAGTAGACACTTTTTGTTTTGTCTTACCTTAGGAGGTCGATATTGAGAGTGACATAAATTATTAGTACATAAAATTAATTAAATATGGCTGAAATAGTTAAGCTAAAGTCAGAATTAAAAAACTTTGGGGAATCATTAGGCTTTCTAGGGCTTGAACTTGTAGAGTATATAAATGTAGAAATGGAAAAAATCAGTAAGGCCCAAAAAGAACAAAATGAGTTTAGATTAAAAGAATTAGAAATAGAAAAAGAACTAAGGCTAAAAGAGATGGATAAGGAAATAAAATTAAAAGAAATAGAGGCCCAAAAGGAAGCAAATCACGATGCTCTCATAAGAGCACAATGCGAAACACGATCTTACGGCCCTATCTCTGGCAGCATTGATCCAAACATCAATGGCAATGCCCATCCTTCTTTACTTTTCCCTCTTGATCCCTTTAATGATAAGATGGAGTCGGTTGAGATATTTTTAAATAGATTCGAAAAATTGGCTGAAATGTACCAGTTACCAGAGGACAAGTGGAGCATAAAGCTTTCACATGCTTTGAAAGGAAAAGCATATGAAGTATATGCAAAGCTACCCTCCACTTCTGCCCTGGACTACAATGCACTCAAAAATGCACTCTTAGTACAATATGACCTCACAGCTCAATCTTATCATAAAAGGTTTAGAAACTCTCGTCTTGAAAGAGCAGAAACATATTCACATCTATCTGAACGTCTGTCTTCTTATCTTACAAAATGGCTAACACTTAGCAAATTTCCAGAAACCTTCCAAGGCCTAACTGACTTAATACTGGTTGAGCAATTAAAGCTATGCATGACGGCTGAACTTCGCATTTTTATTGATGAAAATGGTGGAACAACGCCAGCTGAGATCATAAGACTTGCAGACCGATACACGTGCGCACGTAACGAGGAGAAGCAACGTACCATACCCAAGTCACGCTTGGAAGATCCTGCCTCAGTGGCAAATGACCTTGTCCCGAAAGGGGCAACTGCTTCGAATCCTCACACACTTGCGCATAACACGGCAAATCAGTCTGGTAAACACATCCAGACAGGCAAACCGCTCAACCCAAAAAACAAAACGTGGTGTGACGTACACAAGTCAACTACTCACAACACAAAAGACTGCCGGTCTAAATTGAGGCATGACCCAAAACAGTCAATCTCTGCTGTATCTGATTCATCTGAACAGGTAGAAACAGCAGCGGTTGGGGACCAATGTCTTGATAAGGATCAAGAAGAGATAGTTTTCCCTCCCGTTAGCGAAACGGTACTAGTGAATGGCAAGCCAGCGCAGTGTTTGTATGATACTGGTTGTTCATACGACGCCATTGTTAAAAGCTCACTAGTTGACTCTGTAGACATAACAAATGAGTTAGTCACCCTAAAGGGGGTCAATCTAGAATCTCCAGCCATGACTTTACCCATAGCTCACATCAAAGTGAAATCTCGTTATGTCCACGGTACCATAAAAGCAGCCGTAATGGAATCACCCATTTACGATCTCATTCTTGGCTGTCGTTTCGTGTTCTTGGGAAATCCTAGAGAACCTATTGTGACTGCACCTGTGATCACTCGTTCACAGGCAGAACAAGACGTTTCAGAGGATGAGCATAATCCACTACCACGGGAAATGCAAGAAGCCCAACGAAACGACTCCACATTAGCAAAACTCTTTGACCTTGTCAATGAGGACGATCAGAAAACCGGTAAGTTCAAATATTACCTCAAATCTGACCTTTTGTATCGACGACTAAACGGTCTTGATCGCGGTCGGAGTCAACTGATAGTTCCCACCCCTTTTCGGCAGCAAGTGCTCCAGACTGGACACGCCAGTTCGCTAAGTGCTCACCAAGGTCACAGCGCAACAATGAATAGAATAAAGTTCTATTATTATTGGCCTGGCATGACGTCTGACATAAAGAGGTTTGTTTCTTCTTGCCCTCAATGTCAAAAGATGTCACCAAAATGCCATGTGCCTCCAGTGCCCATGGGTAAAACACCATTGATAGAAACTCCGTTCAAACGCGTTTCTGTTGACATTCTTGGTCCATTACCCCGCACGAAGAAGCGCAACGCATACATACTGTGTGTCGTGTGCCAAGCTTCAAGATGGCCTGAAGCCATAGCCCTTCCCAGCATTGATACCAAACATGTTGCGGAAGCTTTGTTCAACACATTCACGCGCATTGGCTTTCCGGAAGAGATTCTAACCGACAACGGATCTCAATTCACCGGTAAGCTGATGAGTGAAGTATACCAAGTTTTCAATGCAAAACATCTTCGCACATCTGTATACCACCCTCAGGCAAATGGACTAGTCGAGCGTTTCAATCACACTCTCATCTCCATGTTAAAACGTCTCATTGATGGACGGCTCGAGGAATGGGATACTTATTTGGCTGCTGCACTCTTTGCCTACCGTGAAGTACCGCAAGCAAGCCTAGGCTACTCACCTTACCAGATCATCTTTGGGTCTCAACCCAGAGGACCTTTAGAAATTTTAAGGCAAAACTGGACTAAGGAAGTAGTCGATGTTGAAGCCAAGACTGTGTCCCAATATGTTCATGACCTTCGTGAACGTTTGGATACAGTAAGGTCGATTGCCACCCACAACCTGATCAAGGCACGTAATCGGCAAGAGAGATATTACAATCGTCGCGCCAAAGAACGTGTGCTAGAAGCTGGAGAAAGAGTACTGTTGTTACTGCCAAGTCACACCAACAAACTTCAAGTGTGTTGGCAAGGACCATACGTGGTCACACAGAAAGTGTCTCCGACAAATTACAAGATCAAAGTGGGCAAGAAAGAAAAAATGTATCATGTCAATTTACTAAAGAGATACATTGAACGCGCTGCTGAAAACGAGACACCTCCTCTATTGGCCGTGTCAATAGCTGAAGACATGGTAGAGCCTAAAGTTCTTACTGAATATCCACTGCAGCCCAAAGAAACTGTCCATGACGTCTCAATCTGTCCTGATCTATCCCAAGAACAGATTTCCGAGACAACAACGTTGCTCAGAGAATTTTCTGATGTTTTGACAGACATTCCAGGCAAAACAAATCTAGAACGCTTCAGTATGAAACTCACAGACAAGACACCCATCAATGTCAAGCCCTATCCACTACCCCATGCTAAGGCAAAAGTTGTGGAGCAAGAAATAAGTGAACTACTGAAAGCAGGAGTGATTGCAGCATCAATGTCACCGTATAACGCACCCATTGTTCTCGTACGCAAACCAGATGGAACACACAGGATGTGTATAGACTTTCGACGTCTCAACGCCGTTTCCGAATTCCAAGCGGAACCACTTCCTGATCCATCCACCCTGTTTTCAAACATCAGCAACGCCCACTACTTTAGCAAATTTGATCTTA
The DNA here is from genome assembly GCA_949126835.1 of Anisus vortex. Taxonomy (NCBI): domain Eukaryota; kingdom Metazoa; phylum Mollusca; class Gastropoda; family Planorbidae; genus Anisus; species Anisus vortex. Next base: position 23,755,906 of record OX421493.1, read on the forward strand.
GTCGTGGCTACTATCAAATAGAAGTAGATCCAGAGTGTAGACCTATGCTTGCATTCAGCACCCCTCAAGGGCATTTTGAATTCCTTAAGGTTCCTTTTGGGTTGAATAACTCCTCGTGTGTATTCACCCGAATGATGAGGAAATTGCTCGCCCCCATCCTCAGGCCAGGGTTATCAAATTTCATCGATGACATTTTGATAGCAACTGAAACCTGGGAAGAACATGTGGGAATCTTAGCAACACTCTTAGGAAGGCTGCGCGAGACTGGACTTACAGCCCGCCCATCCAAATGTCTTATCGGATTTTCACGCTTGAAATTTCTGGGTCACATGATTGAACACAACCATATCATGCCAGACGAAGAAAAAATTGATCGTCTGCGCCAGGCACCACAACCACTTACAAAAACAAATGTTCGCTCATTTTTGGGAATGTGCAGCTATTATCAAAAGTTTATAAAGGACTTTAACCACATTGCTGCCCCGCTTTCAAATCTGACCAAGAAAGATCAACCTGAGAGAGTTATTTGGAATGATGAATGCGAAACTGCGTTTCAAAGTCTCAAAGCAGCTCTCATTGCTAAACCCATCCTTCATTTACCAGATCTCTCCAAAACTTTTCTGCTACGTACCGATGCAAGCGGTTCCGGCCTTGGTGCGGTTCTATTGCAGGCCGATTCTGAAGATCCTTCACTCCTATGCCCGATCGCTTACGCTAGCCGCAAACTTACTAAGGCCGAAGCTAACTACGCCACTATCGAGTTAGAATGTTTAGCAATAGTTTGGGCTATTGAGAAATTTCAACCCTATTTATATGGTAAGCATTTCATTCTTCAAACTGATCATCGCCCGTTGACATTTCTGTCTTCTTCCAAAAATCTAAATGCCAGACTAATGAGATGGTCTCTGTTGTTGCAACCCTATTCCTTTCATGTAGAATATATTCAGGGAAAGTCCAACGTTCTTCCCGACTTTCTGAGCAGACATCCTTTTGAACATGAACCTATAGGGCAACCTTCAGAATAAAGAGGTTTGATAAGCTATTATATAAACTGTTTAGAGGCCTATTAAATAAAAACTACTAGGATAAGGCACTTCTGTTTGGGTTGATAGTCTTGGCTGCATTTTACATGGTTTTCCCCTGGATAAACCATCTTAAGGGGGGCCTTATGTGATGATACAGAGTCAAGATCTCTTTAACCCATCCTTAGTGCTAAAACTGTATTTTAGTTTCTTATTCACTCTCAATAGGCGACCAAGTAGGGTAGGCAGAACAGTGCAGTGTTTGCTACGGAATGCCAAGAAATCGGATATCTCCTCTTTGTCTCTCCTCTCTCTCACACACACGCACACGGTCTGTTCACCTGTCACGGCTGAATTGTTGTACAGGGAGGCTGTGGCTAGCGTCTCCGCTGGGGGAAAACACAGTCAGTCCTAGGCCAACTTTTGGAACGATAACACCATAGTGCTAGTATTAGAAAGACAGTCATCGTTTAGATAGTAACTATAAAATTTCACCTTATGTTTATTCTCATGCTGTGTTTATTATTATAATATCATCGAGATTGACTTTTCCTTTTTTTCATTAAAACTCTGCACAACATAAGAACTATAAAATATATTACATGACGTGCTATGAATAAGCCGTTTATATGATTATTGTGAAAAGCTTTCTTGTCAAGTGAATTCATTTTATTGTGTTGTGTAAAAATCTGACACACCATACAACTAGATACAGCCATTGTGATGATATAAAAGCCTTGTGTGACCCAAGCAATACTGCCGAGTGCGGGACAAATTACGTTTTCAAAGACACCCGCACTTGAGTGAAAAATATTATCACAAATATCAGCAATTGAATTCAATTGTCAAGATATTATTCTAGTAATATTTTTTTTTATACATACATCCTAATTTGAATTTGAGCTCAGTCTTACTGAGATTTATACCGTGTGTTTGTTTATATGTTTGTTTATATAGGTCTCTATATTTTATATATATAAAAGGCACCTAAGTCGTTTGACTAAACGGGACAAAAGTTAAATGTATAAATTGGAAACGTCCTCCAAAAGATAATTTTATTTTATGACTTATATTCATGAATGTGTTGATTAAAAAAATCCAAAATGTTATATAAAACTATGCAAATAAATATAACTGTACAAATCAACTGGCCATTTCCGTTCATTTACTATGTTGAACGCGAGATTCACTATGTTGAACGCGAGGGTCTTATCGGATTTTCCCAATTCTGCTGTTGTTTTTTTAATGTGGCGAGACCTTTTTTCAAAAGTTACGCACCCCAATTTGGCTCGGAAAGTTTTAATGGTGTAGGCTACTTTTAAAAATAATACTAGCGTATGACGTAATGTCTAGGAAATCATTTCTTTTTTCGTTAAAAATGTTTGCATTATCTTTTAATTAAAATTAACCACATGTTTCAATTATTTAATGGATGCACGTCGCTATTGAGAGCATCCTTTAATAGGCGACTTTCTGCCCTCTATAAATTAAATTATACTAATTATAAAGGACAAGTGACAAGTTATAAATGATTACTTTTAAATAGCAGAAGCCTGATAGCAACAATTTTTATGCTGCTGCCAGGGCGACCGGACACAATATAAAAAAACTAAATACCGAAAGAAACATTCTCAATACTGTTTTATTGATACAATAAGCAAGAACAAAAATTAAATACCGAAAAAAATCGTTATCACTATAGTTTTTTTTCCATTGAAATATTATTTTCTTTTTTTTTTTTATTATTTACCTTTTTTATTGTTTTGTATATGTGTTTTTTTTTCTTTTAGATAGTATATTATTGTTAATTTAATATCGAATTTAAAAGTATCTTAAAAAACCCGGACGAGCCTTTCGGCTCTTGTGTTCAGGGCGTAACGCTTAGGATTGAGCAATCTCTGTCCGGGCTCCAGCCACCCCACGACACGCCGAAGGCGTGGCGTGCCGTGTAACAGGGAAGGTTTCCGCAGCCCAGCGATCGTTCACTGCGGTTCCCCTAAGGATTATTATCGTGGCGGCTCGCCAGTAAACCTGCACTGTCACCCAGTAGCCTACTATAGGTGCATGCATCCAGGTACCGAGTGGTTCTCGAGACTGGATTGCAGCGTCCGTTGCTTCCACACCAACGAGACCAGTGGCCTCTCGGCAGTGTAATGGATCTCGGACCCGCTGCGGGGGCTGTCCCCCATGCGTTCGCCCGCCGGTGTATTCTTAATGGCAATGTATCAGCGGTTTACACACTACGCCAGTCTTTGAGGCCAGAAGCTTGACAGCAACAATTCTTATGCTTATGCCAGGGTCAGGGCGACCAGAAACAATTAAAAGGACAAAAACTAAATACCAAAAAGAAACGTTCTCACTCCAGTTTTTATTGTAATATTGTCTTTTGTCTTTCTCTCTTAACATAACACATTGTAGTCATTCTTATTTCCGTCCTTTTTAATGATTTTGACGGGAAAAACCACTAGTATATTAGAATTAATGAAGAAGGAAAGTTTCAGTCACTACAATGAAGTGGATAAAATGCGTAGTGATCATATTAACTGGGTAGTTAATGTAAAGTTTAAAAATGTACTTATACACTTTTTAGTTATATAATATTTATATAAATTTTCAATAGTTGTATAGTTTGATCATTTAAAAATTATAAATTGTAATTCTTTGTTTAAAAGGAAACAAAAAAGAAACATTACAAATATTAACGCAACGAAAACGGGTTATTTATCTCCCTTCAATAATTAAATTATCCCAAGTTGAGGCTAGTGATGCCAAACGAGTTGTTTTAATATATCGTAACTAGTGTTACGTATAAATTATTATTTCTTTATACAAATTCAGCATTATGTAATTAGATGCATAAAATTAATTTACGTTGTAAAAAAATATTTTCTGTATTAATAAAGTCAATTGAAGGCGTTGACTTACTTTTAAACATTAATAATTACAACAGTTACATAATATAATGCTTGCACATAAGCCTTTTATATTTATTACAATAATAAAACAAACAAATTTGTTTTAGATATAATTATTATATTTATGCTTAATTAAGAGAGATGAGCATCAAAACTCTTTTGAATGTAATTATATATTTGTATAGCATGTATCAATTAATGAGCGCCTTTTCCGCGAATGCTGTTCGCTAATTGTTCAATGTAAGGTATATATTTAGTCAATTCTGACTAAAACCGCTTTGGCCTAGGATAAAATATGGTCACTAGTGTCAATTAAACCAAAAGCTGAAAGTATAGCGAATACCTTGCAGTTGTCAACAGTTGACTTTCCTAAGCAGTTATTCCTTTCAGATTCTCTCTTAAATCGTCCCATTTCGATACCCATTTTTCGTATGTCAATATCCCTCCACTATAAAAAGATCCAGGTCTAAGTAGTTTGTAGTAAGATCAAGCCAGCAAGGTTTGATGTGGTTTGATGTGGTATGGAAACACGAGTCCATGAATTTGAAAGTCTTGCCTTTGTTTAGAAAACTTCGCATTGCGTGCTTCAAGGTACTTCTGAAAAGGCTCATCTATCTTAATTTACCTTAAATTAGGGAAAGAGTTAAATGTTTTTAAATTGATTTCAATGCTAGATATGACCAGCTTCAATCCAAATCCATTACAGTGGTCCAACACTTCAAGTGCCTTTCGACCCCGTCGTTGTAAAGACAAGTTCAACTCACAGAAATGTGTCGCCTTGTCATTCAGAAACATCGGCTTCAGCAGTCAGTTCTCCTCATTCATATCTGATATTTTTTTTTATCAAGATAAACCTTAATTGCTTCCAGTTAAGAAACGAATCTAACCAAGACTTTACCTATTTCCGTATCCCTTTCTTCTAGAAGAGACTTTAGAAACTATAAAATTTACGACTTGAGAAAAATAAAATTGACTTAACATTAGATTCAATCACAGATGAGAGCTTTGCATACAAACATTCCTGAACTAAAACAAGTCGACGTCAAGTGTGATTTCCATGTAGTTCGCCACGCAGCACCAATTAATTATGCTGGCGTACGTTGTTTTGACTTGCAGTAAAAAAATCTTCTTGGAGGTCTTTCGCGTGCCAATTGTGGCTCGCGTGCCTTAGGTTGCCGACCCCAGATCTACACGATCTTTCCCTTTGATCTAAGCTATAATGGTTTGGGTACCAGATATATAATGTTACAAGTCTTTTCCCGTTGAGCTATATTTGCAATTACAATCGGAAATCGATTCATGTTTTCAGTTAGCTCAATTAGTACAGTTATCTCAAAGTTTATCGTTTATCTTTACTGTTATTGTTTATCCTACAGTTCTACTTGATCTAATGTTTATTAGTCTGCCTATGTGACTGTCTGTCTATCTGGCTCTCTGTTTATTTGTCGGTCTATATTTGCCTGTCTATCTATTTTTCTCTCGGTCTGTATATAAGTCTATCTATCTGTCTGTCTATCAAATCTGTCTGTCTGTCTGGCTATCTTTCTGTCTGTCTACCTGTCTATCTGTTTATCTATATGTCTGTCTGCCTATCTGTTTGTATATTTGTCTGTCAAGCTATATATATGTCTGTTTTTCTATCTGTCTGTCTGTCTTTATATCTATTTGTCTGGCTATCTGTTTAACAATCTCACAATCTGTCTGACTTCATATCTGTCTGTTTATGCGTCTGTTTTTCCATTTATCTCTCTATTTGTCTGTTTTTGTCACATTTCAAGCCACCCACCGTCCAACCCACTCACCGCACAACCCATCCACCGTTCAATCCATCCACCATCCAACCCACTCACCGTCCAACCCATCCACCGTCCAACCCACTCACCGTCCAACCCATCCACCATCCAACCCACTCACCGTCCAACCCATCCACCGTCCAACCCATCCACCGTCCAACCCATCCACCGTACAACCCACTCACCGTCCAACCCATCCACCGTCCAACCCACTCACCGTCCAACACATCCACCGTCCAACCCACTCACCGTCCAACCCACTCACTGTCCAACCCATCCACCGTCCAACCCACTCACCGTCCAACCCATCCACCGTCCAACCCACTCACCGTCCAACCCATCCACCGTCCAACCCACTCACCGTCCAACCCATCCACCGTCCAACCCACTCACCGTCCAACCCATCCACCGTCCAACCCACTCACCGTCCAACCCATCCACCGTCCAACCCACTCACCGTCCAACCCATCCACCGTCCAACCCATCCACCGTCCAACCCATCCACCGTACAACCCACTCACCGTCCAACCCATCCACCGTCCAACCCACTCACCGTCCAACACATCCACCGTCCAACCCACTCACCGTCCAACCCACTCACTGTCCAACCCATCCACCGTCCAACCCACTCACCGTCCAACCCATCCACCGTCCAACCCACTCACCGTCCAACCCATCCACCGTCCAACCCACTCACCGTCCAACCCATCCACCGTCCAACCCACTCACCGTCCAACCCATCCACCGTCCAACCCACTCACCGTCCAACCCATCCACCGTCCAACCCACCCACCGTCCAACCCATCCACCGTCCAACCCACTCACCGTCCAACCCATCCACCGTCCAACCCATCCACCGTCCAACCCATCCACCGTCCAACCCATCCACCGTCCAACCCATCCACCGTCCAACCCATCCACCGTCCAACCCATCCACCGTCCAACCCATACACTGACCGATCCATCCACTGCCTCAGCATGGTTGACAAGAGTGTGTGAGTTGACCTAGCCACCTGAAAGAAGGGAAAGGGAGAGATGAAGGAGAAGTTGGAGATCCCCTGGTTGTGTGCGCGTGTGTGAGACGATAGGACGGACGTAGGAAGGACAAATACGGTTGTGGAAAAGATGGCGGGTTGGGGGGGAGAAGGGTGGGGTGGAAGTGTGGTCTGTGTGTCTCAGCGCAATGAATGACTCATCGTCTGTTCACACAGATGTACTCACCCCCCACACACACTCATACCTCCACACACTCGCAACCACCCGCTCACTCACACGCAGCCCCGTAGATTCAATCACTCGCTCTTGCCTCGAGTATTGATCTAGGCCAGTGAACGTTTACATCTCGAGTTCCCAGCCTCCTCTTGCGTTGTAAATAACAGTGTAGTCAACTTATCTTTTCTTCAATCTCTCTCTCCCTCTCTCTCTCTCCCTCTCTCCTTCTCTCTCTCTTTCCCTGTCCCTCTTATTTCTTCATTACTCACCATCTCAATCACCCACCATACCCCTGCCCGTGTCACCTCCACCACCCACTTTGTCCAACCTTGAGTTGCAGTTCACCTTTGATATATTGTTCAATTTAATTCTTTGTGTGTGTCATCCTACCAGTTACACCGAGGAACGAATCAAAACAAAACAAAAAACAACAAACAACATCTATCATGTTTTGTCAAAACAAAACTCCATAACATGGCTTTATATTTAGAGTTATTAGTATCCCAAAAAGTGAATCACAAGATTCTTTCATTTTTACATAGTTGAGAACGTCATTACTACAAGAACCAGAAAAACCAACCAACACCAGCAACAGGCCAGCTCTCCTTTACCAGTATTACGTCCAGTGCAATAATTGCAATTATCGTTTGTATTATAAACAGCGTCTTAAGCATAACCAATGTATGCGCTAGTTGAGTTTGACCTTTAAGAATATACTTAAGAAGAAGTTTATTGGAAGTTTACGTAAGTAAGAATGTTTAATCGTCTGCAAGCAAGAAGTTATATTCGGTACGTAAATCTCCCGCCTGTTCAAACTATCAGTGGTATATGAACAAAATCCATTCTTTCCGCGTACGTTTCCATGCCCCTATTTTTTTTTTGTTCCATAATTTTTACCACGATCTGGCGGAGTTACCGGTAAATTATTTCTAGAAATCCCCCAGCTATGGAGTATGCGCCCCTGCTTTGTGAATCATTAATGTATATAATTGGAGGTCAGCTTTAAAAAATGGACTTCCATATGTACTAATTTCTATGTTGGATATTCTTGTGTACTCATTCTTCATTATTCTCTCGTTCTCTCTCTTTCTCTCTCTCTCTTTCTTTCTTTTTTCTTCTTTCTCTTTCTCTCTCTCTCTCTCTCTCTCTCTCTCTCTCTCTCTCTTTCCGTCAGTAAATTGATTGGGCAACACCAAAAGAAAAAGTCAAAGGCTCCCCTTTCTTAGTAGATTTAGTCAACAAGTAAACGCCACATACTATCGCAATACCTTTTTTTTTTTCAGATTTCTCTAATGTAACTTGTATATGCTTTTCATAGCAGCAGCCTTTTAAAAATATTTTTGTTAAATAAGCTTATTCATCTCGGGGTTTCTAGAATGTTGAGCGCAAGAGTAAGATGATAAGAAGACATCGTCATGGCAAATATTTCCAATTTGCTTTGTGCACACTAAGAAAGAAAAGTTGTGACGGGGGAAGTGGCATTTTAAAAACAAAAATGTCATTCTTCTGAACACCGTGGCTAAGTGTTAACCCTTACAGTCCCGGGCGCGTATATAGCGGAACTGAAGGCAGCATAGATAAAAGTAGGTCGGTACGGGAAGGGTTAACAACCTATGCAACCTAATATTAGAATGCCTTTAATGTATTACTTGAAGTACATAAATAAGTTTGGCGTTCGCTGAAATGTTTTTTCAATGCTCTTATCAAAAAGCGTTTTTATTCCAAAAAACAACCCAGATGAATAGTAAACAGATGAATAGTAAACAGATGAATAGTAAGTGTTTATAGTATTTTCTAAAAAAAAATAAAAAAATATATATATATTATACTCTTTAGAAATTCTTTTGCGATTTCTCCAACACTTACAGATCGAAAGGCTGTTAGATCGAATGTATTTTAAAGACAGTTTCATGAAAATAATTTGTCGTAAAACCAAATGTAATTTCTGCGTAAATTACATAAAGAAAAGTTGTAAAATTAAATGTACTTTCTGAGACAATGAGGTCTATGTAGAAATCTTTTCCGGTCACGTGATGAATGGTAAATAGACTTGATAAACAAGGAAGTGCTCAATCACTATGCTGCAGTTAAATTCTCATATTCTGACTGAAATCACCTTGCAATGAAGCTAAAATATAGAAAAGTTATGAAATAAAATCAACTTTCTACAATTAAGTTTATTAAGCCTACTAAAAAGCAAATGTAGTCGTGAAATAAAAAATGTAATTTATGCGTCGATTGCTTATGGAAAAGATGTGAAATTAAATGTACTTTCTACAATTACCCCAAAAAAAAGGAAAAAAAGGAAAAGTTTTCTTGAGATCAAAAACACACACACACACACACAACTCTACAGGTCCTACAGTGACCGCTGCCCACGTGTTCCGCTAACGCCTGTAGTACTATAAATGATTAATTGCGGTACTCGTGACGTTCCGGAATCCACTCTCACCGCTTGACAGTGGCTGTTGTTCTGGATTAACGAGAATTACTCATTGCCTCGCGCGGCTATAAATAGCAGGCTTCCTGCCCCCAACCATGTGATCACGACTAGCCAATCGATTGCGTGATGCTACTCAGTGCTATTCAAATAATATCACTCGTGTTTTAATTTTTTTTTATCGACACATGCAGAGTTTTCCAGACTGGTTATTAGTTATTTTATTTCTGGTGAGGCCGGCGGCGGGGTGAGGGGATTGCTCAATAGGCCCGCGGTCGAAATAACAATTAATTGGTGATTGGGGTTATGTAAATGATCAAATTCAGTGAAAATTGGGATGCTATACACTATACACCATAATTGAATTTTGTAGTATATAAGGCTGAATTTGATAATAAGAACATTTTATGATGAAGAAATTTAGTGGTGGGAAGGAGGGGGGGGCGAGACGGTCGTTCACATATAACATTATGCGGTGAAGTGGGTATGGTCAGTGATAATAGAATGAATAGAATGGTGAAGCTACTATATATATTTCAGCTTAATTGGAAAAGGGTAGGTGGAGGAGGGGGGCGTTAAGTTAATCTGGCTTCACGCAACGACTATTTTACCTTATATATGGTTAAATCGATATTAATCAATAATTTTAATCGCAAATACTAAGAGAGTTTTCCTAATGTCCTCTTTAATACCATTAAATTCAATGGCTGCATTTATGTCTCACACATAAAGAGTCTAGGATGGATGATTTCTCCGTCATTTTTTGTTAACGGGGTCGATTGTTTCAAATAAATTAATTTCAAAGACGCATTTATTTCCAAACATAATGTTTAAACGTTTGTAGTGAATAGTGATCAATAGAAAAAAAAAAGTCTTTAAATTGCCTTTTTCAATTATTTCCATCAGCTTCCGGGGAATAGTTTAGGCCTACAAAGACATTATGAAAATGAGGTCAACAGTTTAAACCAAAATGAAATGATCACAGTTTAAATCCTGTATTATGGGGAGAATGGAATATTACATAGGCTACATACATCTGAATTTGGGGGGAAACCCCTTATCTGTGAAAAAAATTAAATTAGCCTCGTATTGAACTTATTGCTAAACATTATAATAATATAATATGTATAGATATATACAATGCAAATAGTCGAATCAACACTGTAGTGGAAGTCTAACAATGGTAATACAAAGACCTGTCAAAACGACGAGTCCATTTACATAGGGAAGGTTTATTTGGAGATCGACCGGAAAACACTTGTGTCTGGTAGTTTCCGAGATAGAAGAATCGGTAATTCGACCGGAAGCACATTTGTATTTCCATTTGAAGGTTGTCGTTTTTTTCGTTGTTTGTGTGTGTGTGTGTTGGGTTAGTTCTATTACACAAGTTTTACTTAGATTAGCAGTTACTAAATACGCTAGTAAATACCTTGTCAATATCCACTATAGCTCAAGTGATTATCAAACCTAGACTTTATTTTTACGTGTCAGAGAGAAGTACAATAATTCTGATCACTTTTTTTTTTTGTTTTCATTGACTAAGACTATTAAATATTTTAAGTTTAAGAAATCACCACCATAGCAATGTATCGTGCCACCCAAGAACAATGTAAAGCCAAGGATCAAGACCAATAGTTAAATCAAAGACTATAACAAGATGGACTGCTTGCTCTATTTTTAGAGCTTATATGTACTTTTTTTTCCGTGCGCAACCAATAGGCTGTCTTAAATTACTTCTACGCTCCTCCTTGTTTCTTAAATGGTTCCGCTGTATAGAACTTTCGATTTTAATTGTAATTTGTCATTGAGAAAATCAAAGCGATTAAATAAAACGGAAGTACAAAGTATTATACGAATAGGGAATTCCGAAAAGCAGTCTTTCGAGTCATTATATAGCAGAAATATTAAAGCAAGCGGTCCATGTGTATTATAGTCAATGGTTAAATCCACTTCTAAACCTGCATCCGGTAGTTTAAGAGCTAGATCTGTAGCGTGGGTTACTATCTTAGTCATTGGTGTTTAGCTTTTAAAAAAGCATATAAATAAACATAAATAAAAGCAATTAAATCGTTGTAATATTTCAATTGAGCGTTTAGTCTGTTTGGGTTTTGTAAAACCAATAATATGTAGATTTTGAATAACTTGAAAATCAGAAGAAGAAAAAAAAAAGGAATGAGAATATAATAGGATACAAGAATACTATTTCATTTGTTTTATAACTAATTCAGCTTCTTTGAATTTTAAAAAATATTTAATAGATACATATATTTATTTAATTTAATATATATATATAGCTATTATAAGAGAGAGAGGGATAAAGAGAGAGAGCGAGAGAGGGAAAGAGAAGGGGTGGTGAGAGATACTATATTATTTTACTATTCAAATGGGGGAAACGTAATTAGTTACTCCAATACTTGTATGGGCCCGGATGTAGTCAAAAGACATTTCCGACCTCGGATTGGACTCATTAGCCATCAATGAACCTACCCCTCAAGAGATCTAAATGACATTGGATGGTCCTCATTGACACCAGTGGACGAATAAAAACGGTTATAGAGCATATAGAGCATATAGAGCATATATATGATACTAATCGACAAGAACGGATATAGAGCATATATATGATACTAATGGACAAGAACGGATATAGAGCATATATATTATACTAATCGACAAGAACGGATATAGAGCATATATATGATACTAATCGACAAGAACGGATATAGAGCATATATATGATACTAATCGACAAGAACGGATATAGAGCATATATATGATACTAATCGAAAAGAACGGATATAGAGCATATATATGATACTAATCGAAAAGAACGGATATAGAGCATATATATGATACTAATCGACAAGAACGGATATAGAGCATATATATGATACTAATCGACAAGAACGGATATAGAGCATATATATGATACTAATCGACAAGAACGGATATAGAGCATATATATGATACTAATCGACAAGAACGGATATAGAGCATATATATGATACTAATCGACAAGAACGGATATAGAGCATATATATATGATACTAATCGACAAGAACGGATATAGAGCATACATATGATACTAATTGACAAGAACGGATATAGAGCATACATATGATACTAATCGACAAGAACGGATATAGAGCATATATATGATACTAATCGACAAGAACGGATATAGAGCATATATATGATACTAATCGACAAGAACGGATATAGAGCATATATATGATACTAATCGACAAGAACGGATATAGAGCATATATATGATACTAATCGACAAGAACGGATAAAGAGCATATATATATGATACTAATCGACAAGAACGGATATAGAGCATATATATGATACTAATCGACAAGAACGGATATAGAGCATATATATGATACTAATCGACAAGAACGGATAAAGAGCATATATATATATGATACTAATCGACAAGAACGGATATAGATCATATATATGATACTAATCGACAAGAACGGATATAGAGCATACATATGATACTAATCGACAAGAACGGATATAGAGCATATATATGATACTAATCGACAAGAACGTATATAGAGCATATATATGATACTAATTGACAAGAACGTATATAGAGCATATATATGATTCTAATCGATAAGAACGGATATAGAGCATATATATGATACTAATCGGCAAGAACGGATATAGATCATACATATGATACTAATCGATAAGAAATCAATATGTAGTCATAGAGTTACTCACCAAAAAAAAGTTTTTCTTCAAATATTTTTAGGCCCGATACTAATTTTGACTAAAGTTGGTACCATATGTGAAAAGGGTAAATAAGAATAGGCCAAAAGAGGCTTACATTTTTAAGTCAGAGCATAATGCAACAATAGTATTAGACTAGATATAATCTTTTATTGATTATTCGTAACCATGCAGTATATCAGTGTTATTCGTGGTGGGCTTACTTCCTGAGCTATGTTTATTGCCTTGTATATAGATGAGTAACTAAAATGACATCAAATTGCGCTGAATGTACAAGCCTAGAAATCTCCCAACTACCAGTACTGTTAAGATGTATCTACAATGTGGAACAATCTATTAGCATTAGTGGTAGTTAATATAGACCTACAAGGGGGGAACAATCTATTAACAGTACTGGTAGTTTAGATATATCTACAAAGGGGAGTAATTTATTGACAATAGTGGCAGTTTTAAATAAATCTACTTATCTATAACAATAAATAGTGCATTTAATCTGGCAGCTTTTCATATTAAAATCAATGTCTGAAAACCGTATGAAACAGGCCAAACATCGTTTCTAGATGATAAGATGTCTATTTTTTTTTTAAATAATCATTTTTTCTGTTATTGGCATATATTGAGTTTTGCATATTTAATGAAAAGTCATACAACATTCTTTTCATGAGGCGAAGGCTCAATGATCAATATCCAACACACAAGTGTGTCCACTTACACACGTGCGCGCAAACAAATAACAACAACGAAAAACCAAGAAAACAACAACACTGCACTGTGCCATCACCACCACCCCTCCCCATCAGGCTCGTTGTAATTGAAAACTTCACAAGCATGGAAGCTGTCAATTGATTAAACGTGAACTTTGAACTCCATTCTCGAGAGTGAACTTCTTGTATTATGTTATCGTTTCACTCAGAAACTTGACAGGGGCGGGGCATCAGCGTCTTCCAAACTATAACCTGTATTTTATTGACCCAGTTATTTTTATGCTTCAACTTTGTGACCCACTATCATTTTCATCAACTATTCTTTTATAAGCAGACCTGTCTATTTTTACAAAAAATGTGTAATTTTACGAAATTTCGACTCGTTTTACGAATAGGCCTATGTAAGAAACAATACTTTATAACTAACCAACGAGCTCGAATATTCAAACTATTTATTTTTTTGTATTAGTTTTTAAGCCTGAAAGTTTGATAATGGCCGATCGCATTTTTGAAAATTATTTACAATTATTTTGTGCAGACTAAAATTTTAATTTCGACAAAAGAAAGACAACTCTAATCTAAAAGTGAAATGCATTTCTTACAATTTGTAAATTGATCCATTTGTGATGGGAAAGCTTGTATTATCAAAAATAAATGTTAATATACTTCTTCACCACAATTGCAATTCGGATAATAGGTCAGATTTAAAAAAAATAGGCCTACAGCGCACAACTGTACAGTTTGCCAAATAAAAAGGGGGTTATAAAATGTTCCAAAATAATGGCTATAAAATTAAAAGTGGGTACATTTTATAATAACACGTTGAGACAAAATAATGTAAACCCAGCGAGCACACCCATGTCGTATCGACGGGGGAAAACAGGGATTCCACGTGTTTTCGTGGTTACCACGTAGTCACAAAATCGGACGTGAATTTGAAATGTTTCTAATTTGGTTTCATGGCCCGGTATCGGTTCGCGACCATGAAACATTGTGATAGATTAGACCTAAATCGATCGAATCAAACAAAAAAAATGTAAACAATGCTCAAATAATTTTTATAGTAGCACACACCCAAAACACACAAAAACATACACATTATTGCAATATTCATCATTTTATCAAGCTAAATCAACTTTATAACAATATATTTATTTATCACCTATTATCGAATATTATATTAAGGCCACTATGAATTATAGGCTCCTACTTCCGGTCAGGATTCGATGTTAACCTTGTAGCACCAGGAAATCATTAAAACGAACGTCAATTTATAATTATTTTTTTCGAATTATTTTCTTCTCTCAAAGTGTCAAAGTCACTGTTACGCGCTCCTGAGGTCACCCATCACACGCTCCTGAGGTCATCTCTCGCTCTCTAAATAAATCACAGGTTATATATACATTTATCTTTGCTCCACCTCCATACCGTTTCCTTATTTTTTTTTTAAAATTCTCCCGCCTTGGCTTCAGCCCCCCCCCCTCTCCCTCAGCCCTGGATGGATCGATACAAGGCTAGATCACTTATTTTAAGGGGAGAGGGAAAAAAATGTAATGTAGATACAGCCAGCAAATATTATTTTTAACTGACAGTTCCCCAACCAGACCTCTAGTCCTCAACTTTTCATATCATTTTTGTATGCATTAACTACAATATAAAATATATTATTGCCTCAATGTTTTCATTAACTACAATATAAAATATATTATTGCCTCAATGTTTTCATTAACTACAATATAAAATATATTATTGCCTCAATATTTTCATTAACTACAATATAAAATATATTATTGCCTCAATGTTTTCATTAACTACAATATAAAATATATTATTGCCTCAATATTTTCATTAACTACAATATAAAATATATTATTGCCTCAATATTTTCATTAACTACAATATAAAATATATTATTGCCTCAATATTTTCCTGGAACACCTACCAATATTGTGAGGTGTAGTACTTCAAGGTAAACTTATTAACGGTGACTTAGCCGAGTGTAAAGACAACGGGGTGGGTGTGGGAGGGGTAGAAGGGGATCAAGTGCACTTGCTTCTTCCACCCCTCCCCCCCCCCAACATCTACCTTGCGACCCGCTATGTTTCCAAAACCAGTCTTTTTTTTCTTTTCGGGATAGAGGATAGGATATGTATATATATATATATATTTAGATTTTAACCCTTACAGTCCCGGGCGCGTATATAGCGGAGCTGAAGGCAGCATAGATAGAAGTAGGTCGGTACGGGAAGGGTTAAAATTGCCTGCTATTGTCCCACCATCTTGTATAATTTAGCTATATTACACATTTAGGCCCACCCCCCACCTGCACTATTTACTACCCCTTCCTTGCAATTCCTGGATACGCCACTACCTGGCATATGGTCTCACCCTGTAATAAATTAATTTGTTTATAGACGAAATAAGTTATATTCTTCAATCCTTTTGAAAGATTGTTATCTTAAACAATCATATAATGTGGTGCATCTATATTCTTAACAGCACTAACGAACTAACAAAAAAATGGTTGGTTCTATATCCCTTCCGCTTACTTAACACATTGTTAGGAATTGATCCCATTTGCCTTTTGGAGCACGTGCCTAAACTCAACATCTTTAACATGGATTACTCGGGGACTAGCTAAAAAATCTTGCGATTTTTTTTATTTTTTTTTTTTTTTGTTGTTTTAGTTGTTTTTTTTTTTTAGAGATTTAATGGGCTCTGATCATAAAGTTAATCCAGGGATTAGTCGTCCACTATGGCTCAACAAGCTTTTATGGATAATAGTCTTCTATCTCTCAACCAGACAGCCCGTGTAGAACCCTATCGAAGGGGATAGAAGATACCATACTCTTTACTGTTTAGGCTATATACATAGAACTATATATATATGCCCTATATTTGCATTGCGTACATAGCAAAATTCTAAAACAATACAAACAAACAAACAATTTATGAAATCGATTAGAAATGGTGTAGATCTAGAGATTTTATGATCAAACTTACATTGGTTTTACACTTTTTTGTATCTTTTTGGATGTTGGTTCAACATCACCATTTTTAAATCGTTAATTAGGCCTACAATATAGATTATATTTTTGTGGGTTGGAGTAATATTATAATAAAATTAAGGTAATCGTTACTAACATTACAAATATTTCTTAAGTTTTACACTTACAGCAAATGTATTAACGGGTCAATTGGGATTTTGTGTTACCTGGCTGCGTAATAAACTTTCGCCTGTACAAGAGAACGCTGACCTCCAGGTGTAAAGTATTATTTATAATGCTATTAGTTTTAGCTGAGAACCAATTTGAAGTAGACTTAAAAATAAGATAAGAAAGTGTGTCTGTGTGTGTGTGTGTGCGTAAGAGAGTGAGAGAGAGGGGGAGAGGGGTTACAGAGACATAGAGAGATTAGAGTTAGAGAGAGAGAGAGAGAGAGGAGAAAGTTTTTAAAAAAAGATAATTATAGAAAAACATAGTGAGATTAGAGAGAGAATTAGAGAGTGAGAAAGGGATAGAGAGAGAAGGGGAGAGTTTGGAAAGACAAATCATATACTTCTACCTATCCTCTTATCCCGCTCGAAGAGTTTGGTACAAACAGGCTAGATCTAAATATATACAACTCCTCTATAAATACTTCTGGAAATTTAATTCACTTGCCCACGCAAGGGGAATGATTGTTTTGTCTTTTTTTAATTTACGGCAAATAATGTTTTTTATACGGAAATTATTCATTTAAAAAATATCAATCTTAGTGTGAACAGATCTGTCGTTTTTTTTCTTCTTTATTTCTGTGCCAGATAAACATCTGATAACGTGTAACACCTTTTCTACTCAAGTAACGATTTGTTGTGGGGGCGGGGGTAGATTCTCGAAAGAGGGAGGGACGGGAAAAAATTTAATACAGGATGGAGAAAATAGATAAAAAATGTGCAGTCCAAAAACATAATTAGTTTTCTGTTTGTTTGTTAAATCCTTTATCTTATATTAACTTATACATTACAGACGCTCCTTCTATAAAGAAGATTATTGCGTCCTACGCAAATCTGTGGTTTGAGTCTAGTCCTGTATTTCTATTAGTGTTTTAAATGATGTTAAGTTACTGGTTTTCCTGGTTTGTTCAGGCAACCCATTCCATGCCCGAATGCCACTCTGGAAGAAAAAGTACTTATATGCATTTGTTCTCGCATAAGGGATAAGGAAAGTGTTTCTTTCTTATGTTTAGCTAAGCATTGTAACAGATTGTTTTTGTGTTGTATTTCTAAATTAGAATTTTACGCCTTATGTATTATTACTACTTTACTCTTTACCATTATGTCCTCTAGTGCAGGGATCGGCAACCCACAGCACGCGTGCCATACTTGGCACGCAGATCGATTTCCAATGACACGCGAAAGACCATCCACCCAATCAAGGAGATTTTTTCAGTGCAAGTCAAACCAACACATAATGGCAGCAAAATTAATGCCTGTTGCTGTTCCAACTTCTTGAAATTCACGCTGTACGACGGTTGTTAAAATTCAGGAAGGTGCAGAGATCCTATCATTGATAGTTTTGCCATCTGCGATCTGATCTATTGTTAAGATAGTCAATTGTGTAGTTTCTCAAGCGTAATTGATTTAGGCTACATTCAATTGAAATCTCTTCTACATAAACTTGATACTGAATATGGAAATCGGCATTTGCGCACAGTGTACGCTGGGCTAGACTTTAATGGATTCGTTTCTTGTCTGGAAGCAATTAAGGCGTTTCTTGCTGAAAAAAAGCCCTATATTTTTCGGAATTGAATGATGAGGACTGGTTGTTGAAGCTGATGTTTTTGGGCAAAACCTAAATGAGTTGAACTTGCTTTTACAAGGTTAGGGTCAAACAGCACTTGAACTGTTTGGCCACTGGAATGGATTTGCGTTGAAACTGAAATATCTTTCCGTGAAATCTATTTCAAATCATTGAAGTACTTCCTTAAATTAAGGCATACTCAGATCATTATACATTGAAGATATACGAGCTTTGCAGAAGTACATCGAAGCTCACAAAGTGGAGTTTTCTAACCAAAAAGCAAGATTTTCAAATTCATGGACACATGTTTTCCTACCCCATCAAGCCCGACTTGCTTGATCTTACTATTGCCTATGTCTAATTTAAACGAATACCATAATTCTGAATTTTTATGAAGAAGTATTAATTTAATACATAATAGATCTAGCTATATTACAAGATATCAATAAAATCAAATGTGTACGGTAAACTTTAATTTAATTAAAGGGAGATAATTGACCGATTTTCTTTGCGTTATTATTTCTAAAATGTTTCTTTTTTTTTTCTTTTATAAAATAATAAACGGTTAACAATTTATAAATATAGAAATTATAAAATTAATAAGTGATTAATACTATATAACTAAACATTTTATTTGTACATTTTTAAACATCAGATTAACTATCGAGCTTGTATTATTACTTGCGCATCTATTCGTATAATGGCAGTTGTTTAAATTTGCTGAATGGTAACATTACATGACAGCGCTGTATAAGTTGAGATCAAATATTATTATCAGATCATACAATAACAGTAGCAATAATCAAATCCAAACATTTAAATTGAAATGTTTGGACTTTTACCAAAAATAAATGTGAAAGTTAAGTAATACACTTTTTAAATTACTATAAAAAAAAGGATGAATATCACAAACACGTTATTTTTTTATATTAATATATTAAACGCTTTAACAATTTCTTCAATTCTGTTTTTTTTTTTTTTGTTTTGTTTTAATATTTCTATTGTGAATAGAAATAGATGAAGCTGTTTGGGCTAGGAAAAATAATTCAGGATTGACTGTTGGAATTCAACTAAATTAAACATATCGAATTTATAGATTAATTATTTGTTTTGTTGGAAAAATTTGTTGAAAAACTTGGATCTTACAAATTGAGCCGGGTTCTAGGGCCTTATCAGAATCGTTTTCCGGATTCTTGTCAAAATCTGGGTTATGCTTAACCGCGTATCTCATTCTCAGGTATCCGGGTCAGGAAGTCTTAGATTTGTTGAACGTAATTTTTTTAAATGATATTTTAACATCTAACAGTTGTTTTTTTTTTTGCGTCCCTGTAAAGTTTCTTTGCTTTTGGCTTTGGTCCACCTATATAAACATACATTGTCTTATATAAAAAAAAATATATAAATATATGGTAGAGCCGGTTGACTTTTACGCTGTTGAAACGCTCTAGTGTTTCTAGGTTTAGTGATTTACCTATTGGTGTTACTCTTGTCAGTTGTGAATATTCGCCAGTAATGAGCCTTGCAGCTCTTTTCTAAATGTTCTCTTTGGTTGAACTTGATGGGTCCCATACAGAAGATGCATATTCTAGTATAAGTCTAATTAATGTTAGATAGCATTTTGGTTTTATTTTCTGATTACATTTATTGTAGAGTAGAAGTTCATCTTTATGAAGCCTAATCTCTTGTTTGGTTTATGTTATATTTTCTTGTTGCAATCGTGTTGCTGTGGTATTTGTGAGAGAGTTTCTGGCGTGATGTGGTCTCCTGGACAGTAGACGATGGGTGAAAGTCACATCGATCTATACTTCACGAAAATACACTGGAGCTGCCAGAAAAAGAGTCTAAGGGGATCGTA